>BTPG01000004.1:170478869-170850217 GCA_036245525.1 Semisulcospira habei
TTGCTACGTTTTGTCCTTCTGAAGTAAAATAATAATAAACCAAAAAATTACGGTATTTATAATGCGCTTATCTTATAATAATTATAACTCTAACCGCGCACTCACAACTCGCACACGCATGCGCACGCTTTAGACAATGACTCACGTACCACAAATAGTGAAAATACATTACGACGGTCAGCTTGGGGTGGGGAATGTGGTGATATAGTGCTAGAACTGTTGAAAGAGGTGAGTTTTGAGGGCGGACTGGAAGGAGGAGAGAGAGTGTTTCTGACGGAGAGAGAGTGGGAGAGTGTTCCAGGTGGATGGACCGTAGACGGAGAAGGAGCGGGGGCCGAAAGTGCTGAGTTTAGTGCGGGGGATGAGGAGGCGGAGAGGGTCGGAGGCGGAGCGGAAAGGCGTGTAGGGGTGAAGTAAGTTGGAGAGATAGGAGCGTAGTTGTTCAGGGATTTGTAGCAGAGAGACAGAATCTTGTATTGGATGCGTTGGGGGGGGGGGGGGTGGGGGAGGGAGCCAGTGAAGGAGCTTGAGCAGGGGAGTGATGTGGTCGGATTTTTTCTTTCTGAGGACGAGGCGGGCAGCGTTGTTCTGGACGCGCTGGAGTGTGAGAGTGGTAGAGTGAGGAAGGCCGGAAAGGAGAGAGTTGCAGTAGTCGATGCGAGATAAGATGAGAGAGACAGCGAGTTTGGTGGCGGCTTCGGTAGTGAGGTATTTTCTGATCTGAATGATGCGGCGGAGGTGGAAATAACATGCCTGGGCAGTTTATCATGGCATTTATGTGAGAATCAACATAATGTATTCTGGAAATTAAAGGACTTTTTTATGTACTCTGGAGTTTGAGACAAACAGCAACAGAGCATTTTGAATATTAACCCTTATCATTCGGAATACACCAGTGTGTGCAACAAGTGTGACTAAAATAGTCCAAGGGTAGTGCCAGAATAGCTTGGCGCCTCTAGGCGCCAAGCTATTGTGGCACCACCCTTGAACTAAAGCCATTGGTCATTGTCCTCATCTGTAAGTACTGTAATGTAGCTTGCATATATGGCAGTGTACAAATTTGAAATTTTAGCCTCAGTATGATGCGGGTTATAAAGTGTGGAAAAATATGAAAGATAGAAAAAGACCCAGACGAAGAAACTAACACTTAACTTATTCTATCCCAGACACACCACAGCAAAATAAGGATCGACCATAATAGTTCAAGGGTGATGCTAGAACGACTTCAAAATTTGGGGATTTCGGTCTTGGGGTAGAATGAGTTAAAATGACAAAACAGAACACTGACATTAATTAATTAACTGACAACATAAGAAATCACTTGAAACATCAGCCTTTATTAATCACATCAAAGGTGCATGCCGGCATATAAAAAAAGTAATTGTTTGTAAACACTTCAAATCAAACAATCAAGAGGAGTCAAACCTTTTTCTGACAACTTTGTGATGAGGAAAACTAGTTCTTGCCTTCGGCACGTAAAGGGTTTCAGCGACTTATGTGCCTCTATTCATAAAATGGAGATAGAAATATACTGAGTTCTAGCAAGTGCGACAATAAAGTTTAGCCGAGTTGGTATACCTCGCCCAGTGCCTAGATTAAACGCACCAGCGGTGCCAGTGTTGCTATTTTGGCACCAGACCGGTCGCTCGGACCCGTCTGGTGCACACGATTGGTTTAGAGCATGTGCCGTTCTGCACCTGTAATGGGCAACCTCGGAGAAAGAATCACGTGACCGTCGTTTAATTGCTGCAAAATAACATGAATAAAGAATAAACTTTTTCCCATATGCAATGCGGCAACAATGCATCCATCCTTATGCTATCACCACGAAACATTACGCGATTTGGCAGATTTGAAAAATAGCTTTTTTTAATCCTCAATGGAGGTGATTTTGCGACATCTGTGTCGTTTGCTGCAGAAAGCACCGTCATAGCTGAAGTTTGAGAAATGAGCGCACTGCATGTACAATGGACTTGATTCAGTGGCGTGGGGCATGACACAAGCCTCCACCATCTCAACACAAAACTGGTGTGTTAGGGGAAGTAAAAGGCGCGGCTAAATGTTAAAACCGCAAATGAACCTTTTTTTCGACTGCTATCACAATCTTCCGCGTGAACGTACGAGACCACACTACAAGTGCAGAAGCTAACCTGCGTGCACAGTTCTGGTGCACATGACCGATCCGAGCGACCGGTCTGGTGCGAAAATAGCAACAATGGCGCCGCTGGTGCGTTTAACCTAGGAAGAGGGCGAGGTATATTAACTCAGCTAAAGTTTATGCTTCCTGTGACTTTTGAAACAATGCACAGTAAGCAATGTGTACTTTATAGTAACAAAAAAGTTACAGATATTTCCAAAATGATCAGATAAAAAACAAGCTATACACACTGAAATAATAACACTCTTGTAATAAATCTTTATGTTGACAATGGGTTTCTTATCTTATTATTGTCTTTCGTCCCGATTGGTTGTACATTGCTGAACGTCCCGACAGCAAGAAGACTTTTTCAGGACGTGTCAGCACTGCTTGTGAAAAAAAAAATGAACAGAATATTGAATGTATGTCGCCAGCCGATCTAATACGCTAAATAAACCTAAGACCATTTAGCAACACACATCCAATATCAAGAGAGATACCAAAAAAATTATTCAGACCAAAAAGGTGACTGCCAAGCGTGTAAAATGCAAAGCAGTACCCAACGGAGAAAGAAACACGCTTAGAAAAAACGGTTACAACACAATTTATTAATATTTTGGGTAAATACCCTTTGTCAAAACAGACAAACAAACAGAGAGATCAGTCGCTACTTATTTTCATTCGCAGAAGGAATGTGGCACATTCCTTCTGCGAATGAAAATAAGTAGCGACTGATCTCTCTGTTTGTCTGTTTTGACAAAGCGGATTTACTCAAAATATTAATAAATTGTGTTGTAACCGTTTTTTCTAAGCGTGTTTCTTTCTCCGTTGGGTACTTCTTTTCATAGATACAGGCAGCGCATACAGTAGGGAGAGCTTAAAAAAAATATACAAGTTAATGGACCAAGGGTAGACAGAAACACATGCCCCAGAATTGAGAGGAAAACCCACCCTGTGGGGCTGACCAGGGTGACCCTAGGAACTAAAAAATAGTTAACCCAGCCAAGTCCACAGGGCAGATGTACATTGCTTAACGTCCCGACAGCAACAAGGCTTTCTCAGGACGTGCCTGCACTGCTGTGAAAAAAAACCACTAACAGAACTTGAATGTATGTCGCAGCGGTCAATACATTAATAAACTACACAGGGCCTAATAAAGCTAAGACCTTAGCAACACATCCATTCAGAGCTACAGGCAGTGCAGACAGTAGGGAGTTTTAAAAGGCAATACAGGTGAATGGACAAGGGTAGACGAACACATGCCCAATAGAGAAAAACACCCTGTGGGCTGACAGGTGACCTGGAACTAAAAATACTAACCCACCAAGTCCCAGGCAGACCGGGTGGGTCCCCAGGCAGACCGGTGGGGCACAGTTAGTTGCAAAGTAGGTTAATGTTACACAGTATACAAAATGATACAGGTGTACATCAGATAAAAACAGAGCTATACATGCTGAAAATAACGGAATAATAACACTCTTGTAATAAATCTTTATGTTGACAATGGTTTTCTTAGCTTATTATTGTCTTTTGTCCCCAGCCGCTGTTCCGTTTGCAAAGTTTTAAATGTTATACAGTATACAAAATGATACAGGCGGACCAACCCCATAATAACACTCTTGTAATAAATCTTTACGTTGCGAAATCACATGCTATACAGTATACAAAATGATCCAGGCGGACCAACCCCATAGTAACGCTCTTGTAATAAATCTTTATGTGGACAATGGTTTTCTTATCTTATTATTGTCTTTCGTCCCCAACCGCTGTTCCGTTTGCAAAGTTTTAAATGTTATACAGTATACAAAATGATCCAGGCAGACCAACCCCATAATAACACTCTTGTAATAAATCTTTACGTTGTCAATGGTTTTCGAATCTTATTATTGTCTTTCATCCACAGCCGCTGTTTCGTTTGCAAATTCAAAGGTCTATCTATCTATCTATATCCCGTAGTCTTGCCGACCGTTGGGGCACCACTGATGACTTGGCAACCAGCTCCCTCCATTCCTCTCTGTTCTCTGCCATTCTTAGCGTATCGCCCAGCCTCAGTCCTGTCCACTCTGAGATATTGTTCTCCCATCTTTTCCTCCGTCTTCCTCTCTTTCGTCCTCCTTGCACAGTGCCTTGCAGGATTGTTTTGGCAAGCCCTGCTGAACGTGTGACATGCCCATAACACTTCAGTTTGCATTTTTTCATAATGGCTAATAGGTCTTCATAGGGCCTGATGGCTTGCCTGATTCTGCTTCCCACTTCCTCGTTCGTGATGTTATCTCTGTATGAAATGTCAAGCAGCCTTCGAAAACATCTCATTTCAGTGGCTTGTATCCTCCTTTCAAGGTCTGCTGTGAGGGTCCATGACTCACAGGCATACAAGAACACTGAGATGACTAAGAAGCGCATCAGTCTGATCTTGGAGCAGAGCGTGATGTTTCTGTCCTTCCATATGGTCTTCAATCTTGTCAGTGCTGTTGTTGTCTGTGCAATACTGGACAGTATTTCTGGTTTTGATCCCTCATCTGTCACAATGGCTTCTAAGTATTTGAATTTCTTAACTGTTTCCAGTTTTTGGCTGCCAATCATGTCAGTGCCAATGCCACTGGTGTTATTTGTCATCAGTTTGGTCTTCTCTGCACCGATTTCCATCCCATACACAATGGCTGTACTGTCCAGCTTTCCCACCAGCTGAGCTAGTTCCTTCTCTGTTCCTGCAAGGCCATCAATGTCGTCCGCAAAGCGCAAGTTCGTGATTGTTCTGCCTCCAATACTGACAGTTCCTTCATGATCTTTCAGAGTGTCTGTCATGATTCTTTCCAGGAAGATGTTGAAAAAAGCAGCCTTGTCTGACTCCGACTGTAGTCCTAAACCAGTTTCCTATTTTGCTGTTGAAGCAGACTGTGCTAGTGGCCTTGTAAAGGTTTGCTATGACTTTGATTAGGTTGGCATTGATGTTGTATAGCTTCATGGTGGACCAAAGGGCTGCATGCCACATCCTGTCAAATGCTTTCTTAAAATCCACAAAGTCATGATAGAGGTCTTGCTGGTGCTGGAGGTACCTCTCACATAGAACTCTCATGTTGAAGATCTGCTCAGATGTGCTGCGCTCTGATCTGAAGCCTGCCTGTTCCTCAGCTATGATTTCCTCTGCCTGTGGCTTCAGCCTGTTCAGTAAGATCTTTAACATGACTTTGCTTGGGTGGCATATAAGACTGATCATGCGATAATTCTTGCATTGATGTAAGTTGCCTTTTTTTGGGGAGAGTTATTATAAGTGATTGGGTCCATGGTGTGGGCCAATCTCCTGACTGCCAGATCTTATTGCAGATTGTTAGTAAGGTGCTATACAAAGGTTATACAGTATACAAAATGATCCAGGCGTCCATCAGATAAAAACAAGCCATACACGCTGAAACCAACTTAATAATAACACTCTTGTAATAAATCTGTATGAAAACTAAAATGCTGCAAGTGTGTTCTCTCGGAGAATCTCAATTCATTTCTTTTGTAACTTTTTCAGTCTGTTGCAGATGTAATCCTTATTGTTTGTCCAGCGCCTATGTCTAAGTGCGGGCTCTTCTGTGATTGCCTGCTGTATCTCGGCCTTTCCAGGAAGTTTGTTCACGATGAGGTGTGTCTTGACACGAGTTTGAACAGCTTTCTCTTCAGCTTTTCCCCATGGTTTCTTTGAAAATCTATCTTTCTTTAAAACAGGAGCTGACGCAGTACTGTCATCATCAAAACTATCTAGATTGTCATCAGGCTCTGGACGTCTTTTCTGTCATGCTCATTGATTCCTGTGTTGTTGACTTGCTACTTGCTTCATTCACAGGTGCTGTTTCCCCCGAGACCTCTCTGCAGATTTCTGATGTGTCTTCATTGTCAAAGTCAATCTCTTCATCATCGCCCAGCTCAGCTCTAATGCAACTCTCAAAATCTGTCATCCCATTGTTAACTGACAGAAGAATCTTTGCCACTTTTGCCTTTTGAAGGACGTCTTGAGGTTGGTGGTAGATATGGCGATGCATCCTAATATTATGACCAAGGAAGTCTGCCAGCTGATCCTGGTCTAACTCTGAGATGGCCATTGACTGAGCCAAAGTTGCAACCTGCTTCTGTAACTGAGTAAATGTGAACATGGCTGGGTTTGACACCCATGCCAGCGCATGTTCCTTCAGAACATCATGTCCTCTGTAAGGCCTCTGACCAGAAGGTGTGCCAAAGATGTACTGGGAGAGCTGGCACTGATTGCCTCATTTGAAGGATTCTGTCCACAGTTGTCATCATCTTCTTCGTCAGCAAAATGGGAACACTCCTATTAAACTTGCCTCTGATTTCCACTTGCTGAAAATGATTCACCATTTTCTTCTCAACCTCTGTGAGACCTTTCAAGATATCTTGATTGGTGATCGATCCAATCTTAGCATTCTGGAAGTCTGATACCTTCATTCTCTGAACTTCTCCCCCTCGTTTTCTGTTGAAAAGTGATACAGCGCAAAGAGTTGCTTTAACCACTGTCGTATAATCTTCTGAAACCATCTTTGTCTCAGGAAGCTGTTGGACCTTCCTCACATCTTCACATGATGGGATCAGCTTGGGTTTGTTCATGGTCATTTTCCCGACCGACTAGGCTGCTGTAGCTGACACACAATCATATCAGTCCCAGGTGAAGACAGAGTCAAATCGCTGCGCCTCAGAGAGCTCCTGTCGCCACCTGTCATCTGAACCATGCCCAAGCTGTTTGGATGCCTGTGACTGTTTGATCTGTGAACATTTTTTCAAGGCATGACCTTATGTGCATTGCGAGATTGCCTTTTTTGAATTGATGTGTGTCCTCATCAAATTCTGCTAGCTCTTTTACAGCAAGTACAACATGGTCAAAGCTAGCTGAATTGATCACAGCATTTAAACTTGCGATTTTCATTTCTGACCTCACTCTGAGAATCTTTAATAGTCTCCCTAACTCCTGCATCCTGGAGCTGATTTGTCCAGCCGTGTGTTCTACAATGTACCTGCAGTCAAATAATCTCTTTCCATACTCAAGAAGCAAGGGGTCAGTTCTGATCAGACGGCTTATCTCATTATCTCTCTGTCTGGCTAATACCTTATGATAGAAGGAAAAGTCAACATCTAAGGGTTTTTCGAAGCATTAGCCTCCCACTTCATGCCGCCTCACCTCTCTTAGCGAACTGAAACCCTCCTGGTTTCTGACAGCAACGTTTTGAGTGTACAGAGATCAGCCTTTTTTGGATAGAGCCCTTTGCAATGGCTACAGGCGAGAAGGTCGTCTACCTTACTAGTTTTGGTGCGATACTTAGGAATCAAACATCCTGATTTATTTTCAAGAACGGCAACGTTGTGCATGTAATCACCCTCATCTTGTAGTCTGATCCATGCTTGACGTCTTTGCTTTGTCCCTTTTTTCATCGACAAAATTTTAGCAACTTCTGCCTCATCTGCATGGACATCTTGTAAGCGCGTGCTCATTTTCAAGACAAGCTTGCTACCCAATTTGCATGCATATTTCTTGTCCTATTTGTACTTTTCTTTCTCTCTCTGCAATACGTGCACACCTGTTTCTTCTGTAAGCGCTCTTTCCCCACCCCCAACGTCATGTTCCTTCTGCCTATCCACATTCTCATTGCCACCCTCTAATTTACCCCCTAACGCACACTGCACCTTGCTGGTTCTTGCTTCACTGACACCTGCCCACCCTGAACCTGCCACTTTGAAATCGAACATAGTCAATACAATACTGTCTGTGTCAGAGATCCCAGAGATTGATGGCGACACACCGTCTGAATCCTGTGAGCTAGAGAGCCAGGAACAAACTTTTCATCATCAATGTCTTTGTATTGCAATACGCTTGCACTCAGGTCCATCTCAGGCTCCATTTGCCAACTGGAAAAAGAAAAAGAAAAAAAGCTGCATTAGGACAGAAACAACCCAATTTTGGTTTAAGGGGCCTTGCACAAGAATAAAAAGAGTAATCCCGTGTATGACCGATTTACATATGTGTGACCTTTGTGACGAGGGCTGGCTTCTGCAGCAGCAAAATCCATGTTTTCTGAAAATGTAAGCAGTTTTCACACATCTGTCAACCCTGCGTGACCCTTTGAGAGAGGTCACTCATATTGGTATGTTTACAAAGGTCTTGCCACAAAGTATCCTTGGGCCAAGCTTGAAGAATGTGGCTTGAATAGTTTCAGAGAAAATGCCACCGTTAAAGTTTATCATGGACGACGGATGGACGACCAGTGGCCCAGAACATAAACTCACTTTTGCTTCACACGCGAGCCAATAAAATGAAGATGATCATAGAATCACTTACCAGTTTGTAATCTTACCAGTTTGTAATTGGGGGCATTCCGCTGCCGTCTGTGCACCCTCCTACCAGACGCACCCTCTCCGGCAGAGGCTGGGCGATCCTGCTGCAGCTGACTAATTTTGCCATGGGCCTTGGTCATGTGCCAGGAAGGGGTGTGCTTGTCCACTTCCATAGATCCCGATGGGTTTGGACATAGTGCTGCCATCTGGCGCTGGGTGTTCAGTGTGACCAAAACAGTGGCTGCAAACATGTCAAATGCAACCATGTAAACTTGACATTTTGGATCAGATATATACATAATTACTGCAGTACCCCCAGCCCCCTATGAACAATAACTGGTAATAATAATAATAATAATAATAATAATAATAATTACGGTATTTATAATGCGCTTATCTTATAATAATTATAACTCTAAGCGCGCACTCACAACTCGCACACGCATGCGCACACTTTAGACAACGAATCACGTACCACAAATAGTGAAATATTCATTTTTCTCTAAAAGGTATTTTTTCGAGAAATACTTACCGATGACATGACTGAATGGAAGTGTCTACTACTTACTCATTCTAGCCTAAGAGCCAGTTGTGTTAAAACACAACCCGGGAGGCACTCGGGGAACCCCGAGGGGACCAAGAGTTGTCTTCCTATACCCACCACCCGGAAGCCGGGTACCCATAATCCTTCAGTCAGGATACTTAGCGCACCAGCGGCAAGCGGGGCAGGTGGGAGGGTCGTTTGAGTCATGTCATCGGTAAGTATTTATCGAAAAAATACCTTTTAGAGAAAAATGAATTTGTTTCTTCAAAAACATTACCGATGACATGACTGAATGGAAGATTTGCGAATAGGAGGTGGGTGCCGCGCTCCAGCACACCTTAGGGCCCAAGGGCCGTCCTCCCTAGCGCAAACTCCCGACGACCCTATGTAGGTGAATACCTACGGCGCTGAGGCGCCAGGAGGGAGTTGTGCCCCCTGCAAAAAGCCCCCACCAGAGCGAGGAGACTCTCTGGCCTGGCAGAACTCTGCGATCGAAGCGGGCGAAGTCATCCTGCCCGCCAGCCTCCAGTAGCCACGAAGTGTAAGACAGTACAGTTCCTGACGAACGTGACGTTCGTGGCCCTGAAAGTGCCTTGATAACGTAACTGTAGCCTCTAACCTCCCAGAGGGAGGAGTCCTGTAATTCAGATCGTATGACTGAGCGTAGCCAGGAAACTCGCCTGGCCTGTAGCGTCAGTGCTGCCGGAACCGGCAAGGAGGCGAGCGCGTCTGTAACAGACGGCTATGTCGTAGGCACACGTGAGGCTTGTACAGGGTTTTGCTACCTGGCTGGTGGAATAGCGACCCGTCAGCGGGCGCAAGGTGAACCTGTGGGCCAAGGAGCAGAGGTCCAGGTAAGGCATGGTCTGAGAGGAGCTGTACGGAATCGTTCCCTCGAACTGTAAGCAGACAGGGTGAGGCGTAGCTCCTGAAGCTCGTTAACCAGTCCACCACGGCAACATCCCTCAGGTGCCGTATGGCTGCAAGGGCAAAACGCAGCATGCGATGACTCCTCAAGAGGGGAGTCGACAGTAGGCTCCGGACGCGCACGTGTAAGTCTCTCTGAACCGGGCTCTGAGGAGAGGCGGGTTATCTGCCGGCAAGGGGACCCCTAGCAGGATCCCGGCGGCTTACTTGGAGACGAGTGGGGACCGAGATTGTACGTGGGACGTCGCCAATCGCGACTCTCTGAACTGGGCTCTGTGAGGCGAGTTCTCTGCCTCTCAAAAGCCGTGTCCGGGCTCGCTCCCTCCTAGTAGCGGCCTCATCGGTCAAAAACCCCACCCTGCGCCCTAGTCCGCTGAAAACGTTGTGGAGACACTCCACAGGATCCTCCTGGTCTCGTGCGCCGATCCTCCGAAGGTGTCCTGGTGCATTCCGTGTGTAGCCACTGGTTCCACCGGGGAAAGACTGGCCCAGACCTACCGTCGGTCCAGGTAGCGTCACGCACGAAGGGAGTTGAAGTTCTTTCACCAAGCACCGGGGTAGAGGGTACGCACTGGTAGGAGGATCGCAAGCTGCCCTGATCCTGGAAGTACACCTCCGCTGTCGCGTTGCCGGAGAGGAGAAGCTCCTGTGACCCATCCTTCCTCCCACGAGAAGAAGAAGAAGGCCTAGTAGTCCGCGTCGGATCCAAGCTAAGCACGCTCTTGTCCGCGAAGTCCGAAGGTCGGAGGGTTGGACCTCGAGAAGAATCACGGAAGTAGGAAGCAAAGCTGGAGCAGCCGGGCTTAGAGACGACTAAAGGTGAGTAGATCCGACTCCGTGTAGTGGCTGGGTCATCCAACCACGAGCACAGCCAAAGCGGTACCACCTGTCCGAAGTCCGGCACCCCCCGGGTGCCCAAAGAGTTGTCGAGGTGGTTAGACGTCAGGGAGAAGGGGCTGCGCCTAGGTTCCCCAGTGTCCATGATGGTTGAGAACCCCCGGTGAGTCAGGTGGCGATGCCGGGCAACTTCCGCAGGCAGGGCGGCGGCGATGAGCTTGGATGCTCCGTCCAGCGCCAGCCGAGTGTCCATCCGCGCAGAAGAAACAGGTCTGACGGAAGCCGAAGAAGAGGACGGAGAGAGGAGAACGGCTGAGACGTCCGAGCAACCAGTCCGAGGGGTCAGCCGTCAACTCAGGGTGTCGAAGTCCCGCTGTCTGAAACCGGCAACCGAGGAGGGCGACGAGGGCTCCGAGGAAGGAAATCCCGCTGACGGCGAACCGCAGAGGTCGAAGACTCCCTCCGAAGGGGAGAGCGAAAGACGGAACGACGCGGCGAGGGTCTCCTGAGAGCCGAAGGTGGGTCCCGACGAGGAGAACGGCTGCGACGAGGAGGAACGGAACGGTGAGGACGAGGCAAAGGGGAAGTGGCCGGTCGATGGGAAGAGGAACGGGACGAACGGGAGTCCTAACGAGATGGGGAACGCGAAGAAGGCGAAACCCGTCTGAGTCGAGGGGAGCCCTGATCCGTCGAACGATGAGTGGAGAAGGTCCTCCTACGATCTCGCGAAGCAGAGCGATAACGGTGAGTAGAATCCCGGCGTCTACGATGTTCGCCAACAGGAAGCTCCGGACGAGTGCGTGTAAGTCTCTGTGAACCAGGCTCTTGGGAGAGGCGGGTTTCTTGCTGGCAAGGGGACCCCTGCGGCTTCATCAGAGACGAGTGGGGAACGAAAGTGGACGAGGGACGCCAAGAGAGGCTCTCCAAACCAGGCTCTTGGGAGAGGCGGGTTTTCTGCTTCTTAAACAGCTGTGTCCGGGCGCGCTCTCTCACGGAGGCGGTCTTGACGGTCGAACTCCCACCCTGTGCACTAATCCGTAGAAAACTCAGTGGCGTCCTCTGTGTCGGATCAAGTTGGTCTCGCGCGTCCGGTGCCGGGGGCACAGCGGAAGGCGTCTCGGCAATCTTCAAAGTACCCGAGAGGGTAGGAGGCTCCCTCCTATAAAGGTTCCAGAGATTAGACCATCGCAGCTCCGGCCAGGTAGCACAGACGCCACAAGTGTGGTCGGAAGCACACCCAGCGCACAGGAGACAGACTGTATGGTTATCCGACGGCCACTGGAAGCCTCCGCATTGTGTGCAGGTCATCAGTAGGCCACTGCAACACACAGACATGAAGGCACTCGGCGAGTGTCTACAGGATCTCTGGAGGGACGTGAAGAACGGCAACTCCTAAGCACGCCAGCAGAGGAGAGTGAGCGGAGTGTAGACCTGGAGCGGCGTAAGGGTCACTCCAATGAGGCGATCCGTAGAGGAAGAGCATCCAACCGTGCCGATAGTGGTCCCTACTCTGGCGCCGCGCAGAGCGAGCGGGACGAGTACCCTCGAGAGGTGGTCTGGAACTGTGTCGATAGTAGTCTCTGGACACGCGCGTGACTGTCTCTCCGAACCGGGCTCTAAGGAGAGGCGGGTTACTTGCCGGCAAGGGGACCCCCAGCGGGCTCCCGGCGGCTTTCTTGGAGACGAGCATTCTTACTAGAGACTCTGGACGTGCACGTGAATGTCTCTGAGCCGGGCTCCGAGGGAGGCGGGCTTTCTTGCCGGTAAGGGGGACCCCCAGCGGGATCCCGCGGGCTTCTTGGAGACGAGTGGGACCGATAGTGGACATGGCTTCTTGGAAGGCTTAGTCCGGGCGAGCTCCCTCCTGGAAGCGGCCTCATCGATCAAGGCCCACTCCGCGCACTAGTCCACTGAATCCGGTGTGAGGCTTCCCAAAGGGACGTCCTGGTCTCAAGCGACCGGTGCCAAGGATACGTTGGATGGCGTATCCACATCCTGCACCTAGGAGACCCGAACTAGTGGTTGTCCGACGGCCACTGGAACATCTGCCTTGCGTGAAGGACATCAGCATGCCCCTCTTCAACGGGGCGGAACGGCTTCCGTCAAGCACAAACAGCATAGGGCACTCCCGTCTGTAGACGCTCCAATGCTGCCATCAGCGCCGCTGAGGCCAGGTGACACAATCATCCCAATGTGGTAGGAGGCACCTCCAGCGTCGGAAGACAGGCCTAGTCCCAACTTGCCGCTGCCTGGACATGAAGAACACACCTACCAGTAGCAGCCGGGCTGGTGCTTACTGCCGAGAAGCTGCTTGTCCTCTCAAGGTGGTAGTGTACTGTAACGTCCTAAGACGTCGGACGTGTGCGTAATTGTCTTTCCGAGCGGGCCTTGCCAGAGGCTGATCACGTGCGCTCCCCCTGGCAGCGGCCTCCACGATCCACCCGCTCGCGCACTAGTCGTGACGTCCAGTGTGGCTTCTCTCCCAGGTCAGTCCGTTGTCGTGCGGAAAGCCCGCAGTGTCCGGAAGGCGCCTAAACCGGTGCCGATCGCTTGTATCGTAAGCATGGTCGGCGGCGTATCCGGTGCAGTGTCGAAAGACCCCTGGGGACTGAACTAGCCACTGTCATCTGTGTGAATGGGCGGGTAGCACGTCCCTGCAACAGATAACACACCCGAAGGCCTGCGGACGAGTCCTGTGGGACTAAGCCACGAAAGGTTAGCCTTCGTAACGACAAAACACATAAGCACCAAAGCGAGGTAACAGACTGTCCAGCCTGCACGCCAGCAGTGCAGTAAGAAGGTCGACTCACTGCCGTCAAGCACTAAGGTGAGCAACCAACATATGTAGCAAAAGTCAAACATGTCATGACAGAAGCGAGGTACCAAACTGCACGCCTACAACTAGCCGTGCAGTAAGCAAGTAGGCCCACTGCCGCCAAGCGCTAAGGCGAGGGAACAACATATGTACACAAAAGTCAAATATGTTACGACAGAAACGAGGTACCAAACTGCACGCCTGAAATCCAGCAGTGCAGTAAGCCGGTAGGCTCACTGCCGCCAAGTGCTAAGGCGAGGGAACAACATATGTACACAAAAATGTCATAAAAGGCGTCAGGCCCCAAACATTACTACTAGGGGTGACCGTGTGTGGAAAAAACAACACCGGCCGCATGCTGTACAACTCAACACGCAATGACAAGCAAAGACAAGAATAACATCTGGGGCAGTAAAATCACCACTTTATGTGGACATGTCACGAGGGGCCCGCCCAGCCAAGGAGCGTAAACCCCCAAGCTGCCCGCCGGAATGTATATCCACTCTCTAAGGTACGTGAGTACTTGTCCACAGCGTATGCCTGCGTATGCGAGTGTGCGCTTAAATTCATCACCCTTATCTATACAACCGTCCCGCAAGCGAAAACAGAAAAGGGGCCAGAACAGGCGCTGGTACCGAACAAAACTACGCCATGACAAGGCGTGACCCAAGCTGTCCCACTCAGCTAATCAGGCCATGGAGTAAAAGAATTCTCTACACCCAAGGTACAATTGCGTAGGAAACTTCGCTACGATTCACCGAAGGTGAGTGGGCGCGGGCGCGAGGGCCCAGCCAAGCTAAGAGTGGTGAATTTGGCGCGCAATTACAGTGAGAAGAAGACGAAAAACTTCGTACCTGCACAAACCAGTGCCCAGCCCGGGAACCGGCCGAGGGTCAATCCCGCTACCTTACCTCTCCGCCGAAGGGGAAAGGGGGGAGACGTCCATAACCCGCCTGGCACGACCGGCGAAGCTCCCCGGACAGCTCACCAGAGGTCGAAGCGTAGGCGCTAAGCAGTGGGGACGAGAAAGCCATGCAGCAGCACAGGCAGGGCCGACGAAACGATCCTATCTCCCGTAACTCTTCTTCCTCCCTCTCTTCATTCCAACAGCAAGTCCGAAAACCAGCGAACCGGTCGAAAAAAACAAAGTCCGTAGGCTAGAGCAGAGCGCAAGACGACCGAATCGTGCGCCTAAGTAGACTTGACTGAAGGATTATGGGTACCCGGCTTCCGGGTGGTGGGTATAGGAAGACAACTCTTGGTCCCCTCGGGGTTCCCTGAGTGCCTCCCGGGTTGTGTTTTAACACAACTGGCTCTTAGGCTAGAATGAGTAAGTAGTAGACACTTCCATTCAGTCATGTCATCGGTAATGTTTTTGAAGAAACAAACATTACGACAGTCTGCTTAGGGTGGGGAGTGTGGTGGTATAGTGCTAGAACTGTTGAAAGACGTGAGTTTTTAGGGCGGACTGGAAGGAGGAGAGAGAGTGTTTCTGACGGAGAGAGAGAGTGAGAGAGTGTTCCAGGTGGATGAACCGTATACTGAGAAGGAGCGGGGGCCGAAAGTGCTGAGTTTGGTGCGGGGGATGAGGAGGCGGAGAGGGTCGGAGGCGGAGCGGAGGGAGCGGGAAGGAGTGTAGGGGTGAAGTAAGTTGGAGAGATAGGTAGGAGCGTAGTTGTTCAGGGATTTGTAGCAGAGAGACAGAATCTTGTACTGGATGCGTTGGAGGATGGGGAGCCAGTGAAGGAGCTTGAGCAGGGGAGTGATGTGGTCGGATTTTTTCTTTCTAAGGACGAGGCGGGCAGCATTGTTCTGAACGCGCTGGAGAGTGAGAGTGGTGGAGTGAGGAAGGCCGGAAAGGAGAGAGTTGCAGTAGTCGATGCGAGATAAGATGAAAGAGACAGCGAGTTTGGGAAAACAGTAAAAGACGACACTTCAGTTGCACAATCCCAAAAACCTGTTCGTGGAAGTCTGTTCTTCGAATTGCGAGGCAGTTTTGTGTGCGAGGATTGAAATACACACTGAAATCTGGCGCCATTTTGGTTTTGTCATAGTGCATGTGTCAAGTTACTTTTCGATCACAATCACACATGTCAGAAAAAAAAAGCAACAAAATCGCGTGACAGATTGACCTTGTCATGGTGTTATTGAACGAATTCCTTTCATTGAAGAAGAAAGCTTTTGTTAAGATCGTGGGGTTCTATTATCTTTTACTACAAGACTGAGCAGCAGATGACCGGCCGTAGCAGACGTCTCAGTTTTCTCCGCGAAGCGGGTCAGTATCGGCTGAATGTGCAATTGTATGGATTGGGAGCATCTCAGTTAAATAACTGCGCTGAATAAGTACACTTGGGCGTGCTCTTAAATAAAGAAATGTTGCATAAAATTGTACCTTTGCAAATGGAACAGTGGCGGCGGGACGAAAGACAATGGGAAGGGGAAACAACTCAGTTCATGTCACTGCACAGTCGACCAATCAGGTACCAGGTTGATCTCTAGAGACCCTCGCTTCCGTGGCAACACAGGTCCAGTGCGTTGCAAACACACAACCTCCTGTAAACCCTTAAAAATGAGGACATCCTATTTTGATATATTTTTCTGACTTTTGAATGAAAGATAATGCAGAAACAACCCTCAGAAAAAATGGATGCCTGACTTCGACCACCCAGAACTTTACACACACCCATTTTCCATAAGGATGGTAAAGAAAGTCACCCATTTTTGGGGTTTTGTGCACACACACACACACACACACACACACACACACACACACACACACACACACACACACACACACACAAACACACACACACACAACACACACACACACACACACACACACACATGGGGACGAAAGCGTCAGAGTGGGTTACCTACCATTTTATGTCAAAATGGGTTCCCATATTTCTATTTATTCTAGGACTATGGAATTGATGCGAATGTTTAGAACTCACCTTATAACTAAACTCTATAACTTAAAATAAAATAGACATTTTCTAGAAACAGAGCCACTAGATGGAAAAAAATGGGTTTCTACCGATAATGTGGGTGCCTCTCACACACAAAAACTGGCATTACAGTCAAAATGGGTGTCTTCACAACAGTAGGAGTCTGTAATAAGGTCAAGTTCATGGAATACTTCTTTTTCACATTCATTTTTTTCCCAACTTAATGTGTATGTGTGCTTTAACATTTTTAACATTGTATGGTGCAAAATTCAATAAACACTGGCCCGTAACCTTTCGATTATGATTTTTACAGAGGAAATCTTTTAAACATTGCTGCGTTTTGTCCTTCTGAAGCAAAACAGTTTATCATGGCATTTATGTGAGAATCAACATAATGTATTCTGGAAATTAAAGGACTTTTTTTTTTGGTTTTTTGGTTTTGGGTACTCTGGAGTTTCAGACAAACAGCAACAGAGCATTTTGAATATTAACCCTTATCATTCGGAATACACCAGTGTGTGCAACAAGTGTGACTGAAATAGTCCAAGGGTTAGTGCCAGAATAGCTTGGTGCCTCTAGGCGCCAAGCTATTGTGGCACCACCCTTGAACTAAAGCCATTGGTCTATGTCCTCATCTGTAAGTACTGTAATGTAGCTTGCATAGAATTATGGCAGTGAACAAATTTGAAGCTTTTAGCCTCAGTATGATGCGGGTCAAAAAAGTGTGGAAAAATATGAAAGACAGAAAAAGACTCAGATGAAGAAACTAACACTTAACTTATTCTACCCCAGACACACCACAGCAAAATAAAGATCCACCATGATAGTTCAAGGGTGATGCCAGAATAGCTTGGCGCCTATGGGCGCCAAGCTATTCTGGCATCACCCTTGAACTATCATGGTGGATCCGTGTCCTGCACTGCAACGCAGTCTTCTGAAGACGACTTCAACATTTGGGGATTCCGGTCTTGGGGTAGAATGAGTTAAAATGACAGAACAGAACACCGAAGAAACTAACACTTAACTTATTCTACCCCAGGCACACCACAGCAAAATAAAGATCCACCATGATAGTTCAAGGGTGATGCCAGAATAGCTTGACACCTATGGGCACCAAGCTATTCTGGCATCACCCTTGAACTATCATGGTGGATCTGTGTCCTGCACTGCAACGCAGTCTTCTGAAGACGACTTCAACATTTGGGGATTCCGGTCTTGGGGTAGAATGAGTTAAAATGACAGAACAGAACACTGAAGAAACTAACACTTAACTTATTCTACCCCAGACACACCACAGCAAAATAAAGATCCACCATGATAGTCCAAGGGTGATGCCAGAATAGCTTGGCGCCTATGGGCGCCAAGCTATTCTGGCATCACCCTTGAACTATCATGGTGGATCTGTGTCCTGCACTGCAACGCAGTCTTCTGAAGACGACTTCAACATTTGGGGATTCCGGTCTTGGGGTAGAATGAGTTAAAATGACAGAACAGAACACTGACATTAATTAATTAACTGACAACATAAGAAAGCACTTGAAACTTCAGCCTTTATTATTGTCTTTCGTCCCCCAACCAACCATTTTTCTTCCGTTTGCAGATTTTTAAATGGATGGAATGCAGTATACAAAAATGATCCAGGCAGAGCAACCCCCCCCCCCCACCACCACCACCACCCCACCCCCATAATAACACTCTTGTAATAAATCTTTACGTTGTCAATGGTTTTCTTATCTTATTATTGTCTTTTGTCCCCAGCAGGCTGTTTCGTTTTGCAAATCGAAAGGTTATACAGTATACAAAATGATCCAGGCGTCCATCAGATAAAAAAAGCAGGCTATACATGCTGAAACCACCCCAATAATAACACTCTTGTAATAGATTTGTATGAAACCGAAAATGCCGCGAGTGGCGGGGAACCTCAATTCATTTCTTTTGTAACTTTTTCAGTCTGTTGCGGACGTAATCCTTAATGTTTGTCCAGCGCCTATGTCTAAGTGCAGGCTCTTCGGCCATTGCGTGCTGTATCTCGGCCTTTCCAGGAAGTTTGTTCATGACGAGGTGTTTGAAACGAGTTTGAACAGCTTTCTCTTCAGCTTCCCCTCATGGTTTCCTTGTAAATCTAGCTTTCTTTCGAACAGGAGCTGACTCAGTACTGTCATCATCAAAACTATCTAGATTGTCATCAGGCTCTGGATGTCTTTTCTCCGTCATGCTCATTGATTCCTGTGACGTGCTACTTGCTTCATTCACAGATGCTGTTCCCCCCCCCCCGCCCCCCCCCCCCCGCCCCCCCCCCCCCCAGACCTCTTTGCCAGTTTCTGATGTGTCTTCATTGTCAAAGTCAATCTCTTCATCATCGCCCAGCTCAGCTCTAATGCAACTCTCAAAATCTGTCATCCCATTGTTAACTGACAGAAGAATCTTTGCCACTTTTGCCTTTTGAAGGACGTCGAGGTTGGCGGTAGATATGGCGATGTATCCGAATATCATGACCAAGGAAATCTGCCAGCTGATCCTGGTCTAACTCCGAGATGGCCATTGACTGAGCCAAAGTTGCAACCTGCTTCCGTAACTGAGTAAATGTGAACATGGCTGGGTATGACACCCCTGCTTCTAGGGCATGGGCCTTCAGAACATCATGGCCTCTGTAAGGCCTCTGACCAGACGGTGTGGCAAAGATGTACTGGGAATCAGTGAGAGCTGGCACTGATTGCCTCATTTGAAGGATTCTGTCCACGGTTGTCATCATCTTCTTCGTCAGCAAAACGGGAACACTCCTATTAAACTTGCCTCTGATTTCCACTCGCTGAAAATGATTCACCATTTTCTTCTCAACCTCTGTGAGACCTTTCAAGATATCTTGATTGGTGATCGATCCAATCTTAGCATTCTGGAAGTCTGACACCTTCATTCTCTGAACTTCTCCCCCTCGTTTTCGGTTGAAAAGTGATACAGCACAAAGAGTTGCTTTAACCACTGTCGGATAATCTTCCGAAACCATCCTTGTCTCAAGAAGCTGTTGGACCTTCCTCACATCTTCACATGATGGGATCAGCTTGGGTTTGTTCATGGTCATTTTCCCGACCGACTGGGCTGCTGTAGCGGACACACAATCATACCAGTCCCCGTTGAAGACAGAGTCAAACCGCTGCGCCTCAGAGAGCTCCTGTCGCCACCTGTCGACTGAACCCTGCCCAAGCTGTTTGGATGCCTGTGACTGTTTGATCTGTGAACACTTTTTCAAAGCATGGCCTATGCGCATTGCGAGATTGCCTTTTTTGAACTGATGTGTGTCCTCATCAAAATCTGCTAGCTCTTTTACAGCCAGGACAACATGATCAAAGCTAGCTGAATTGATCACAGCATTTAAACTTGCGATTTTCATTTCTGACCTCACTCTGATAATCTTTAATAGTCTCCCTAACTCCCGCATCCTGGAGCTGATTTGTCCAGCCGTGTGTTCTTCAATGTCCCTGTGGTCAAATAATCTCTTTCCATACTCAAGAAGCAAGGGGTCAGTTCTGATGAGACGGCTTATCTCATCATCTCTCTGTCTGGCCAAGACCTTGTGATAGAAGGAATATTCAACGTCTAAGGGTATTGGAAGTATTAGGCGACCACGGCGCGCCGCCTCCCCTCTCTGAGTGATCTAAAACCCTCCTGGTTTCTGACAGCAACGTTTTGAGTGTACAGAGATCAGCTTTTTTTGATAGAGCCCTTTGCAATGGCTACAGGCGAGAAGGTCGTCTACCTTACTAGTTTTGGTGCGATACTTAGGAATCAAACATCCGGATTTGTTTTCAAGAACAGCAACGTTATGCATGTAATCACCCTCATCTTGTAGTCTGATCCATGCTCGACGTCTCTGCTTGGTCCCTTTTTTCATCAACAAAATTTTAGCAACGTCTGCCTCATCTGCATGGACATCTTGTAAGTGCGTGCTCATTTTCAAGACAAGCTTGCCACACAATTTGCATGCATGTTTCTTGTCCCATTTGTACTTTCCTTTCCCCCTCTGCGACACGTGCACACCTGTTTCTTCTGTAAGTGCTCTTTCCCCACCCCCAGCATCATGTTCCTTCTGCCTATCCACATTCTCATTGCCACCCCCTAACGCACACTGCACCTTGCTGGTACTAGCGTCATCGACACCTGGCCACCCCGAACCTGCCACTTTGATGAAATCTAACATAGTCGATACAATACTGTCTATGTCAGAAATCCCAGCAATTGATGCCGACACACCCTCTGAATCCGGTGAGCTCGAGCCAGGAACAAACTCCTCGTCATCACTGCCCTCGTATTGCGATGCGCTTGCACTACTCTCAGTCTCAGGTCCATCCCAGGCTCCATTTGCCAACTGGAGAAAGAAAGAAAGAAAGAAAGATTGAAACCAAAGCTGCATTAGGACAGAAACAGCCCAATTTTGGTTTAAGGGGCCTTGCACAAGAATAAAAAGAGTAATCCCGTGTATGACCGATTTACATATGTGTGACCTCGGTGACGAGGGCTGGCTTCTGCAGCAGCAGCAAAATCCACGTTTTCTGAAAATGCAAGCAGTTTTCACACATTTGTCAACCCTGCGTGACCCTTTGAGAGAGGTCACTCAAACTGGCATGTTTAAAAAGGTCTTGCCACAAAGTATCCTTGGGCCAAGCTTAAAGAATGTGGCTTGAATAGTCTCCGAGAAAATGCCACCGTTAACTCATTCTACCCCAGACACACCACAGCAGGATAAGGATCGACCATGATAGTTCAAAGGTGATGCCAGAGTAGCTTGGCGCCTATGGGCGCCAAGCTATTCTGGCATCACCCTTGAACTATCATGGTCGATCTGTGTCCTGCGCTGCAATGCGGTCGTGAGAGGACAGGGGCAAAATTTAAGGATTTTGGTGTTGGGGTAGAATGAGCTAAAGTTTACCATGAACGACGGACGGACGACCAGTGGCCCAGAACATAAACTCACTTTTGCTTCGCACGCCAGCCAATAAAATGAAGATGATCATAGAATCACTTTACTTACCAGTTTGTAATTGGGAGCATTCCGCTGCCGTCCATGCACCCTCCTACCAGACGCACCCTCTGTGGCAGAGGCTGGGGGGCTATGATGCTGCAGCTGACTAATTTTGCCATGGGCCTTGGTCATGTGCCAGGAAGGGGCGTGCTTGTCCACTTCCATAGATCCCGATGGGTTTGGACATCCTGCTGCCATCCGGCGCTGGGTGTGTACAGAAAGTCCTGAGCCGGTGTGACCAAAACGGTGTTGCTGCAAACATGTCCAATACAACCATGTAAACCAATTGACATTTTGAATCAGATTGATTGTACATTGCTTAACGTCCCGACAGCAACAAGGCTTTCTCAGGACGTGCCTGCACTGCTTGTGAAAAAAACACCTAAACAGAACATTGAATGTATGTCGCCAGCCGGTCAAATACGTTAAATAAACCTAACACATGGGGCCTAAATAAAGCTAAGACCATTTAGCAACACACATCCAATATCAAGAGCTACAGGCAGTGCAGACAGTAGGGAGAGTTTTAAAAAGGCAAATACAGGTGAATGGACAAAGGGTAGACAGAAACACATGCCCCAGAATAGAGAGAAAAACCCACCCTGTGGGGCTGACCAGGGTGACCCTGGGAACTAAAAACTGGTAACACAGTAAAAAGCGACACTTCAGTTGCACAATCTGAAAGACATGTTTGCGGACGTTTGTTCTTCGAATCGCGAGGCAGTTTTGCGAACGAGGATTGAAATCTGGCGCCATTAAAAAAAAAAAAATCAACTCATACTGTTCATGCATGTGTCAAATTACTTTTCGATCACTGACAATCACACATGTCAGAAAAAAAGAAACAAAATTGCGTGGCAGATTGACCTTGTAATGGTGTTATTGAACGAATTCCTTTCATTGAAGAAGAAAGCTTTTGTTAAAATCGTGGGGTTCTATTATAATTTACTAGAAGACTCAATGGTCAGAGAGGCAGACACGGACCGAGCCACGGCCGAAGCAGACGCCTTATTTTTCTGGGCCAAACGGGTATCGGGGATTGGAGGCATCTCTCAGTTAAATAACTGCACTGAACAAGTACATTTGGGCGTGCTCTTAACTAAGAAATATTGCATAAAGTACCTCTGCAAACGTGAAGAACGGCCAGGCAGGGGACGAAAGACGTTTTAGGAAGGGCAAGGGAAACAACTCCGTTCATCAGTGTTGGGCTAACCAATCAGCGATCATCAAGTTGATCTGAAAACACTCGCTTCCGTGTCAACACACAGGCCCAGGGCATCGCAAAAACACAACATGAAGTAAATCTGGGGAAATGGGGACATGCTATTTTGATATTTTTTTCTGACTTTTGAATGAAAGATAATGGAGAAACAACCCTCAGAAAAAATGGGTGCCTGACTTGGTCACCCAGAATTTTACACACACCCATTTTGCATAAGGATGGTAAAGAAAGTCACCCATTTGAGTGGTTTCGTGTATGCACACACACACACACACACACACACACACACACACACACACACACACACACACACACACACACACACGCACGCACGCACGCACGCACGCACGCACACACACACACACATACACTGACATACCTAGGGACACACCATCAGTCTCTTGTGCCGCCCAGACCGTACACTACATTTAAAATATTCCTTTGGTTTATTTGGGTAAACAGACGGACCATTTTCGAGGTCAGGCTGATATGTCAGGTTACTAGGTCAGGGTATGAATTTTTGACCTCTTCTGAAGTGGTCCGCTCGATCTACGCTGCCTTTGTTGGTGACACATTTTGTGCAAACAGGTCTGTAATAATCGGTTTGGGATGCAGCTGAACAAACTTTCTGACACAGTCCTTATTTTTAATTGGGCGAAGGCGGCATTTCGTCTCTCTTGCAATTTATTTTTATTGAACAGATTGACTGTTAAACTTGTCCAAACACCAATTCGCCCCGAATAACTACCGACTTGCCGTTCGCCTTGCACTGTTAGCTCACCCTGGGCATGCAGTGGAAACGAGGAAGATGTCAGATGAATGATTAAGACCCTGGTGTCATTGGCAAGCCAGAAATGGTAGCATTTTTCAGAACACAATAACATTGTTGGCAGTCCAAAAATGTGAAGTTCAAAACACAAGTCTTGGTTGCACGCATAGTAGATGTGTGCAAGAATCAGTGATTTTTCAGAAAAGTAAATGTCTGAAGTGTATAGTGCCTGTCAGCAAAGCATATTTTAAAAATTAAAGTGAAATTCCAAAAGTGCCAGTGCACTGGGTGTGAATGCCCACGACTTTAACCAGTTGACTTCGCTCATAACCAGTTGGGCCAGTTGCATGAGAGCATAGTTGAGCAACCAGCTACTATGCAAGGTGCTCCGCTATAGTGGAGCATCTTAGTGGCTGGAGCAGGACCAAACTCATTCAGGCAACCGACACCTTGTGCTTTCAGCCACTGTTTGTCCTCAGTTTAGGAGACAAAGCATCTTTGACAGTTCAGTGATGGTGCCAAAATAGCTTCAGTGGTGGCTCTAGGCTATTCTTGCACCACCATTGACCTATCATGGTTGATCCACACCTTTGTGTACTGTGTCATTGCTGAATGGATTAAATGTAATTATATAATTGTATATTATTATTATAAAATAATTTATATTTTTTAGGAAAGCACAAAGTACACAGCAGAAAATGTCTTATGGGAGATAACCTGCCATTTTAAAGACAATCATTTAGGTAAACAATCCAGACCACAAAGGTGACTGCCAAGCGTGTAAAATGCAAAGAAGTACCGAATGATAAAGAAACACGCTTAGAAAAGACGGGGACAACACAATTTATTAATATTTCGGGTAAATACCCTTTGTCAAAATAGACAAACAAACAGAGAAATCAGCCGCTACTTATCTTCTTTCATAAAAGGGATGTGGCAACTGAAGCTGATTCTCTGTTTGTCTATTTTGACAAAGGGTATTTACCCGAAATATTAATAAATTGTGTTGTCCCCGTCTTTTCTAAGCGTGTTTCTTTATTGTTCGGTACTTCTTTTCAATCATTTAGGTGGCTGATGCCACTAACCCTAACCCTGGCTGATGCCACCTAAATGATGGTTTTTAATAACAGGTGACACTTTTTGCTTTCAAGATTTCTCTTACGAGAGCATCTTTCTTTTAAGGCCACTTTTTTTAAATTGTAGATTGAAAAGGTGGTCAATAAAAACAGGTTCTGCTGTACTGCCATCAACATGGACAAGGTTGAGATTGATACCACTGGCTTGGAGGATGTGCAATTTGGTGAGGAGATTCGTCAAAAGGAATTCTGTCTTGGGCCATCCTCCACATTCCTCAACAATGGATCATATGGAACTGTGCCTCGCAGAGTCCTCGATGTGCAGAAAAGGCAGGTGGAGAAACAAACATGAAAATTAATGCTGAATGCTGTGTGCATGCATGCAATTTATGTGTGTGATACGCACAACAGCTAGGTTCTTCTGCTGGGCGTTGCCGACTCTGAAACTATGTTTCAGATGGTATTTGCAAGTTTCAGTGCTAAAGGGTGTACCGGTTTTTGCAAGTTTCAGTGCTAAAGGGGGTATTTGCAAGTTTAAGTGCTAAAGGGGGTATTTGCAAGTTTCAGTACTAAAAGTGGTATTTGCAAGTTTCAGTGCTACAGGGGGTATTTGCAAGTTTCATTGCTAAAGGGGGTACCGGTATTTACAAGTTTCACTTTCAGTGCTAAAAAATACTTCCACATGCATTATTTGTAGCCCGATTCTGATGTTTCAAGTCACATAGTAAGTACGGGAAGGCTTAACCCATTTAGCCCCATGGCCACATGTCCCAAATTTTGGAGGTGTTATCCAACTCCTATGTGCCAGTTGTAGATAGATTGGCCATGATAATTCAAGGGTAGTGCCAGACTGGCTTGGCACCTTCAAGCCAATCTGGCACTACCCTTGAATTATCATGGTCAATCCATCTCCTGCTATAGGACTTTGGGGCTAAATGGGTTAATTCTGAGGAATCAGGCAGAGTGCGCAAGGACTACGCGTAAAAGTCCCACCTTTAATGAACTGAATTGTAAAGGTTCATTTACGGACAAGCAAAAGAAACTGGCCTTCTATGCTGATGAGCAAAAGAAATGCGAGATCATCTGAGTCATCAGAAATACTTCAGTGTTTCCGATATGATGATTCCAATGTTGCCACTTTTTTTTTCCTCATCAGTATATATATGTATATACATGTACACTGATACTGGCAGATGCTGGCATTATTATAACAAAGAACTGGTGTTATTTTCTTTATTACATGACCATGATTGCTGTGTCCACGCAGGTATCTGGATGAAATGGAGCGTCACCCTGATCACTGGTTCCGCCGGACTGCTTATACGTACTGGGTGGAAGCTAAAAACGCTGTGGCAGATTTCGCTGGTGCTGATGCAGAGGATATATTCTTTGTCAGCAATGCCACGAGTGGTAACAAGTTTGTTTACAATACAGTCGACTTCGCTCATGGCAAGGTCTGATATAACAATAGCTGTATATTAGTACACTTTTTTTGCGGTTCGGACCACAATTTAAGATTACTTTGCTCAATCTTTGCCATGGATATGACAACAAGAAAATGGGTCCCCTGCCAGGTTGTAATTTATGAAGTTCACTGTCTTGTTCTTATATTTGCTTAGAAGCTTGATATCAGGTTTATGTGATAGCAGTGCTTTAACATATATGTTACTTATACGTTTAGTGCTTCAGTATTAGCATAGTTTATTAATTCTGCGTACATGGGTGCCAGTGAGCGTGGGTGTATCTCATTGCTCCCCAGGTTCGAAATACTCTCATTATGGAGTTGTCCTCTGAGGACTGCATTACAATTCAGGAGACAGATCGACCTTGATAGTTCAAGGGTGGTGCCAGAATAGCTTGGCACCTATAGGTGTGTTACGATTGTGGTTGTGTTGTCCTGTGAGAGCATGCATGTGTTAATCGTAGGAAACGATCCGATTTTTATTTGAGCTATCATGGTTACGATTCACGTACCTTTTTAGTAAGATTTTCTTTCGTTCGCGCGTAGAGCGGAATTCGCTTTGTTATTATGCTAAGTTTAAGCGGAAGCTTCTAGCAAGGTCGCGCGGAGAATCGCGGTCGATCTTTGTTTTGCGTAGATTCGCAGAGTATAGATTAGAACCTTCGCGCAGGTTGCGCTGTCTTGTGACCGCGTTCGTGTGTCGTCAGAGGTGTAGGCAACATTTTCGCTACGTTGTTTTATAGACGCTCAAATAGTCATAGTTGTTTTCTGTGCGCGTAAAGTTGGCAGCCAGTCGGTATGTTTTTTTGAAAGATTGTGAAACTTCTGGAAAGATTCCGGCTAGATCGTAAACTGCCTTCCATACTTTTGTGTGATATGATTACACACTAGGATTTGGGGCTGAAATTAGTAGCCGAATTTTTGTAACCTATTGTAGTTATTCTAGAAAATTCTTTCTTTATTAATATTTATGAGTTTCAGTTACGTGTTTCGTTCTGATTGGTTGCGTTGTATGATTTTCTTGGATTATTCTGGAAATTGGTTGTACTATAAAAGATTGTGCTGGGAAGCACATATATCCATTGTCTTGCATTGTCAGTTGTAGAGACTGTTTATCGTAGGTATGTGGCCCGTATAGGGTGTACATTGTGAGAGACACAGCATAACAGTGGTGTACATTGTATGAGAAACTTTGTGTCGCCAGTGTGGACATTTGCAGAAGAGACATTGTATCAGTGTTGGTGCATTTGGAAATGCATTGTGTGGAGATCGCATCGCTGACTTGAAGTATTGTTGGAACTGTTACTCCAGTATTGTCTACATCCTTAAGCCACATGTGACGGGTTGCAGCTGAATGAAGTTTATTTAAAAGAACCTTACGTGCGTGCGACTGCTGTGTTTATCATACTACGACCCAACCACGTAACAAGGTGCCAAGCTATCTTGCACCACCCTTGAACTATCATGGTCGAGCCATATCTTGCAATGGTGTGTCGCGGCTGAATAAGTTAAGTGTCTTGGGCTGCTTTTTTTTTATGCAGTCTGTCTTATCCATTTTTACTTTCAGTTGATATATTTATATGCTTCCGTCCAAATTGGAATGGCCCCTCCGTGGGATAAATACAGTTCTTTGACTTAATTTAGCTTACATTCCCAGTTAGCACCTGACCTTTTGGGC
Source organism: Semisulcospira habei (assembly GCA_036245525.1). Classification (NCBI taxonomy): domain Eukaryota; kingdom Metazoa; phylum Mollusca; class Gastropoda; family Semisulcospiridae; genus Semisulcospira; species Semisulcospira habei. The sequence goes on from BTPG01000004.1 coordinate 170,506,626, forward strand.
TTTGGCCGATCTTGGCCGCAGCTGACACGCGCATGACTGTGCAGGCCAACTGCATCCAACATTGGCCCAGTGACCTTGTGCACAGTGGATGGTTTGTAACAGCCTTGGAATTACAAGTTAGATTGATTGGTATGTTTACCGATATTTGTTCTTGCTGTCTCAAAAAGCTTGAACCCCACAAATGTCAATGGAGCTTTATGTTTGTTGGAGTGGAGTTGGTGATGGGTAAATTAAATTGTGAACCATATACGATTCTATGTTTATTTCTTCAAAAACATTACCGATGACATGACTAATAGGAAGTGTCTACTTACTCACACAATTTTAGCCTAAGAACCCATTGTGCCCCTGCACAACCCGGGAGGCACTCGGGGAACCCCCAGAGGGGCCGAGAGTTGTCTCCCGTGCCAGCCCATCCGGTTCCGAGTCATACGATGATCCCCCAGTCAGTCTACTTAGCTCTCACCATTCAGACGTGTTTGCTTAGCCTCCAGACTTGCTTTCACTCGACCGGTTTGGAACCCGTACTGGACTGTTGTTGGGCTTGCTTCTCCTGCGGTGCTCTCCTTGTCTTGTGCTTCGCTTCCAAGGGAGCTTCTGTTGCTCTGCTGCCCGGTGATAGCTTCTCGACACTTCTTCCCGCCTTCCTGCGCTGATGGTGGTATGGAGGTGCCTTCTCCCGTTCCCGCTGCTGCGTAGAGGTAAGGTAGCTGTTCTAGCCTTCAGCCGGCCTCCGGGCGGGACGCCGGTTCGTTGGAGCCCTCGGCTTCACGTGTTATATTTGACTACCATTTGCGCCGGACTTCGTCTTAGCTTGGCATGGCCCCTGAGGCCAGCGCCCGTGCTCTTCGCTGGCGGTTCGAGTGTGGTGTGGCTGGGCGCTTACTGCATTGTGCTTTGTTCCTTTGGCGTCGTAGGCTACGCTTAGCTTGGTGGGACCCCTCGCTCCCGCGCCTTCGCACGTTAGAGTGGCCATTGTAGGGCCTAACCACATATATGTTGGTTTGCTATTGTAACCTTGGCCTCGATTGTTCGCCTTAGCTGGGCAGAGCCACGTGCTCTCGCTCGTACGCTTGCATGAGTATTATGTGTTGCAGTTGCCAGGTGCGGACCTGCACACTGTGCGGCGATTTCCAGTGGCCAATGGACAACCACAAGGTCTGCCTTCCCTGCTCTGGCTGTGCCTCGGACCGCGCCTGTGACATCTGCTCCACCTGGCCTGAACTGAGGTGGTCTCAGTTATGGAGCTTCTACAGGCAGGACCGGCCGTCCTCTGTGAGTGACCCTCCCGTTCAGGCGCTCCCCCACTGTGCCTGGAGCAGTGACCAAAAGTGACCATGCCGACCCTGTGGAGCGGACGCCGCTCCGAAGGCTTGCACCCAGCACTGCTCGGAGAACTGAAGCCAATGTGCGGACACAGCACCTACCTCACGGAGCCCGGCCTACGGGGACATGCGTCGCGCCGCCCTTTGTCTGCTATCAGTTCTCGCTCGTCTCTCACGCTCGCAGACTCTTCCAGGGAGTCCATATGCTGGCAGAGAGCCCGCCTCACTGAGCCCGGCTCTCAGAGACGAAGTGCCACTCGCCCGAGGACCTCGGACCCTTTGGAGCCCTCTCGAGTTTCCTCCTACTACTGGCGATCCTGCTCTCCTGTGGACGCTCGTCGGAAGAACCGCCACGCGCACCGGACGACCAGCAGCCACCCCCCCCTCCTGCTCAGTTTCTTCGTGCTCAGCCCAGTCTGCGCTGCGACCTTCCTCGCGCACGCTTCGTGCCTCGCCGCCGCGCTCCTCGTGCCGCCCTTCTGCCTCCCCTCCGTGCCACTCAGGCAGGAGCCCTCATCCTAGGGATCATGGACGTCGCTCCCGTCTTCGCAGCTGCTCCCCTCACGCCTCCCGGCGTGACTCCCCCCGGTCTCCGCCCCGGTATCGCCACAGCCCCCCTTCGGCCTCTCGGTGTGTCTTGTCTTCCTCTAGCATCCCTCTTCCCCGCCGCTCCCCCCCCCCCCTCACCAGGATGACAAGGTCCTGAGTCTTTTCGCTGAGGACTCCGTCTCCGCGCTGCTTGGCGCTCCTGGCCATTCCAATGCTTCTCGCTCGCCCGTTTCGGATGTGTCAGACCCTTCGCCGCTGGCTGCGACCTCTCGTTCGGACACCGCACTCGCCCTAGATGAGTCGACCCGCCTCATCTCGGCCGCCCTCCCCGCGGACGCTCGCCCCCGTCCCCCCCCCCCCACTCAAGCAGAAGGTCTCCGCCTTTGTCGACGCTGGCAGGCAGACCAAGAAGTTCAAGTCGCTTCCTCAACCTCCTGGTTTTCGCGACATGCGGGACGCCTTCTCCGCTCATCTGCTCGCCTCCCCTCGGGAGACCGATTTCTTTCTCCGTCGGTGGCCCCCCGGCCTCGACATAGCCTTTCGTTAGGGATGGTATTCCGGACACTCCCAGGCCTTCGCTTGCCCCCTTCCCACAGTGGATCCGGCGGCCATCATTCAGGCGGGCGGCCTCACCTTCCTGAAGAGTGCAATTCCCTGTGGTCTGGTTAGTATGGCTACACTCATTCGCAACACCCTCGTCTGCTCGGGCTTCCTTGAGCTGCTCACCCAAGCCTTCATTGCCGGATCAAAGACGCCTGGCATCCCCCCTTGACGCCCCTCCGGGGAGATCTTCTCGCTCTCGCAGAAGTGGCCATCTGTGCAGCCTTCCACTTGTCCGTCAATGCCATGGCGACCTCCTCCAATTGTGGCCTCATGCGTCGGGATGCAGTTCTGCTGGCCCGTCGTGTTATGCCTCCGGACCTGCGTAACCAGCTTCGGCGTGCCCCCCTGGGTGGACCCCGCCTCTTTGACGACACCTGGAACTCGGTGCAGACGGCGGATGCTGACCGTTGGCCTGGCAAGACAGCTTCCCCTTGCTTCGACCGGCCCGCAAGGCTCCGGGTCGCGCCCTGCAGGTCTCCAGACCCCCTGCGTCCTCTGACCCCGCGCCTCCGGGCGCCGTGGCCTGGTTAGCTCCTTTGCCTCCACCTGGCCCTGTCCTGCCCGTCGACGCGCTGAAGGCCAGCGCTCTGTGCGGAGACGTCACCGCCCTACTGCAGAAGGCCGCCACAGAGGTGGTTGTGCGCCCTGACTCTCATGCCTTCTACAGCCGCCTCTTCTTGTGCCCAAACCGGGCGGCAAGTGGCGACCAGTCGTTGACCTGTCGGCGCTGAACGCCTTTTTTGCGGCACCATCCCTCCGCATGGAGACTGCCAGAGCCCTCAGAGCCTTCTTTGGACTTCGCGGGAGCCTGGATCTTTCCAACGCTCTTCTGCACGTCCCCATTCACCCAGCCTCGAAGAGGTACCCCCGCTTCACCTGCGATGGGGTAGTCTACCAGTTCTGGGTCTCAACCTCAGCCCCTGGGGTTTACCTGCCTCATGGACGCAGTTGTGGCCAAGGCTCGGCAGTCTTCTAGTCGGACGTCCAACTACCGCAACGACCTCCTCTTACGCGACAATTCGGTGGCCGTCCTAGCAGCCGGCAGGGATGCGCTTATGCGGCTTCTGGCTCAGTTCGGTTTCTGTTCAACGCGGGCAAGTCAGGCCTCACGCCCTCTCACCGGTTCGTCCACCTCGGCATGGAGTTCGCCACCGACCTTAACAGAGTACGTTGCCGGGCAGCGGCTTCAGAGGCTAGCCGCCTTGGCCAGCTTTAGGCTGGCAGGACACAGCCTTGCCAGAGTCCAGCTTCAACTCCTCGGCGTGATGAATGCGGCCGTGGATCTCCTCCCACTCGGTCGTCTCTACTCCCAGCTGATACAGCGGCATCTCCCGCTTCACTGGCGCCCATCCTCCGCCGACTTGACAGCCCTGGTACCGGTGACTCCGATGCTTCGCCCCCACCTGCAATGTTGGATGGATCCTGCGTGGCTGGCTACCCGAGTTCCTCTGGCATCTCCTCCCCCCCCCCCCCCCCCCCCCGAGTTATCCTGGTGGGTTGACGCAAGTCTCTCCGAGTGGGGTGCCCAGTTGCTACCGGACTTCAGCACAACGTCCGGTTCCGGGCCTCCAGAGCTGGCCGTCAGGCATGTCAACTGGTTGGAGCTGCAAGCAGTTTGGCAAGCCCTCATCACTGGGGAGACTCGACTCGGCCACCAGGAACTGCTGGTCCTCTCCGACTGCGCAACAGTGGTCACGTACATCCAGAAGCAAGGCATTACTCGCCCCCCCCCCCCCCGACCTGTGCATGCTCCTCTATCGTCTGATGCTCTGGTGCCAGGACCGCGGCATTTCCCTCCGGGCATGACATCTTGGTCACCTGAACAGCTTGTCCAACTCTCTCTCGCGCGTCGCGGCCAACTGCCACACGTGGAGTGGTCTCTTCGCCGGGACATCTTCCAGATGATCTGTGCGCACTGGGAGACCCCTATGATCGACTTGTTCACCACGAGGTGGAACCACCAGCTTCCCCTCTTCGTCTCCCCGATCCCGGATCCCCCGGCCTGGGCACTCAACGCACTCTCCATCCCCTGGGACGGACTTATGGCTTATGCTTACCCCCCGACAGTCCTCGTCCAAAAAAAGTCCTCCTCAGGCTTCATGGATGCAATGCGGTTGTCTTGCTGGTAGCCCCGTTCTCCTGAAACCGGTCTTGGACCACCGACCTCCTCAGCCTCTCCACGGACACCCCCCCCCCTGCAGCTTCCCACACCAGGGACGATGCTCAAGCAGCCTCGCCAATCACTGTTCCGCCCATGCCTGGAGCGTCTCCTTCATGCCTGGAGATTGTGCGGCACGCCCTCACTGCTAGAGGCTTCTCGAGGGCAGCAGTGGAAGCGAACGCTTCAGCCCGCAGACCCTCGACGCAGCGCGTCTACGAGGGAAAATGGTGAGTGCTGTGCTCCTGGTGCGAGGACCAACGCCTCTCCCCCACCGGTTTGACGAATCCCCAGTCCCCGGACTTCTTCCTCTGGCTCTTCGGAGACCAAGGCTTAGCCCCTGTCACCTTCAGGGGCTACCGGTCCGTGATTGCTAGCACCTACCGGCACCTCAGCCGCCCGGACCCCGGCTCCGGTAAAGACTTCGCCGATCTTATGACTCACTTCGGCCTGCAGCGTCCAGTGCCCCGCTCACTCATTCCTTGCTGGGACCTCCCCTGGGTGCTGACGTGGCTAGACGCCACCAGATTTGAACCGCTGCCATTGGCCCACTTCGCGGCCTTGTCTCATAAGACATTCTTCCTGTTGGCCCTTGCCACTGCGGCCCAAGTCAACGAGCTACACGCGCTGTTGGCGCGCCCTGCCTGCCTACAGTTCGGGCAGATGGCTCCATGCAGCTTCTCACGGACCCTGCTTCCTTGCCAAGACCAGGTCTCCATTGTCCGCGCCACAGGTGATCACCCTACGGCTGCTGCGTGGGATGAACTTTCCCCGGGAGACCAGGCACCAAGATCCCATGCGCGCCCTACGCGTTTACCTATGCCGAACCAAAGCCATCCGTAGAGGACGCTCTCACTTCTTCCTGCCTCTAAAACCCAGCAGAACTGACATAGCAGCCCAGATGATATCATCCTGGCTACGCTGGGTCATTAGATCTGCCTACCTGGACCTCTCCCCACAGGGAGCGAAGAGGCTCAAGATACGCGCACACGAGGTACGAGCCATGGCCACGAGCCTCGCATTCGACCGGACCTGCGCTGTCGAGGACATCGTGGCGGTCGTGGGCTGGTGAGCTGAATTGACCTTCACCCGCTTCTACCTCCGGGATCTGGCAGGCCAGCGAGACAACCTCGCTCTGGTGGGGGAGATAACTGCGGCGCAACGCTCCCTCCCAGCGCCTCAGGCGCCGTAGGTGTGCACTTAGCTAAAATTATTGGGAGTGTGCGACAGGGAGGATGGCTCTGCATTGGCCCTGTGGGGGTTGTTGGGGTAGCGGCACCCTCCTCCTTCTCACTATTCTTCCTATTAGTCATGTCATTGGTAATGTTTTTGAAGAAATAAATCATTTTTCACTAAAAGGTATTTTTTCGAAAAATACTTACTGATGACATGACTCGGAGGAAACTCCCACCTGCCCCGCTTGCCGCTGGTGAGCTAAGTATCCGGACTGAGGGATCATCGTATGACTCGAAACCGGATGGGCAGGCACGGGAGACAACTCTCGGCCCCTCTGGGGGTTCCCCGAGTGCCTCCCGGGTTGTGCATGCTATGCTATTTTAAAAAGGGATAGGGACTTACAGCTTTCGCTGATTTCGTCCAGGGGGGGGGGGGGGGGGGGGCGGGGGGGGGGGGGGAGGGGGTTTCGGGTTGTGCAGGGGCACAACGGGTTCTTAGGCTAAAATTGTGTGAGTAAGTAGACACTTCCTATTAGTGATGTCATCGGTAAGTATTTTTCGAAAAAAAATACCTTTTAGAGAAACATGTTAACCCTTTTAGCCCCGACACCCTACCACATGATGTGGATTGACCATGATAATTCAAGGGTAGAGCTAGATGAGCTTGACGACTTCAGGCTGTGGCACAGTCGTTAGGTAACACCTCCAAAATGTGAGAAACACAGCCCAGGGGTTAAATGGGTTAATTAGAGTCCACTGCATGATAACTGATACATGCCGTTATTGAAAAAGTTATATGGGAGAAACAAGTAATTGAATATTTGATAAAGAACTGCTCCTCATATTTTCATTTGTTGGTGTTTTACAACGTGAACCTAAATTGTGATGCAAAGACAGAAACTAGGAATAAAAACTGATCCATTAAACTTGTTTTGTAATCAAATGTTTCAGGAGTAAATGTGGTGCTTCGGTCCTGTAGTCTACAGCCTGGAGATGCTATAATGGCAAACTCTCTGACATATGGATCTATGAAGAAACTATGGCAAGATCTGGCCGGCCGGATTTACCCCAAAGGTAAGCATCTGGTAAAAGTTTGGCCATTTGTCAAAGTGGTAATTGCACTGATAATAACTGGGAATTGGTAAAAGTCTCAAAGCACATGCTATTTTTAATTGTATATATTACATACTTCTAATTCATGCCTCTGAAAACGATGCAGGTTGTATGCTCTTTAACTGTTTTGAGACATACCACATACAGATTACAGATACATGTATGCAGCGGTGTGTCACGTATTAACTCATTTAGCCTTGACACTGTGACTATACTTACAGCAAAACAGTAAACTGTGCATGATTCAAACACATACAGCAAAATAACCAAACATGGCAGAAGAATAATTCTTGCGGATCAGAAGTCCAGCTAACTGATGCAGCAAACTGCATGAGTAGATTCTGTATGGTGTGGAGTTATTGACCATCAAAGTTAAAAATGAAAAAAAAAAAACCAGACTTCGCAGAAAGCAACTTCATTCATTCCCAAACTGTTCATGGTCAGTGCAGTCAGCTTATGCTGGCAGTTTGTTGAATTTTATTTTGTGCATTATTCAGCCAAGCAAACAGATGGAGATGGAACAGACACACTTGTGTGCTGTTGTTTTTAACAAATTGAACTGCCCCCCCCCCCCCTCCATCTCCCCTCCACCCACACACATACACACAAATTTCCTCCAACCCAGAATCCCCACAAAACAAGAACAACCACATCACAAACAGTGTTTTTAAACAAAAATTAATGTCTTCATAATGGATAGATAGGTAAACGTGCTCCACAAATGAACAGTTGAATTTAAAGCTTCAAGCCACGGTCTGGATATTATACTGATCGAGGTACTTCATGATAATCTTGTCACATATCCAGAATGAGTGTTGTTTTGTTGTAGTATCGAAGTGTGCTGACAAACCAATGACAAATGTATGGCAGTATGATACACTGTTTTCCAATTCCATTCAAATTTTCTTGACTAAGGACCAGCTGACTGCTTTTAGTTGTGTTTATATATGTCTCTCCCGACTATAATGCACAGGGCCACCGACATGGTTTTGTTGTTCCACAAAGGTGGGCACAACATTCACTTCAATGTTTATGACACACATTCAGCCATTTTAATGGCCATTTCAAACAAATATGGATTTATCAGTGAAAGGTATCTGCACACACCAATGTTCAGTGTCTTGTCTGTGTTTTTTGCAAAATCAGAGATTGTGCCCTGTGTTTGGAAACCATCAGTCTCCAAATCGCCTGAGTTTTTTAAAAATATTATTATTTTTAGTCAAGTCAGCTGAATTGTCTTACTTGAACACTTGAATACTGTACATGTTCTTCGTAACATTCAATACACAATAGTCAGCCTATGCTGACCGCACTGATCACTAGCTGTCCAGGTACCAATGAAGTTGCACTTGCTTCAAAATCTGTTTTTCACTTTTTCAACTGTAATGGTCGATAACTCCACAACAAAACATGATCTGTTCTTGTGGTTTGCTGCTTCAGTTAGCTGGACTTAGGATCTCTAAGTGACATCAAAACTTATTCTTTTACCTTGTTAGGTTATTTTGCTGTACATGTTTGAATCATGCACAGAATATATTTTGCTCAGTAGAAATGGATTGACCATGATTGCTCAATTGGTTTTCGCAGCTGAGAATTTAATTGGGAGTTATCCTCCAAGGACTACATTGCAGTTCAGAAGGTAGATCAACAGTTCAAGGCCAGGGTGGTGCCAGAAAAGCTTGGCGCCTGAGGCACCAAGCTATTCTGGCACCACCCTTGAACTAAAACGTTGATTTATCGACTAATCTGTAATGTAGCCTTCATAGGAAAGTAAGCAGATTAAAAAAAAATTAGGCTCAGGATGTAATGGATTAACATGAACTGGTTGACCCAATTTCTCAAGCAGCAAAATGCAACTGTGTGTAAAGTGGTGCCAGTAACAGGCTATTTTGGCACAACCCTCGAACTATATAGTGCTTTAGTACATCGATATTGACCCTCACCACACAAATTTGCGAATTTGACCTTAGGACCTAAATCTGTTTTCTGTGCAGGTGTTGAAGATCTGATGATGGAGATCAAGATGCCGATCGTGAGTGAAGACGCTCTGATCCAGCAGTATGACGCGTACCTCACTCAGCATCCCAACATCAAGCTTGTCCTGATTGGTAAACTGTTCATACAACAGCGTACAGAAATGTGACGTTCATACATACCATGCACGCAGAAATGCTACGCAAAGAATGGGCTCAAATGTGCTATGCAAATGAAGTGTTCTAGATGGTATCACTACTTACGGAAAGGCGCACACATGCTGTACACATCACAAAGAAGTCTTCCTAAACATCCTTTTAACCCTTTTCATCCTGATACAACCATTGCTTGAAATAAATTTGACTATGATTGTTCAAGGGTGGTGCCAGAATAGCTTGGCGCATGAAGTGCCAAGCTATTCTGGCACCACCCTTGAACTAAAACAGTTGATCTATGTCCTAATCTGTAATGTAGCCTGAAATATAATGTCATAGGACAATAAGTGAATTTTTAAAAAAATTAGGCTCAGGATGTAATAGGTTAACATGAACTGGTTGACCGCATTTCTCAAGCAGCAAAATGCAGCTGTGTGTAAAGTGATGCCTGTAACATTTTGCCTGCTAAGTAGCTTTTCTGTATTGCGTACTCTAGCTGCCACTCCGTCATTGTGTTCTTCATTTCCGGATCCAGTGCACATGCCAAGTAATGGCTTGCAGCGACACTTTCAGCACTTAGAACAGCCAAGCAAACGCACTGCAAGTCAACCTAATTGGATGGATGGATCTCACCAGCAGTAGTGATCTTGGGAAATTAATCTTGTGAAAGTTGAAGTTGCCCTCCGCTGGCAATAAGTTAATACATCTAGGCATTTACGAGGATACTGGGAAAGGGGAAATGGCAAAATAGGAAACGGTGATTCTTGCCCCACACAATTCGGAGACTGGCACATACTGTAAAAACAGGGCCATTGATCCTTTGTTGATAAATATGAAGGATTAATGGCTCTGTTTAAACTATTTGTGTGTTGGTAGCAGTTTTGGCCGTGATGATTCCTGTGGGAATCATCGTGACAAAAACCACTACCAACACAAAGGGTTAATAGAATGAGACCAGCACACAATTTTTAATTTGTTTTCACAGATCACATCACCAGCCCCAGTGCAATCCTGATGCCGGTGGAACGCCTTGTGTCTGTCTGCCACAGTCACGGTGCCATGGTGATGGTCGATGGTGCGCATGCACCAGGACAGTTGCCGCTGAACTTGAAAGCACTCAATGCTGACTTCTATACAGGTACAATACAGTAATGTACAGTACAGTGCATTGGTCTGCTGTGTTTGTCACAAACACACTAACCCTATCATTCGGAATACACCAGTGTGTGAAATAAGTTTGACTAAAATAGTTTAAAGGTAGTGCCAGAATAGCTTGGCGCCCCTAGGCGCCAAACTATTCTGGTACCACCCTTGAACTAAATCCATTGGTCTATATCCTTATCTGCAAGTAGTATAATGTAGCTTGCATATGGCAGTGTACAAATTTAAAACTTTTAGCCTCAGTATGATATGGTTTAACAGAGTATATGTTTTCTGGTTTGTGATTTTTATTTGACTTCACGGTTCCAAGCTGAAAGGACCTTCACATATCAGCACACTTAATAAATTATGCAAAAGTACGGTAAGGCGCTGGTGGCTGTGTCTTTCCACAATTATTGTTTTCAAATGCTTCAGTGCGGTAGAACCTGTTTTGAACAGCCACCTATTTTGCACGAAAAAAGCAGTCATAGAAGACAGGTGCTCTCTCAAGAGTAGTCTTGAAGCACAAAATAGCATCACCTGTCATTAAAGACCATCATTTAGCCAGCAACAGCCGCCTATATGATGGTCTTAAACCATATCATACTGAGGCTAAAAGCTTCAAATTTGTACACTGCCATATGCAAGCTACATTATAGTATAGTACTTACAGATAAGGATATAGACCAATGGCTTTAGTTCAAGGGTGGTGCCAGAATAGCTTGGCGCCTAGAGGCGCCAAGCTTATCTGGCACCACCATTGAACTATTTTAGTCATACTTATTTCACACACTGGTGTATTCCGAATGATAAGGGTTAAATGACAGGTGGTGGTTCAAAAACAAGTTAACTCATTCATCCCAACGGCCGTATTTCCCAACTTTTGGCTTTTGGCTTTTGGAGGTGTTGTCTAGTGACTATGCATCAGTTGCAGGAGATAGATCGACCATGATAATTCAAGGGCAGTGCCAGATTAGCTTGGCGCCGACAGGCGCCAAGCTAATCTGGCACTACCCTTGAATTATCATGGTCGACCCATCTGCTGCAGTGCATGAGGGCTAAATGGGTTAAACAAAAACAAAACAGACAATAGGCAGCTTCTGCTTTGTCTGGTGCACACACAAAAGGGCAGCAGTGATGCATCCATTTGCTTTTGCTTCAGGCAACATGAATAAATGGGTGTACACCCCTCGCGGATGTGCCCTGTTGTGGGTGCGTCGTGACCATCACTCATGGGTGCACCCACCCGTGACGTCCTGGATGCTGAATGAATGTCTAGACTGGCAGTTTTTCAACCAAGGCACCTTTGACCACATCCCTTTCATCTGTGCCAAGCACGCTCTGCAGTTCTACAAAGCCATTGGTGGCATGGTGGGTAATCGTGAACCTTTTTGTCAGCTTTTGTGTGTCATTAACCCTTTCCATGCCACTGTTTTACACTGTACGTACATTTTTGTTTCAGAAGTCTTGTTTCATTCAACGGCCAAAAGCCGACACCTTCCAAGAAACATGGATACAAAAGTGTTGGCAAGAGACATAGATCCTCATGAGCCCCCGCTGTCATGGGGGCTTATGAGGATCTGTGTTTCTTGCAGTTGGATCGTGCTCACTTTTTTTTCGGCAATGTGGATACAATTGTGGATGTATCGTCTGAGGTCTATGGCACATTTCTGGAGACAGATCGACCATGATTATTAAGTCCAAGGGTGGTGCCAAGCTATTTTGACACAACCCTTAAAATATGGTCAGTCCCACATCCCATTGATTCACATGAGCCTCTTTGGCTCATGAGATTATGTGCCAGTTGCAAGAGATGGATAGAGCATGGTAAATCAAGGGTAGTGCCAGGTCAGCTTGGCGTCTTGAGGCGCCAAGCTAATCTGGCACTACCCTTGAATTATCATGCTCCATCCATCTCCTGCTGTAGGGCGTCGGGGCTATGGATTAATCTTTGACTGTCTAAAAAAAATGAACATGATCCAGCTGCACAGACACAGATCCTCATGCGCCCCTGCAGTTCCAGGGGCTCAGGGATCTATGCTTCCTGTTGACACCACTTTGTGTCCATGTTCCTGGAGCTGGCTTGGGCTCTCTGGCTTTGAATATGGAAGACTGCAGAAAAACAGTGTACATCCACTGGCAGTGACAAGGTTAACACCCTGGTACAGTTTTGAAATCTTTACACACAGCTCCAAAGTTGTGCATTCAGTCGGAATGATTTAATTTGGCTAAAAAAAAATGAATTTTTTCTCTAAAATGTATTTTTTTTTTTAAAAATACATACCGATGCCATTACTACAATGGAACAACCTATAGCTAGCGTAATTTTAGCCCCAAAACTTATGTGTACTTTTAGGGTCAGGGGAGGCCACCAGGGGTGCCGTGACCTGGTACCCGGGTAGCCTCCCTTCCCACCCCATAAGGGTAACTGCCCGAGCAGCCAAGCCAAACCAGTTCTTTCGTGTAGGTGGTGAGCGGCAAGTGGGGCAGGTGGGAGGGCCATCCGAGTAATGGCATCGGTAAGTATTTTTCGAAAAAATACATTTTAGAGAAAAATTCATTTGTTTCCTCAAAAACATTACCGATGTCATTACTACAAGGAGAATCGCGAAGAGGAGGAGGGTGCCGCGTAACCCAGTGACTGACTGAGCCAGCAAGCCCCGTCCTCCCCGGCGCCGTCTCCTGATAATTTTAGCTAAAGGATTACCAACGGCACCAAAGGTGCCGGGAGGGAGTGTTGCGCCGCCGCGATGTCCACAGGGCCAGGTTGTCTCACTGGCCAACCAGGTTACGAAGGTAGAACCGGGTGAAGGTCGACTCGGTCCGCCAGCCTACAGCAGCCAGGCTGTCTCAGACAGCGCAGTTGCTGTCGAATGCGAGGCTAGCAGCCATGGCTCTGACCTCGTGGGCCCGGAAGTGTAGTCGCTTGGCAGCATCGGGGCAGAGGTCCTGGTAGGCGGAGCGCATCACCCATCTTAGCCAGGAAGAGATCGTCTGGGCTGAGATGTCTTGTCTACCTGGGGACAGAGAGAGAAAGGCGGGTGCGTACCTGGCGGAGCGGCTTGGTTCGGCATAGGTACACGCGTAAGGCTCTCACCGGGTCCTGTTGTCTGACTTCCTTGTTGGGGTCGACCAGCTTCAGCGATCGTACAGTGATCACCTGGGGGGCTGCCAACGGCGACTGGTTCTTGGCCAAGAAGGCCGGGTCCGTTAGTAGCTGAACGGAGCCATCCGACCTGCACTGCAGGCAGGCGGGGGCACGGAGAGCGCGGGCAGCTCACTCACTCTGGAGGCTGTGGCTACGGCGAGCAGAAGCAAATCTTCACGTAGTGTCGGCCAGGCTTGCTAGGGAAGTGGCTCGAAACGCTAGCATTCAGCCAGGTGAGTACCCAGGGTGAGTCTCAGCGTGGGATCAGGGAGCAGAGGGCAGGTCGCTGTATGCCGAAGTGGGCCATAAGGTCAGCGAGGTCCTTACACTTGCCGGGGTCCGCTCGGCCCAGGTGCCGGTAAGCGTCGGCGATCATAGCGAGGTAGCCCCTGAAGGTGATCGGTGCCAAGTGCTGTTCAGCGAAGAGCCAGAGGAAGAACTCGGCCAGTAGTGGGGAAGTCAGATCGGGAGGGGAGAGGCGACGGAGGTCGCACGAGGCTCCACGTACTCTCCACTTTCCCTCGTAGACACGCAGGGTCGAGGGTCTGCGGCCTGAAGCAATAGCTGCCACTGCCTCACTCGAGAAAACTCTAGCGGTGAGGGCTTGCCGCCCCATCCCCAAGCGTGCAGCAGGAGTCTCTCAGAGCACGGATGGTAGAGCGCCTGGCGCAGTAGCTTGAGCATCGTGCAAAGAGTGGGAAGCCGCAGTGAAGGGCCTGTGGCGAGGTGCAGGAGGTCGGTGGTGCAGGATCTGGTCCAGCAGAACGGCGCCACCAGCAACAGGATCGCGTTGCATCCCTTGTGCTAGAGAAGCACCTTGGGGACAAGGACTGAGGGAGGGTAAGTGTAAGCGCAGGGGCCGTCCCAGGGAAGAGGAGCGCATCGACCGCCCAGGCTAGGGGGTCCGGGACGGGCGAGACGAGGAGGGGGAGCTGGCGGTGCCACCCTGTCGCGAAAGGAACGATAAGCGCCCACTCAGTGTGGAGAAGTTGACCGCGCCGGGAGAGGGAGTCCGCGAGGACCTACAGGTGGCCGGGGAAGTATCTCGCTTGGAGAGAGACGCGGCGATCCTCACACCCACGGAGGTGCTGGTAAGAAGAAAGCAGAGGAAGGGGAGCGGGTCCCGTCCTGCTTCAGTAGGTAGGACACGACAGCGGAGTCATCGGGAGGACGATCAGCTCCTGGTGTCCGAGAGTCGGATCCCAAGCGAGGAGAGCTTGCCATATCGCCTGTAACTCCAACCAGTTGAAACGCTTGACCGGAAAGACCAGTGGCCAGCTGCCAGAAGCCGTGGCACATCGGCAGCAGGGGTGCACCCGAGCCGGAGCGGCTGGCGTCGACGCAAGGGACAACTGGGGGGGGGGGGGGGGGAGGCGAAGGAGAGGGACTCCAGACGCGAGCCAGGCAGGGTCTGCCCAGCGGAGGAGGAGAGGAACGAGCAAGGGAGGAACCAAGCCTCGATGCCTCCGGTCGAGGGCGCCAGGGGAGTAGATGAAGTTGAAGCGGGCGCGAGTAGAGCCGACCAAGGGGAAGAAGATCCGCAGCCGCGCTCATCAGGCCAAAGAGCTGCAACCAGAGTCTGGCGGAGAGCGTCTCCTCCTGTGCACCAAGACGAGCCAGGTTCGCCAACCTCTGGATCCCCAGGTCCGGGAGTCACACCAGAAGAGGCCCGTGAGAAACTCCATACCACGGTGTGCGAAGCGGCGGGATGGGATGAAATCCGACTTGCCGAAGTTGACTATGAAGCCGCGGCTGTCGAGGAGGCCAGCAAGGGGTCTCGTTGCTGCTCCCAGGAGGGTGCTGACCGGTGGCGCCGGAGCAGATCATCGACATAGTCCGAGGAGGGGCTCGACAAAGCCTGCCTGACCGTGGCGAAGCTGCCGTGCAAGAGACGGGCGAACACCCAGGGCTGGGGTTGTGGGCGAGGGGGAAGGCGCGGAACCGGTAATGATGCCGTCGAAGCGAAGCGCAGAAAGCGTTTGGAAGCTGAATGCACGGGGACGTGAGTGTAGGCGTCCGCTAGATCCAGGCTCACAGCGAAGCCCATGGGATGAACCGCGGCGCGAAGGGCTCTGGCGGTCCCCAAGGGAAGGACGGCGCTGCGAAGAACTCGTGCCGCGCTGAAGGTCGATGATCGGACGCCACCTGTGGCCGGGCAAGGCCAGGCGGGGGCTGAGGCGGGGTCGGGGGGGCGGGCATGCGTGGCGGGCGGCAGAGACGCGCGGGGGAAGGCGGTGATGCCGGGAGGGCGGGAGCTGGGCGGGTCCGGCGGTCCGCAGGGCGCGACCCAGGGCCTCGCGGGCGGCTGGAAGCGGGAGGAGGTGACGCGGGCAGGGCAAAGTTCGTCATCGCGTCCATCACCGACTGCCAGGTCTGGGACCGAAGAGGAGGGGATCGCCGAGCGGAGCCTGTCGCAGCTGTCTCCGTAGGTCCTGCAGGAGGTAGGCGAGCAAAGCAGACGGCGAGCACAGCATTCCGGTGGGCAGGCCGCAGAGCGCGGCAGCGGTGAAGCGAGGACATAGGCGTTGACACGCCGCTCGGAAGGCGGTACTTCTTCCCCACAGCCAGAGCGAGGAGGTGCCCTAACAGCGGCAAGAAGGAGAAGAGCCAGCACCAGAAGGTAGACGAGCGCTTGCTTGGCCAAGTCGAGGAATCCAGCACAGGCGAGAGCATTGCGGACGAGGATCGCCGTCCGCTCCAGGCCTGCAATGGCGGGAGGCACGAAGTTCACCAGCTGCTGCTGAGCGGCAGGATCCACTGCGGGGAGGGCAGAAGCAAGGCCCGTGAGTGTCCGGCATACCAGCTGTGCTAAAAGGCGATGTCCAAATCCGCTGGCCAGCGAACGACGGTGAAGAAGAGAACCGCGTCGGAGCCTGAACCCTGCTGCAGGAGCGGAGAAGGTGACACGAACCCTTGAAACCTCGGGGCATGGCAGGGACGTAACCTCTAGGAGGGAGAACAGCGTCCAAGCGGGCGACGGGGACAGGCGTCCGGGCTTGGGGAAGACACGAGACAACAGAAGCGCGGCCCGTTGAGCGAGGGAAGGGCCTCCGCCCTGGTCGTCCTGGACATAGGGTCAAAGGCGAGTAGAGCGCGCGCGGAGTCTAACAGTAGGAGAGAGCCGAGGCGGAAGACTCCGGAGCGATGCTGAGGGCTTCTATCCACATTGACGAGCGGCGCAGGAGGCCGACGCACCAGGAGCTGGGGATGCGGGTGCCGCCGCAAGACGGAGCGAGACCAGGGCGAGCAGCTGAGAAGGCGCGAGCGGCGAGACCGACGAGTGGAGCGTCCGCGCGAAGGAGGGCAGTGAGCACAAGGTCGACGGCGCGAAGGGGAGGGGAGCGGGAAAGGCGGGGAATTCGGGGAAAGGGTGCCGGGGAAGGAGTGGGGGGAAGACAAGGCCGGGAATGAAGAGCAGCACGGACGACCCAGGAGGACACCAACCGGAAGAGCGGCGACTGGAAGGAAACCAGCGATGCCCGAGGGGAAGACCGACGAGGAGGGCGAGACGTCCGCGAAGCTGAAGCGGCGAGCAAAGCCGGGCGCGAAGAGCGAGCAGAGAACAAAGAGTGCTTGCGGCGGGAGGTGAGGACCGAAGACGCAGGGCCGCGGGTCTGGGGTAGGATGCCGAAGTCCGAGGGGGCCTACGCGGGCGAGGAGCTGAGTCCAGGCAGTCGTGAACCCGGGGCCGCAAGCCGAGGGTCGTACGCAGAAGCCGAGGGTCCGGCGTCGGGGAGAAGTGGCGTCCAGATCTGTCGGTGATCTTGTGAGGCTTGGATTCCGCAAGGCGGGGCGAGCTAGCTCGCTGCGGACCTGGCTTGAGCGAGCTGGTGCGCAAAGGGGGAGAAAGGCGTCCCCCAACGTCGAGAGTTGGGGTTTGTTTCCGCATAGCAGGGTGAGCGGACTCGCTGCGGACCTGACTCGAGAGAGTGGGTGCGCAAGGGGGGAGCCTTTGTATGCCGTCCCCCAACGGCAGCGTAGGTGCGTTTCTGCTGGATCCGGGGCCGAAGCATGCTTGTGGCTGCGGCCGGGCGGCGATTCTGTCACGCCGAAAGACTCCGCAGCTGGGTTTTCCCAATGGTCCTCCACCCAGAGAGCGCAGACATCTCAGGTGTGGCCCGAAGCACAACCAGCGCAGGGGAGGCAGACCGCATGCTTGTCACTCGGCCACTGGAAGTCGCCACATCGTGTGCAGGTGCGGACTTGGCCACTGCAACATAGAGTGAACCAACGAAGCGACTGGTCATAGCAGAAGGCCACGAGACGAAAATCGCGCACCACTCCTCACCTTTCCTCACCATCCTGCGCCGAGTAATATCGCTTTTTTTTTTTTTTTTTTTTAAGCAATGATATAGCAAAAGACGCCGGTGCATGGCATCAGAGGCG
Organism: Semisulcospira habei; assembly: GCA_036245525.1. Lineage (NCBI taxonomy): Eukaryota > Metazoa > Mollusca > Gastropoda > Semisulcospiridae > Semisulcospira > Semisulcospira habei. The sequence goes on from BTPG01000004.1 coordinate 170,524,352, forward strand.
CGGCGCTGGCAAACATCGAGACCTTACCTGGACACCTCTCAAGGAGCAGGGGAAGGTAGCACCTGTAGCCGAAGAAGAAGAAGAAGAAGCGCCCACGTGGCAGAGGCCCAGAAGCATCCAGGTTGAGGAAGGCTGGGTCCTCGACGAAGGTCCCAGCCGTCCAACCGGCGAACTTGACCTGAGAGACCGAAGCAGGAGCACACCGGACGCCAGGTCGAAGGCTCCGAGAGGCACCGCTTCACAAGCCGTAAAAGTCTCTCAATGCCGGAACCGGTGCAGGACAGCGCTCCCACGAGGGGCGAAGGCCGGCCCCATGGCCCAGGGACCTATCTTCCGGCAAACGACGCACAGAAGCACCAGTGACACACACATCCTAAAAAGTCACAGAAGGTGAAGCGCAGGCCGGGAACGAAGTCAAGCTATCGAAAAGTCCAATGGCTCCATGAACCATACACAGCCGTAGGTTGCACAGTAGAGGTCTAAGAACACGACCCTATGCTACAACAAGGGCAGAAAGTTCCAAGGCAAGGCGAAAGCACAGGCCGGGAACGAAGACCACTGCTGAAAGTCCAAGTACTCTTGAACCATACACAGCCGTAGGTACACACAAGGGCAGAGAAAGTTCTCAAGGCAAGGCGAAAGCACAGGCCGGGAACGAAGTCCACTGCCGAAAATATTCAAGTACAGCTTGAACCATACACAGCCGTAGATAGCACAGCAGAGGGCTAAGCGAACACGTCTATACGCTGCAAGCTAAAGGAAAGAACTGGTTTGGCTTGGCTGCTCGGGCAGTTACCCTTATGGGGTGGGAAGGGAGGCTACCCGGGTACCAGGTCACGACACCCCTGGTGGCCTCCCCTGGCCCTAAAGGTACACATCGTAAGTTTTTGGGCTAAAATTACGCTAGCTATAGGTTGTTCCATTGTAGTAATGGCATCGGTAATGTTTTTGAGTAAACAAAAACATTTCTCTTTCACTTATATTTTTAAGTTTTGTTTCTTTCCAACAGGAGAAAGTGGTATCGTACACTTCTGAGCTTGCCACATGGGGGAGAGACTTTCTGGCCAAAGAACTAGGGCTGACCCTGCTTGAAGTTCCTGCATCAATGGAGGCTCCGAATCTGCGTTTGCTAAAACTCCCATGCTTACCGGCAAAATACACCGGAATGGATCTAAGCGTGAGATTTTAAAAGTCTTTTGATTTTTATCATTTTTTCGTTTTTGTTTCCTTCAAACCCCCTTATGCATGCAGACATCAGTACAGTAAACAGTGCCGGTGGTTGTGTGGACAAAAGGGTTCAGTCAAGTTGCAGACGATTGATATCTTAAGGGTAACCTGGTGCCAGAAGGGGCCAAACTAATCAGGAACTATCCATGAACCCTCATTGTCAGTGTCTTTGACTCTGTTCGACTCATTATTTGCGCGATTTAAAAAAAAAGTTACATGCGTGCCTAATGACAGCATCTTGTCACATAATTATGTACATGTATTTGTCCTCAAATATGTTTGTTTTTAATAAATAACAAAGGTATAAATTTCTGTCCCTCGTCCATTTGTCGTGGGTAGAAATTGCACCACATAGTTTGTGTCTACTTCGATGGTATGGTTTGATTTCTACCCATGACGTATGATTAAGGTAGTACAATGCTGATATTCGCAGTAGTATGTTGTGGGTACAAATTGCACCATGCAATATATGTATAAGTTATTGGTAACAGGGGTTTGCTATGTGGACCCTTGTAGGCCTGAGGGAGGTCAAAGGAACCATTGTACCCCTCAGGCCAAAGGCCTACAAGAGTTCATACAGCAACTCCCTGCTACCAATAACGTATTTGTTTTCATTCCCCCACTACATTGTTTGTTTTCTCAAAACACATTACCGATGGTATTACTGTTAGGAAGAAAAGTTACCTAGCTAGCCTAATTTTAGCCAAAATTTTGGTTGTGTCCGTAAAAGGGAGTGTTGGCAGGAGTGGGGCGCCATAGACCCGGCCATAACCCGAGCCTCCCCTTATTCCCATCCGGTACGAGATTACCCGGCATACCTCAGTTTAGTTCTTAGCTAGCTTGTAGACGGTTGTGCCTTTGCGTCGCTCTTCGATTTCTTCGGTTTTTGTGACCGGTCGTCTTGCGACTTTACCTTACTGTTCTGGTTCACTCGGTTGTGCTGGCTTGGAGCTTACTCGAGTGTTTGTGCCTGAGACTGTTTGAACTTGACTTGGTGCTCACGAGGATTGTGACCGGTCGTCTTGTGACTTGACACTCTGTTGTGGACTTAGCGTGCCGGGGGTTGGTGCTCACTCGGATTTGGCGGGCTTGGAGTCCTCTCGGCTTGTACCTAGCGCTGTGTGGACCACAACGGCCTTGACTGGCGTGCCTGTGACGACTTGGACCCGGGGGTGTCTATGAGTCCGGTGGGCTTCAGGACGTCGCTTCACAGGCGTGGGTTTGCTTTATGGCCAGGTAATATCTCGGTGAATGCCCTCGACCGGCGCCCAGGGGAAGGGAAGAGCGCCGAGCGTTGGCACACGCTGTGCACTCGTTTGATTTCGTTTTCACCCTCGCGCGCGGAATTTTTGGTGCGTGGCCTCGGCGGCCGCACTCGCTTGTTCTTCATTATGGCCTCTATGTTGCAGTTACCAGGTTCGTACCTGCACGCATTGTGGCGTTGTTCAGGGGCACTTTGACGTGCTGGGGTGTGAGTCGGCGCATACCTACACGATTGGCGCCCCCCGACTGGAAGATACTTGGTCCCAGCTGTGGGAATTCTACTGCCGTGAACGCCCGACACCTATCAGGGAGCGACGGCCAGTTCCTGCCCAGAGGGCCACGGTTGGACCCAATACAGTTGGACCGTGACGGCCCGGGCCGGTAGGACTAACAAGGCGCAAAATTCCACGGAGGGCCCTAGTAAGGTTCCCCTTACCGTGACGAACAGGACAGATACCATTGCGCACTTTTCCGCGGAGGGAGCGACGAACTTCTCCCTTACAGTGGCGAAAAAGATCTATCCTACTACTGCCGGGCAGACGTCGGCACCCGAACATACGACGCTTCTCGCCCCAGGCCAGATGGCAGGTCGCAGACCTGACAGACAGAAGATGTCATGCTCGGGGCATAGGACGGAGAGGCACGAGGCAGACTCACTCACGGCGGGATCCTGCCCCTAGGGATGGTCGCTCGGCTTTTCAGTCGCAGGTCAGTGATGAGTGTGTATGTGAGGGCATTTATTGTGCTGTAGGGCGCAAGATTTGTATATGTTAGTATGTCATTGTACGGCGCCTAGAGCTTTTCTTTCAAGCTAGGCGTTTTTAATAATATACATTACTATTATTATTATTACTGTTATTATGGGCGCCCACGCCCAGGCAAGCTCCCTACAGGCGATGGCACTAAACCTGCGGCATGCAGGGACCGCTAGTACCACAGTGTTGCAGCACGTCCCACGCCTAGATCCCAGCTCAGTGATGGTGGGCCGCGCCCTCGCGCCCTATAGTGGAGACGAGAGCCACTCCAGACGCAGGGCTGAGAGGCGAGAGGCTACCCCATGACGGGACCCCGTTCCCCGCCCTCGGCCACGTTCGGACAGGTCTCCTGTCTCCAGAAGCACGCGCTCCCTACAGGGACGCGAGAGAAGCATGCGACGACGTCCCAGTGCCGTTGGGTCGCTACGCGATGGGAAGACCGGCGCCTCTAGGACTCCTCTTCGCTGTTCGAGTTTGTGGGACCGGCCTCCGAGACGACGCTCTTCCTCCCGGGCTTCGCGCGACGGCAGTCTCGCTAGGCCTTCGTCACGGTAGACGGGAGCCAAGTTACCTTCCCCCCTTGGCCCGTTCTTTCGACGAGACGCCGTTATGCACCGAGACGCCCGTTCGAGACCTTCCGTTCTCCACACCGCAGCCGCTCCCTCGGGACCGCCGGTCTGCCCCTGGCAGTTCGGCTACTTCTTACAGGACCCGGCTCGTCTCCGCTTGCGGCATGGCCACAGAGGAATACGATCCCCGCCTAGTGCTGTTTCAGCTTCTCGTCGGACCGCCGCCTCACGGCGTTCACCGGTCGTTCGGAGCAGTTAGACGCCTCTTCCTCCCGCGTGTGTGATGGACGACTCTCGCTTGGCCCCAGTAGACTTCTTTTCGGCGTGGCTGGGCGATGACGGTGCCTTCAATTCGCTACGCTCGCTGTCTCGAGAGGTGTTGGAGTCAACGCCAGCTTCTTTGACCTAGGATGGAGACTCTTCGGTCCTTGGACGTAGTGGCCCCCCTCATCGCGGTTGTCTTCCTGAGGAAGGCTGCCCGCCGTCTCCCCCTGCCAAGAAGAGAGCTTGGGCCTTCGTGAACTCCGAGTGACAGCACAAGCGTTTCAAGTCTCTTCCTCAACCGACCGGGTGCCGGGACCTACGTGACGCCTTCTCCTCTCACCCGCTTCAGGGCGCCTTGGGAGACACCGGCTTCTTCGCTGACAACAGGTGGCCGGCGGACCTGTCTTGGCCTTCCAGCGGAGGTGGTACGCGGAACTTCGCAGAGCTGCGCCTGCCCACTCCTGGCGGTGGACCCCTGACGCTGTCCTGTGCTGGCTCTCTTCGACGTCGTGTTTCTACTCCTGGTCTTGCGCGACCGCTTCCCTCTTCCGCAAATAACCGGCTTCTGTGGGGTGTCTGGACCTGGTAGCGCGGGACATCTTCCGCCGCGTTGAGGAGGCATGGAACCCTTCTTCTCTCCGCTGAGCCGACTTCCTCGCCTTGGCTGTTCTGGCAACCGTGCCCCTTACCACACCGCTGTCACCGCCTTGACTGCGACGGCTATCTGCGATCTGCTGCATCGAGGTACCTTCCGGCACGCTGCCGACCGAGTTGAGAAACCAACTACGCAGGGCGCCACTCGGTGGAGAACTCCCTTGCCCCTCCTGGCAGGCCATCAACGGTGACACAAACGGAATCACGCTGTTGACAGCACTGGACGGTCCCGGGAACGACAGTGGCAGCCTCTCCCCAGCGTGCGGCAGATGGCTCGGAAGTATGCAGTCTACCTTCGTAGGTCTAGGTGTCAGCACGGGGTGAGGATTGGTCCGACCGACATCACTACGTGAGCCGACTTCGCTCTCCATCGTGTTAGCAGACGCAGTTCAGTTTACGCTAAAAAGACCGGCGGCACAGACGGCGTCGCGCTGTTGACTGCACTGGACGTAGCAGTATTTCTGGGACTCTGACGCAGGACGTGCCGGCATTCCGCGCAGACCGCCGGACTGGATTGGCAAGGACCACTCTTCCACGGAGCCGCAGTTCGGTACTAGTCAGCTGGCAGTCAAGGGACGGAGGCGACGGCTCTGTGACACCGACGGCGCGGTACCGGGATCGAAGTGGCAGCCTTTTCCCGGACGGCTAGGAAGTAAGCAGTCTACCTTTGTAGGTCTAGGTGTCCACGCGGCGTGAGGACTGGCCGTCCGACTTCACTACGTGAGCCGACATCGCTCTCCATGTTAGCGGATGCAGTTCAGATTACGCACCTGCCGGGACGAGACGTCTCGTCTCTTCGCATCCTTCTCCCGGCGGAACGCTGCCTTCCGGCATCGCATTGGCTTGCTCTTCGCTCCGCGGCGACCAAGCAGTACAAGTCTTCTCCACAGCCGACAGCTTCGGGACCTAGCGGAGGCGGTTCGCATGGCTGCATCGAGTCAGCTTGGAGTTCTGGCGTTCTTCGGCGCCTGACCAGAGTAGTGGTGTTCACTCCCAAGGGCTGTTGTGCAGATACCTTCCCGGCGGTGGATGAGAGCGTGCTGGTGCAGGCAGGGCGCAGCCAGTGGTCTGACGAGGATGGAACAAGAGCCTTCCTGTTCCGCGTCTCGCTGGGATGAACGGGGTGCGGTGATGCGACGGTGGACGCCGTGGACCCATGCAGCCTGGGGCGCGAGTACCGGGAGATGAGACGTGGCGACAGCTCGGCTGGATCTTACAGTCGTAACCTTAGAGGTGGTCCTGCGCTCCGATCCCGCGACAGTACAGTCGACGCTTCTCATTCCCAAGCCGGTGGGTGTCGTGGCCGATCCTTGTCCTGTCGGCTCAGCACAAGTTACTTGGCGCCGCGGCAGATTGGCTACAGACAGAGTCCTGAGGGCAGCGGTGCGTCTCCAGGACTTTGTGACAGCTGGAGGTCCGACGTCGAAACCAGTTGGCAGCCTCGGAGGTGGGCAGGGTTCCTGCGCGCGTTCCTTCGTCGACTAGGCTGCTTATGCTACGGGACAGGTCCTACGTGGTTCCTTCGCGCGGATGACATCGAGGATGGAGTTTGTGGCCGTCCTGTTTGAGTACGACTCCAAGTAGGACGGGAGCAGTGCAGAGTAGGAGCGACCCTCAGAGCCTTACTTCGGGTTGACTGTTAGGACTGATGGCTCGCCAGCGGATCGCCTTGCAGCCTGACACTTCATCTGCTCGGAGAGGAAGCGCTATGGCTGGTTCTGGAGAAGATTCACGTTCACAGGGGAGATGCTAGTGCTCCTGAGCCCAGTGCGCTTGGAGTCGTCGCCATGACCAGATCTTCCGGCTTCCCTGCTCGCCATCGAGAATCGAAATTATGAGGTTACACGCGTGGTTGTCCGACAATCCCTCTTGCTAGAGGCTTGCGGCGGATATGATAGTAGCGCAGTCTGCAGCCAAGAGGAGAGCTGCTCGGCGGCTACGAAGGTAGGTGGACATTCTCCTGGCTCGGTGCGTCTCGTCACTTCACCAGTCGTGGTCATCTCTTCACCATGTGCCCTCCTCTGCAGCTCCCCACCCCACGCACGATGCTCAAGCAGCCGCGACAGCCGCCGTACCAGCCTTGTCCAGAACATCTCCTCCTCCACGCCTGGATATCGTGCGGCAAGCCTTTACCGCAGAGGCTTCCCTAGTGCGGCAGTGGATGCTATCACGACAGCAGACCCTCAACCAGACGAGTTACGAGGGGAGATGACGAGCGCGGTCTGACGGGTGTGGCGACAACCTTCTCTCCCCACGGACTTGACGAAGCCCCAGCTGGCGGAGTGCTTCCTCTGGCTTTTCAACGACCGGGGACTGGCTCCGATCACCATTCAGGGCTACCTAGCCATGATCGCCGACACCTACTGGCGCTTGCGCTGGTCCGACCCTGGTAGCTGCAAAGACCTCGCCGATCTGATGACAACTGCGGTCTGCAACGCACGACACTGCGTTAGCTTGGCCGTGATGGGCTCTACCATGGGTGCTTACGTGGCTCAACTTGGTCCGTGTTGAACCTCTTCACTTGGCGCGCAGTCCGGATGTGACTCGAAAGGCGAGCTTCCTGTTGGTCCTAGCCACAACTTCCAGGGTCAGTGAACTTACGCGCTGTTGACACACACAGATTGCTTGCAGTGCCGGACGGACGGATCCGGGCAACTGCTACCTGAATTGACATTCCGGGCCGCGACGCGGTCGCCTTGGCTGCCCTACAGATGATGACTATCCGCCCTTACGAGTGGCAGACTCCACCCGGTAGACCAGACAACAGAAACCGGTGAGAGCTTTACGTGTGTACCTGCGCCGGTCAAAGCCTCTGCGCAGAGGACACACCCGCCTGTTTGTCCATCAGTCCCCAGGTAGACGTGACATCTCAGCCCAGACCATCTCCTCCTGGATCCGGTGGGTGATCCGCTTGGCCTACCAGGACCTCGCCCCAGATGCAGACAGGGCGCACGAGGTCGGAGCCATGGCTGCAAGTCTCGCCTTCGACCACAACTGTGCAGTCAAGGACTTTGTGGCGGCTGTGGGATGGCGAGCTGAGACCACTTTTGCCCGCTTCTACCTGAGGGACCTCTCTGCCCAGCGGCAGAACCTCTCGCTGATGGGAGACATCGCAGCAGCGCAACACTCCCTCCCGGCGCCATTGGCGCCGCAGGTATCTTAGCTAAAATTATCGGGAGTTTGCTGCGGGAGGGCGGGTCTGAGGGCTGTGTCGTTGGCATTAGGGGCGCTATAGCGGCACCCACCTCCTCTTCGGGATTCTTCCTAACAGTAATACCATCGGTAATGTGTTTTGAGAAAACAAATGTAATTTTTCTTTAAAATAAATTTTGTTGAAAAATACTTACCGATGGTATTACTCGAAGGTCCCTCCCACCTGCCCCGTTTGCCGCCAGTTCGCTAAGAAACTAAACTGAGGTATGCTGGGTAATCTCGTACCGGATGGGAATAAGGGGAGGCTACTCGGGTTATGGCCGGGTCTGTGGCGCCCCACGCCTGCCAACACTCCCTTATAGGGACACAACCAAAATTTTGGCTAAAATTAGGCTAGCTAGGTAACGTTTCTTCCTAACAGTAATACCATCGGTAAGTATTTTTCAAAAAAAATTATTTTAAAGAAAAATACATATTTTTGTTAAAGAAATCAAGAAGAAGTCTTCTGACCTGGATCACGCCAGACGTGACTGATGTCAAAGGAAAATACATTTATTCATAATAGTCTTATGATGTAATCTAAAATCTTTCATGATGTTGCCGTCTCCAGTAGTGTGCCTGTACTTTAGAACGTTTTGGTGGTCTTTTGTAGAGCAAAACTGGCATCCAAGACGTGTCAGAAAGCCGAGGTCTACAAAAAGTCCTCCATTAGTTGCTACAAGGGTTTTTGTAGCGAGGTCACACAGTACGGTTTGCGCTAAAGATATTGGTTTTGTGACGTAGGGATGAAAACAATTTATGATTATGCCACATCCATTGTTGAGTATGATTTTTACTCACGATGCATGATTAAGGTCGTAAAAGGTGACATAGCGGAGGTTAAATTATCTTCTAAAACAAGATGCAGATCAACAAGATGGGGTGGTGCTGGTTAGCTGGAGTAGCTTGGTGCCCGTAGGCTCTAAGCTATTGGGGCACCACCTCTTTCACTATCACAGTCAGTCCATCTTCGAACTGCAATTCACTCATCACAGGGCAACTCCCAAACTTGTTAACCCATATCATCCTGAGGCTAAAAGCTTCAAATTTGTACACTGCCATATGCAAGCTACATTATAGTACTTACAGATAAGGATATAGACCAATGGCTTTAGTTCAAGGCTAGTGCCAGAATAAAGGCGCTATTCTGGCACTACCCTTGAACTAGTTTAGTCAAACTTATTTCACACACTGGTGTATTCCGATTGATAAGGGTTAATGATGTTACTTTCTTTAGGTCTCATGTTAAATTCATTATGTGAATTTCCCTAGGGCTCATTGTATTACGAATGTAATTTTATTATGTTAATTTCCTTATGGCTCATTATGTTGATTTCCTGAAGTCTCATGCTAATATCCTTGTTTGTGAATTACGTGGCATGTACATTATGTTAATTACATTATGTTAATTACATTATGTTGCTTTCATTATGTTATTTTCATAAAGTTGATTTCATCATGTTAATTTATGTTACATGTAATTTTGTTTTGTGTTGTCCCTCCTTGTGCCTACATCTACCATGCAGTACCGTTTACTGTCCCGGTGGCTATAATTTTATGCACAAAGAGGGTTGTTTATTTTGTCCTGAACAGGAGGCAGGAGAACAGATGCAAGAAGATGTTTATGAAAGTGACGACATTCAGACAATCTTCGACTGGGTGGATGGATCGCTGTATCTACGCATCTCTGTGCAGATTCACAACACAAAAGACGACTTCCGCAAGGCCATTCCACCTCTTAAACGCATACTGAGCGAGTTTGCTTAACACATTCTTAACCTTTTGGCTGTTGGTAGCATTTTTTGTTGAGATGATTCCCGCAGGAATCACATAAACAAAAGATGCTACCATCAGCCAAAGGATTAAGACACTACTTTAACCCTCTAGAACTTGGAACCAGATGACACTTTCCACAAATATTATTCGAACTGGTGATTTTCTAGTTGATTAAAGTGAAGATGCAAAGTTCAAGAAAGTGATTTTGAACATTCTAGTTTGAAATATCTTATGTGTCTGGCCATGCTGGGTTTTACAACGTTAACCCATATCATACTGAGGCTAAAAGCTTCAATTTTGTACACTGCCATATGCAAGCTACATTACAGTACTTACAGATAAGGATATAGACCAATGGCTTTAGTTCAAGGTTGGTGCCAGAATAGCTTGGCGCCTAGAGGCCAAGCTATTCTGGCATTACCCTTGAACCGTTTTAGTCAAACTTATTTCACACACTGGTGTATTCCAAATGATAAGGGTTAAGAGACAGATCTTCTCCAAAGGAGATATTGCGAGATAGTAATCTTTTTAGTCTGGAGAAGATCGATTTAAGCCACCATAATGAGACATGATCAAGTTCAATTAAAGCGATCTGTTCCAGGATGGGCTATGACTGCTAAAATGTGCAACAGGTCCTCAATGTTAATTTTTATCAACAAAGACTTTTCTACCCTTCTTGTCACCATCCATGTGAGTGGGCATGACAAGTAAAGGAGGTTTAATTTCTAATGCCCCCAATCCACACTGGGGAACATTACTATCTGGGGCGGTCCGTGGCGCAGTGGTTAAGGCGCCTGCCACCAATGCCAAAGGTGCGAGGTTCGATACCGGGTTCCGGCGTTGGACTTTTCTCCTCTGGTAAGTGTCACCGTTAATTCGGGCGGACTGTCGGGGGTTCTTTCTCCGGGTACTCCGGTTCTTCCACCCCCACCCCCCACACTTTGGTACCGGTCTCAGGCCACTTTACAAAATTTCAAATACAAGCGATCAAAAATCTCTGTAACTTCAGTAGCTGACTGGCCCTTCGTTTGTCTTGTACTGTGTTTGTCTTAAATGGCGTAAATCCGTGTCTGTTTCGTGAGTGTGTGTGTTGGGTTTCAGGCGCGGCGCTTTGAGTCGATTTCCCCAAAATTGAGAAAAAGCGCCTATATAATAACGGTATTATTATTATTATTATTATTATCCTGCAGAAAAAAAAGCAAAAAAAATTTCATTTTACAACATTAACCCTTATTATTTGGAATACACCAGTGTGTGAAATAAGTTTGACTAAAATAATTTTGTTCAAGGGTAGTGCCAGAATAGCTTTGCACCTCTAGGCGCCAAGCTATTCTGGCACCACCCTTGAACTAAAGCTGTTGGTCTATATATACTTATCTGTAAGTACTGTAATGTAGCTTATGGCAGTGTACAAATTTGAAGCTTTTAGCCTCAGTATGATATGGGTTAAAGCCTCATAATTAAGTTAGTCCTTTTGTGCAGTGTTATTGTAAGACATACAGTTTGTACACGGACTGTTTTGCTTGGTCGCGACTGCTATCCTTTTTATTCAGAGGAAATCAGATTGTCAAACATATTAGCCAGAACCTCATTTGAAAACAATATATTGTACATCAAGTTCTTATTTGCTGACCATGGTGAGTGGGTTATCTCCACAGTGTTATACATATATACAGAGATTAAGTTATGCCTGCTATCCAGATATGCAAAATAAAAATTATGAGTGCTCAGTTGAACTGAAAAAATGCAAGCTTTATTTTATTTTTTTTTTTTAATTTTATTTTTTTTTGCTGCTTCCAAGCTTTCCTCTGTCGACCTCAGAGATCTTCCTCCCACGCCGCTCACCCCCATCCACCCCAGTGTGCTCACTCAGGCCTTCCAGTTGTTCCAGCCAGACTCCCGGCCCCACTGCTGTATATATGTCAGGTAGTAGGGGACTCCCTCCGGAGGAAACTCCGCACTACTGCCGAGTCACTTCGGTGGTCTTCCTACTTATGACATATTTTTTGCTATTCACGGAGTCGACGAGTGAGAGCTCCCCCCAGAGGTGGTGAGTCAACCACTACGTCCTTCCACGCACAGCAGCAGGGTCTGGCCGAAGACAACCGCGCACCTAGGGCTCCTAGAGGCCGGACTGGGCTGAGGTCACCATGAGACGGAGACTTGAGGTGTCAGAGGCACCTGGAATAGCGTGTTTTTTTTTTTTTTTTTTCATTTTTGCATGATGATGATGAGGATGATATGACGATGCCATGGTGGTCCATGCGGTTAGGGACTGCGTGACAGGGCCGCATTCCACGCTTCCTGTCATAAATATCCTGGTATTAACCAGGCCCGGGACTTGCGGACACCTGCGGTGCCAGCCGTGTAATCATTCACACATTGCGATGCGTCATAACCCGGGTAACAGCCCCAAAGTCGCACCCGTAAAGTGGGTGAGTCTCGGCTGTGTGGCATCAGCCTTCCCATTGGGTCCATAGCACACCCGCTCTGGGTAGGAGCCGACCCAGGTAGGAAAAGTCCCGCTTGACTCGGCTGGGATTCGAACACGGATCTCCCGGCCGCCAGTCCGACGCGCTAACCACTGCGCTACGGAGGCCGGTAATATGCAAGCTTTAGAGACTATGTTTTCGGAGCACAAGGGACTGATTTGTTTCTTCAAAAACATAACCGATGACATGACTTTGTGGAAGTGTCTACTACTTACTCAATTCTAGCCTAAGAACCCGTTGTGTTACCACACAACCCGGGAAGCACTCGGGGAACCCCCAGAGGGGCCGAGAGTTGTCTCCCGTTCCTGCCCATCCGGTTCCGAGTCACGTGGTGACTAACCAGTCATGCTACTTAGGCTCACGCTGTTCAGACGTGTTGCTCTAGCCTACGGACTTTGAAAATTTTCGACCGGTTCGCCGGTCTTCCGGACTTTGGTTTCTTTACTTGGCTTCTACTTCGTCGGCCCTGCCTGTACCCTGTGTGGGTCTGTCGTTCCCTCATTGTTGGCTGCTGCCCTCTTCTGCGTCTTGACTGCCTGGGCTTCGCGGTGAGCTTCGCTGGGACTTCGCCCAGTTCGTGCCGTGGGTGTTATGGACGTCTCTCTCCCCGTTCCCACTCCGGCGGAGAGGTAAGGTAGCTGGGTTGGCCCTCGGCCGGTTCCCAGGCTGGGCACTGGTTTGAGCAGGCACGAAGACGGTCTTCATTTTCGCTGTAGCTGGCGCGCCAATTTTCTCCCCTTAGCTTGGCGGTGCCCCTCGCGCCCACTCACCTTTTAGCTGATTGGTGTGGCATTATTGGCGCTTACCTGCTGGATTGTACCTTGTATGATTTGGAGAAGTTGTTATGGTGTCCATGGCTTGATTAGCTTGGCGGGGTCCCTTGCGCCCGCGCCCTGGCACCATTACGTTGGTGAATGTGGCGGGGTCAACGCTTGCTTCATTCCTGTATCTGTCACGAAATGCTTGACCTTTTGTTGTGCATAGTGCGTCGTATGCTTGACTTGGCTTGGCGGGGCCTACTGGCTTACAAGATACCGTGTGCAGGCCCTGGTGCTTGCTGACAGGCTTTTACATTGCTGTTGTGTTTTGTGTTCCAAGGCTCGCCTTACCACGGCGGGGTCCCAGACCCCCGCCCGCGTGCCTTCAGCTCTATTATATGTTGCAGTGGCCTGTTGATGACCTGCACGCAATGCGGAGGTTTCCAGTGGCCCTCTGATAACCACAAGGTCTGTCTCCCCTGCGCGGGATGCGCCTACGACCACGCTTGCAAAGTCTGCACCACCTGGCCTGAGCTGCGCTGGTCGCAGCTATGGAGTTTCTACAGACGCGAGCGACCGGCACCTGTGTGTGCGGCGAAACCAGTCGAGACGCCATCCACCGTGCCTTACGCACCGACTGCTTGAGACCGTGATGACCTTTTGGAGAGGACGCCATGCTGGACGCAGGAGCCTAGTGCGCGGAGCGGGTCTTTGATCGACACGACCGCTTTCAGGAGGGAGCGCGCCCGGACAAAGCCTTCTGACAGGCAGAGAACCCGCCTCACAGAGCCCGGTTCGGAGAGACGCGCCTCGCGCCGTCCCATGTCCACTGTCGTTCCCCGCTCGTCTCCAAGGAAGCCCGCTGACCCCTACGGGGAGTCACCTCGCCGACAGAGAGCCCGCCTCATTGAGTCCGGCTCGGAGAGACATTTACGCACGCGTCCGAAGCCTTCACGCAGTAAGGAATCCTCATGCTGCTCGAGGTCTCCTCGACGCTCTCGCTCCCCTGCTAGCGAGCGTAGGAAGGACCTCTCTTCGCGCCGCTCCAGGGATCCTGGACCCCTACGCTCTTCGGTGTCTTCGCGCTCGTCCTTTTCCTTCCCGTGACTGGACTCCCGTTCGTCCCGTCCCTCTTCCCCGCACCCGGCCCGCCTTCCCCCTCCTCGGCTTCATCTGCCCCGGTAGCCTAGCCGCAGTCGCTCTCCGCGCCCTGGATGCCCGGCCTGCGGCAGTAGGTCCTCGCATCGATGTCTCGCGCCGCGCTTGCCGCCCCGTCACTTCGCTCCCCCCGCCCCTGTCGGCCGTCGCTTGGATGTCCTCGCCAGGAGCCCCCGGCGCCCGCGCCAATCCCCCTCCCCCCGCCCGCGGGACGATGAGGCCCTGAGTATTCTCGCCGATGACTCCGTTTCCGCGCTTCTCGGAGGACTCAGCCGCTCGCCTTTGCCTCGCTCTGCTTCTGGCTCCTCGGCTTCCCGCAAGTTGACCTCGTCCTCGCGTACGGACACCTTGCTGGCTCTCGACGAGGTTGCACATCTCATCGCCTCCACACTCCCTGCGGTTGACTGCCCGCCGTCGCCCCCGCTCAAGAAGAAGATTTCCGCGTTTGTGGACGCTGGACGACAGGTCAAGAGGTTCAAGTCCCTGCCGCAGCCCCCTGGCTTTCGTGACCTCCGTGATGCCTTCTCAGCGCAACTCCTGTCGGGTGCCCGGGACTCGGATTTCTTCACCGACCATAGGTGGCCTCCCAGACTCGACATTGCCTTTCGTCAGGACTGGTACTCAGGACATTCCCAGGCGTTCCACTGCCCGCTGCCTGCCATGGATCCACCGGCCGTGGTGCAAGCTGGAGGTGCCGCCCTGCTGAAACGCTCTCTGCCACGCGGCTTGGACAAGACGGCCTCGCTCGTCCGGAACACCTTAGCCTGCGCGGGATTCATGGAATTGCTGACACAGGCGTTCATCCGTCGCATCGAAGACTCCTGGCATCCCTCCTTGACGCCCCTCCTCGGAGACCTGCTCGTCCTGGCGGAAGCGGCCAACCGGGTGGCATACCATTCCTCCATCAACGCAATGGCTGCCACTTCTAACTGCGACCTGTTGCGTCGGGATGCCGTGTTGCAGTCCTGCCGCGGGATGCCCCCCCGATCTGAGGACTCAGCTGCGCTGTGCCCCCTTGGGTGGATCTCTGCTCTTCAGCGAGACCTGGCAGGCCGTGAAGGACTCGAACTCGGACTGTTGGCCCCACAAGACAGTCTCACAGCACTTTCCGACCGCCTGCAAGGCCCTGGGTCGCACCCTGCGGACCTCCAGACCCGTCGCCTCGGCCGCCGCCGCCCCGCTGCGGGCCCCTCGTCGTCGTCGCCCGGCGTTCGGACGCCCCAGCCCGGTTAGCACCCCTGCCCCCGCTTGGCCCCGTCCCACCCGTCGCCCTGGGTGCGGGCGGGCCACTTGACTTTGCCCCACTTCCGCCTCCGCCGACCGTATCGGGGTCTCCAGTCGGCAGAAGGCTAACACTGTGCAGCAAGGAGTGGCGCTTGCTGTTCCCAGACGACCCCTGGATTTTGGACACCATTACCGAGGGCCTTTGGATCGACTTTCGCTCTCCGCCGCCCCTGCGTTGCACGCCCGTGTGGACCGAGATTCCGTCAGACGAACTCAAGGCCTGCGCTCTGCACGGAGAAGTCGCCGCTCTCTTGCTAAAGGACGCCACAGAGGTAGTGCTACACACGGACACTCCAGCGTTTTACAGCCGCCTCTTCGTGGTGCCCAAACCAGGCGGCAAGTGGCGGGCGGTCATCGACCTCTCTGCATTGAACGCGTTCATCTCTGCCCCGTCTTTCCGCATAGAGACTGCTCGGGCCCTCCGAGCTTCCGTACAGCCCATGGACTATGTGATCAGTCTAGACTTTTCCGATGCTTACCTCCATGTTCCCATGCACCCGACCTCCAGGAGGTACCCTCGCTTCGCCTGCGACGGGGTAGTTTACCAGTTTCGCGCGCTTCCCTTCGGTCTCAACCTCAGCCCATGGGTCTTCACCCGCATCATGGACACTGTGGTGGCCAAGGCGCGACTGACGTCTTTTCGCCCGACGTCCAACTACCTCGACGATCTCCTCCTATGGAACCAAGTGGAGGCCCACCTGGAAGCGGACAAAGATGCGCTGATGCGGCTGTTGTCCCGGTTGGGGTTCATAGTCAACACAGGCAAGTCGGATCTCACTCCCTCGCATCGCTTCGTCCATCTCGGCATGGAGTTCGCCACCGACCTCAACAGGGTGCGTTTGCTGGAGCCGCGAATCCTGAAGTTGGCCACCCTAGCCGGCCAGGTAGCCCAGTAGGATGCAGCCGCCGCCAGAATCTGGCTTCAGCTCCTTGGCTTGATCAACGCAGCGGCGGATCTACTCCCCCTCGGTCGTCTATACGCCTGGCCGCTACATCTGCTTCTCTGGCGTCCCTCCTCAGGCGAGCTGACCGCCTGGTACCGTGTCCCCGCTGATTCGCCCCCACCTCCTGCGTTGGACGGACACGGCGTGGCTTGCTTCGGGAGTCCCCCTGACTGCGCCTCCTCCTCATCTCTCCCTTTGTGTCAATGCAAGTCTTGCTGGTTGGGGAGCCCACCTGCTTCCGCAGTTCCTCACGATGTCCGGCCGCTGGCCCCCGGAGTTCGCGGACAAGCACATCAATTGGTTGGAGCTGCAAGCAGTCTGGCAAGCCCTCGTCGCGTGGGAGGAACTACTCAGGCACCAGCAACTGCTCGTCCTCTCCGACAATGCGACGGTCGTGGCCTACATCCAGAAACAGGGCGGGACGCGCTCACCCGACCTGTGTATGCTCCTCTACCGTTTGATGCGCTGGTGCGAGGACCGCAACCTTTCCCTCGGTGCTCGACTGAATGTCTTGGCCGACTCGCTCTCCTGATGTGGCCAGTTACTGCATACGGAGTGGACCTTACGCCAGGACATCTTTTGGATGATCGGCGCACACTGGGAGACGCCAATGGTCGATCTGTTCACCACGAGGTGGAATCACCAGCTTCCCCTATTTGTCTCCCCGATCCCGGACCCGCTGGCCTGGGCAGTTGACGCTCTGTCCATCCCGTGGGACGGACTCATTGCTTACGCATACCCCCCGACAGTCCTCGTCCCCAAAGTCCTCCTCAAGCTGCGGGGATGCAATGCGGTCCTCCTACTGGTCGCCCCGTTCTTGTGGAATCGGTCCTGGACCACCGACCTTCTCAGCCTCGCCACGGACCCCCCACTGCTGCTCCCCACACCCCGCACGATGCTCAAGCAACCGCGACAATCGCTGTTCCACCCGTGCCCGGAGCGCCTACTCCTACATGCCTGGAGGTTGTGCAGCAAGCCCTCACCGCTAGAGGATTCTCGAGTGCAGCAGTGGAAGCTATCGCTACAGCCCGCAAACCCTCGACCCGATGCGTCTACGAGGGAAAATGGCGAGTACTGTGCACCTGATGCGACGACCAGCACCTCTCCCCCACCGACGACTAACCTCCAGCTCGCTGACTTCTTCCTCTGGCTCTTCGGAGACCAAGGATTGGCCCCGATAACCATCAGAGGCTACTTGTCCATGATTGCAAACACCTACCGGCACCTCGGCCACCTGGACCCTGGCGCCTGCAAAGACCTTGCCGATCTTATGACTCACTTCGGCCTGCAGCGTCCAGTGCCACGTTCGCTCATTCCTCGCTGGGACCTACCTTGGGTACTAACTTGGCTGAACTCTGCCTGATTCGAACCACTGCCTTTGGTCCGCTTTGCGCATCTGACTCGTAAGACATGCTTCCTCTTGGCTCCTGCCACGGCGGCCCAAGTTAGCGAGCTACACGCGCTGCCTGCAATTTCGAGCGGATGGTTCCGTACAGCTGCTGACGGATCCCGCCTTCATTGCCACGACCCGGTCTCCTTTGACTGCGCCACAGCCGCTGAGAGAGACAAACTTCCCCCAGGAGACCAGGCAACAAGATCCTGTGCAAGCCGTACGCGTGTACCTGCACTGAACCAAAGCCGTCCGGACAGGACGCTCACGCCTCTTCCTGCCGTTAAAGCCTGGCAGAACTGACATAGCCCAGATGATATCTTCCTGGCTACGCTGGGTCATACGGTCCGCCTACAATGGACCTCTCCCCGCAGGGAGCGAAGAGGCTGAAGATACGTGCACACGAAGTACGCGCCATGGCCACGAGTGTCGCGTTCGACCGGAACTGCGCTGTCGTGGCTGCTGTGGGCTGGCGGGCAGAATCAACCTTCGCCCGCTTCTATCTCCGGGATCTGGCAGGACAGCGAGACAACCTCGCCCTGGACATCACTGCGGCGCAACACACCCTCCCGGCGCCACATGCGCCGTAGGTACACACCTAGCTAGGTTGTTGGGAGTTTGCGACGGGAGGATGGTTCTATTAGCCCTATGGGGGTGGTTGGGCGCGGCACCCTCCTCCTGTTCGCTATTCTTCCACAAAGTCAGTCATGTCATCGGTAATGTTTTTGAAGAAACAAATTCATTTTTCTCTAAAAGGTATTTTTTCGAAAAATACTTACCGATGACATGACTCAGAGGACCCTCCCACCTGCCCCGCTTGCCGCTGGTAAACTAAGTATCCTGACTGGTTAGTCACCACGTGACTCGGAACCGGATGGGCAGGAACGGGAGACATCTCTCGGCCCCTCTGGGGGTTCCCCGAGTGCCTCCCGGGTTGTGTGATAACACAACGGGTTCTTAGGCTAGAATTGAGTAAGTAGTAGACACTTCCACAAAGTCATGTCATCGGTAAGTATTTTTCGAAAAAAATACCTTTTAGAGAAAAATGAATTTTGCATAAAGGGAGGATAGATATAATTTAAATTTTTTATATGAATTTTTTAAAGGGTTTTAATCCATAAAGTCCTGAAATGCCATGCCAGATTGTGGAGCGACCAGGATAGTTCAAGGGTGGTGTCAGAATATCTTGGCG
Organism: Semisulcospira habei; assembly: GCA_036245525.1. Lineage (NCBI taxonomy): Eukaryota > Metazoa > Mollusca > Gastropoda > Semisulcospiridae > Semisulcospira > Semisulcospira habei. The sequence continues at coordinate 170,543,270 of BTPG01000004.1, forward strand.
CCTATAGGCGCCAAGCTATTTCAATGCTGCCCTTGAACTATCACCAAAACTGTGACATAAACCTGAAAGTATATCTAAAAAATAATAATTCCATCCCCAGGATGTAATGAGTTAAAGTTATGTTCCCCAGGATCAAGCATCCCAACACAGTCAGAAAACTGTCTGGAACAGATACTGCTGACAGTATGTGTATGGGTCCTTTGTATACTATCTTAGAGCTTTACGGTGTGAATACAATACCAAATGTCAAAATTCATTGTGTGGAGGGTGTGTGGTTTTTGTACCCGAGTCGCGAATTATCGTCTGCATCGGCCTCGTTTTGAATTGATATGTGCATATTTATGAACCTACGTCACAAGGCAGAACCGGATGTATTATCACAACAGTCCGGGTCACGATGCTACTGATAAGGTACCACTAGAAATGGAGACAAGTGTGTGTGATGTACACACGTGTCAGTGTATCATGTGTACTGATGTTCCTCAGCATCCCTTTGATGCAGTTTTTCACTATAACCTTCCATATATGCTATGCCGTCAAAATCACAATGCTGGTTCTGCTAGGTTAATAATAATAATAATAATACCGTTATTATATAGGCGCTTTTTCTCAATTTTTGGGTGAATCGACTCAAAGCGCCGCGATCTGAAACCCAACACGCACACTCACGTAACAGACACGGATTTACGCCATTTAAGACGAACACAGTACAAGACACAGACAGCCTGGCAGCAGAGGCAGAAAAGGCAGCAGGCAGCGGCAACATGAAACAGCTCTACGACATTACCAGAAGATTGTCGGGCAAGTATGGCCATACAGAAAGACCAGTAAAAGACAAAGAAGGCAAGCCTATTGCAGACAGAGCAGACCAACTCGACAGATGGGCTGAGTATTTTGAAGAGTTACTGAACAGACCTAGCCCACCCGACCCCCCAGACATCCAGCCGGCAGAGACCGACCTACCCATCAGCTGTGACTGACCCAGCCGGGAAGAGATCAGAAGAGCAGTGGCATTTTTGAAGAACGGCAAAGCAGCAGGGCCAGATGGCATCCCAGCGGAGTCTCTGAAAGCAGACCTAGAGACAACAGTGGAGATGCTGTACCCACTGTTTGGAAAGATCTGGGAAGAGGAGGTGATGCCGGCTGACTGGAAGGAGGGGTACCTAATCAAGCTTCCCAAGAAAGGCGACCTCAGCAAGTGTTCCAACTACAGAGGAATCACCTTGCTGTCAGTACCAGGAAAGGTCTTCAACAGGATCATCCTGGAGAGAATGAAGAGCTCCGTTGACCCCCAGCTGAGAGACCAGGAAGCAGGATTCAGGAAAAAACGATCATGTACAGACCAGATCGCCACTTTCCGCATCATCGTGGAACAGTCTCTGGAGTGGAGCTCCCCGCTGTACATCAACTTCGTGGATTATGAGAAAGCATTTGACAGCGTGGACCGAGAGACTCTGTGGAAACTCCGACACTACGGTGTACCCACAAAGCTCGTCCGCCTGATCAAGAGCAGCTACGATGGCATGACATGTCGCGTGATCCACGAAGGGCAGTTCACCGGGGAGCTCCAGGTCAGAACTGGTGTCAGGCAGGGGTGTCTGCTGTCTCCGTTCCTCTTCCTACTGGCCATAGACTGGGTCTTGAAGATGACCACAGAGCACAGACGAAGTGGAATACTGTGGACACAGCTTGACGACCTCGATTTTGCAGACGACTTGGCATTACTGTCCCACACTCATCAACAAATGCAGGACAAGACCACGAGGCTTGCTGACATCTCGTCCCAAGTGGGCCTCACCATTCACAAACAGAAAATAAAGACAATGAGGCTGAACGCAACCAGGGAAGAACCAGTCTTGCTTGCTGGCACCCCGTTGGAGGAGGTGGAGTCCTTCACCTATCTCGGGAGCATCGTAGACAAAAAGGCGGCACTGATGCAGATGTCAGAGCACGAATCGGTAAAGCCAGAGCAGCCTTTCTCCAGTTGAAAAAAGGTGTGGAGTTCCAGAGAGCTGTCACAACACACCAAAGTCCGGATTTTCAACTCCAATGTAAAAGCAGTTCTCCTATATGGAGCAGAGACTTGGAGATTGACAGAAACCACAGTCAACAGAGTACAGACCTTCATGAACAGTTGCCTTAGAAGAATTTTGAAAATCCATTGGCCAGAGAAGATCAGCAACGTCAGACTCTGGGAGAGAACAGAGCAGATAACAGCAGAGAATGAAATTGGGCGAAGAAGATGGGGATGGATCGGTCACAGTCTGAGAAAGCCAGCTTCCAGTATCACTAGGCAGGCATTGTCATGGAACCCCCAGGGAAAGAGGAAAAGAGGTAGGCCGAGAAACTCCTGGCGTCGAGACCTCCAAGCAGACATCAAGACACTGGGAACCACCTGGAGTAGAATCGAAGGAGAAGCATAGGACAGGAGTTGCTGGAGGTCTCTCGTCGACGGCCTATACCCGGGTAAGTAAGTACAGTACAAGACAGACGAAGGGCCAGTTCAGCTACTGAAGTTACAGAGATTTTTGATCGCTTGTATTTGAAATTTGAAAAGTGACCTGAAACCGGTACCAAAGTGTGGGGGGTGGGTGGGGGGTGGAAGAACCGGAGTACCCGGAGAAAGAACCCCCGACGGTCCGCCCGAATTAACGGTGACACCAGAGGAAAAAAGTCTGACGCCGGAACCCGGTATCGAACCTCGCACCTTTGGCATTGGTGGCAGGCGCCTTAACCACTGCGCCACGGACCGCCCCGGATCATGACATCTGAAAATCACTAGCGCTTGTGGAACTATAGGAAGATCAACAAAGACCTAGATTACTTACTGATTCAGCAGGAAAGTGACAAATTCCAGGTGGGTGGTCAAGTCGACCTCTTGCTTTACGCGTTGCCACCTGTCCAAATTCCCTTGTCCGATGTCAATTATACTTCGGGGGAGCTTGTCTCTCTTCCTCTTTCTTCTCTTCAATTGCGAGTCTGTGAATGTCGGCCTGACTCGATAATACTATCTTTTATTCCACCATTTTGTCTCTGATTGAATATAATTATGAAGATGACCAAAGGTCGTACAGAATAGTTATGACGTCAGCTACCATCGCCTATCAAAAGTAATGTTTTCACGCATCAATCGATAGATTCCGGGGGGGGGGGGGGGGGGGGGCCTTTTTTCACTTTGAATGGACGAAAGCAAGCATTTGGTGGGACAGTAGGGTGGTCATTGTCTAAGTGGGTATGTGTACTGAATCCCACTCGTAAAAAAAAATTTGCGAACTGACGCCTTAAAAAAGGTCGGTTGTGCCCCTTTAAGCATGTGAGTTGTTTTAAATCCAGTAAAGCGGAAAAATAAAATATGACCACCTTAGGTTTTATCCGTCATATTTGTGGTCAAGTATTTCTCTTTACATTCAAAATTTGTTATTACAGTATATGACAAGATAATTTATTTACAATGGAAATTAGAGATCCTCAAGAGTAATACTTTTATGTTTTAATTGTTACTGATATATATATATATATATATATATATATATATATATATATATATATATATATATATATATATATATATATATATATATATATATATCCACACACAGGAGCCATATTTATTTTCAGATAGGAAGGTATGGTGCAATATCTAGGTGCCTGAAAGTTCCTGGGGCTGATTTTGGGTCGAGGACTTTTCACTGATTTGGCTATCATCTTTGGCTGTCGGTAGCGGTTTTGTCTCGATGACTCCTGCAGTATCATCGCCACAAAACGCGCGACCGACAGACAAAGGGTTCATTATTTTAAATCATTTGTAATATTCTGGTGGTAAGGTCATTTTTTTCAGCGGAATTTGTTCTACTGGTTTGTGGTGGTGTTATTATATGACTTCATTGATACATTTTACTGACTTGGTGCAGGGTGCAGGAACATGCCCGCCTCGTCCTAAAGAAAAAATCCGACCACATCACTCCCCTGCTCAAACTCCTTCACTGGCTTCCCATCCCCCAACGCATCCAATACAAGATTCTGTCTCTCTGCTACAAATCCCTGAACAACTGTGCTCCTGCTTATCTCTCCAACTTGCTTCACCCCTACACTCCTCCCCGCTCCCTCCGCTCCACCTCCGACCCTCTCCGCCTCCACATCCCCCGCACCAAACTCAGCACTTTCGGCCCCCGCTCCTTCTCAGTATACGGTCGATCCGCCTGGAACACTCTCCCACTCTCTCTCCGTCAGAAACAATCTCTCTCCTCCTTCCGGTCCACCCTCAAAACTCACCTCTTTCAACAGTTCTAGCACTATACCACCACACTCCCTACCCCAAGCTGACTGTCGTAATGTATTTCACTATTTGTGGTACGTGAGTCGTTGTCTCAAAGCGTGCGCATGCGTGCGTGAGTTGTGAGTAGGCGCGCTTAGAGTTATAATTATTATAAGATAAGCGCATTATAAATACCGTAATTATTATTATTATTTATTAAACATCAAATCATACTTTTAACTTGTGTGTGATAGGTTGTGATTTTGGACCTTATGTCGGGTAGCCGTAAGATCCAAAATCACAGACCAGAACACTCAGACGACCGAGTTGTTCACATTTTTATTGACTTGGTCACGAGCATGCTTGCAGCATTTATAGACAGCAGAACCTGTTTTGAGCGACTGCCTTACGAGAGACTGCCCTGTCGTTAGAGACTATCATTCAGGTCGCTGTAGCTGCGACTGGCTGTAGCCACCCAACTGATGGTCTTCAATGACGGGCGACACGTTTTGCCCAGCAAGACTTCTCTTGCGAGACCACCTCTCTTTTAAGACAACTTCAGTTTTTCTTGCCAACAAGGTGATTACTTAACCCATTTAGCCCCAATTCATTACAGCAGAATACGGATCGACCATGATAATTCAAGGGTAGTGCCAGATTAGCTTCTCTTTGATGGCGCCAAGCTAATCTGGTGCTACCCTTGAATTATCCTGGTCCATCCATCTCCTGCATCTGGTTCATATAGCTGGAGACATCTCCCAAATTTGGGAATTGTGGCCTTGGGGTTAAATGGGTTAACTCATTCAGCTAAGCGCACGTATTTCCCAAATTTTGGAGGCATCATCTAATGACTATGCACCTGTTGCAGGAGATGAATTGAACATGATAATTTAAGGGTAGTGCCAGATTAGCTTGGCGCCAACAGGCGCCAAGCTAATTTGGCACTACCCTTGAAATATTATGGTTGACCCATCTCCTAGCTGCTGTAGTGATTCAGGGCTGAATGACAGATTAAAACAGATTTTGCTGTACTCTTATACATGTACTTTTCACATCCAGACGTCCCTAACAATCATAAATAAAAATATGCATATAAAATACACCAATGATTGTGCCACAACAACATAAAACTAAAAGAATATTTGTCTACATTTGTTCTGACTGTTGATCGGATGTGAATAAAGTTCTTGCTGACCATTGTGCAATTAATACTGTGTGATATATGCTTGCTAGTTACCGTCATGCACACGTGCATGCGCGTACACACACACACACACACTGACACAAATCACAATTGGGAAAAATTAAGTGTAGTAAGACATTATTCAAAATTTCTATAGGTATATTTCCCCCGCTGATTCATACAATTGATTTACATTTAATTGTAAAAATATGTGTAGTTTTGATGCAAAATGTTTATCAATAAATACATGCCGGATTATGCATTAAAGCAAGTCCTCACACATTTTTCTTCATAAAGAAGCACGTAGTTATATTGTATGAACATGTCTTAATTCTGTGACTGCTAAGTAACTTTTCAGTATTATGTAGAGTGCATTTCTAGATCTGGTGCACATCCCAAGCAAAGGCTTGTAACGCCACATTCAGCACTAGAAATAGTCAAGCCCACACAGTCCACTGAAAGCAAATTAAGTTTAACCCTTTTAGCCTTGATGTTACTGATGCAGCAGAGAAAGGATTGACCATACTTCAAGGGTAGTGCCAGACTAGCTTGGCGCCATGAGGCTCCTCATGCTGCCTCTTTTACGTCACGCCACTGTCTGACTTTTTCTAGAAGTCAAGGTTTTTCACTGTTCATTTTTTTCTTTTCTGAATAGAATTAATTTTTACTGAAGAAGTTGAAAGGGTACAAAGCTGGCTAACGAACTCATCCAATGTCTTTATCCAAACTAGCTATATCCAAAATTTCAAGTAAATATGACAATAATTACAGACTCTAATCTGGGTCAACCGACTTCCTATAAACGGTTGTTTATGTCTTCAATGAGAGTTGCCACATTCCTTCTGCATCTGAAGATAAGTAGCAAATAATGTCTGTTTGTTTGTCTATTTTGACAAAGGGTATTTACCCGAAATATTAATAAATTGTGTTGTACCGTTTTTTCTAAGCGTGTTTCTTTCTCCGTTGGGTACTTCTTCAATGAGACATTTAATTACAATACGCTCGGAGGGTCTCTTAACCACCCACTTAAGAAAGTATTTCGCCAAGTTTCAAGCTTGTGTGTACAGAAATATCGGAGATTCTCTTGTTTACATACATACACACACACATACATGTATACATACATACATACGCACGTACGGCGCTTCGTGCCAAATGTACATTCAGCAGCGAGGCCTTAGCGTAACTAGACATGACGTAATTTTTATCTTGTTACTTCAATTGTTAGAGGTTTAGGCCTGCCAGCCTTTGACATCATGAACTTGCTATTAAATTCGCCCCACCGCGACCCGTCCTAAAACGTCCCTTCTATAAATAGAAGTTGACTTAAAAATCAGAACTCTACATAATTAATTTATCTGCTGTGGTAATGGCTATTGGGGTGTTCAGACATTTTATCTTTGGTATGCAGGCTTTCTGTTAACAGACAATTCCAAGATTTGATGGATAATTTTTGACTGGGGACGGAAAAGAATTCACTTTGAAGGCTGTCTGTCACCAGGGCGGACAATCATGAGAGGAAAAAATCTAGTCATTTTAGGAAAAGAGAGCCTGGTTTTTGTGCAGCATCAGACACACACATAAATGTTTACATTATTACAAGAGAGAGGGAAGAGGGGGGGGGGGGATCCTTAACGAGTTAACAATGAACCCCAAAACTATGAAAATCGACCTAAATTTACCCAAAATTGTTGTTTTTCAACCGAAAGAGAGAAACTGTGGCCTACAATTTCCAGGGAGAACTAAAATTAAAAGCTACTAAAAATACAACTGAAAATACCATTAGCAAAATTATATAAAAGGGACAAAAATAGGGGTGAAAAGTGAACTCCCAGAGCAAGAAAAAATCACTAAATGTTTTTTTCATGAGTTAGGGTTTGTCAGTTTTTATATGATCAACAAAAGAAAAAAAATGAACCTCAAAACAACACAACAAAAAAACTAAAAATTCTCTAAACAAATAAATAAGAAAATGTATAACTAAAATTTAAGATAATTTAACAAAAAATAATAAACAAATATATTTATTTAATAAATGAATTCTTGACTATGCACTCCTTGAAACAATGAGTTTTACAACTCTTGCTAATGCACTCCTATAAACTCTTAACACTCCATTCATGCACCTTAGTGTGACACATAATCACAAGTCAGATCATATTGAAAACACCATAGACGTTTCTTCAAATGCACACCCATGAAAGAAATAACTCTGATACCCCTTTTCATTTCCCCTACCATTTCACTTCCAACACCAAAAGTATTGAAATTTTAAGCTGAGGATTATTATTATTATTAATACTATTATAAATATTAATAAAAATCAACCAAAATAGTTTTTGTTTGATTTCACCTCTTTTTCTCAGAAACAAGAAGATTATGAAATAAACCTGAGATTGGATCTGTCAGCATACAGCACAGCACATGACGCTTCACTGTTCACAGTCATGTTGACGCACGAATGAATTGATGTGTTATGAATAAACTCTTTATAACAGACTACTGGCCCGGACAGTCGTACTTTCAGTCTTTTAGTCCCAGATCATGGCACTATCCTTTGTCATGATTCGCTTTTTACATGCCTCTCCTTTCCAAGTGCATATCAGCAAAAATCAGTGTCCATGTTACGTGGTTGGGTCATAGTCGTAGTGTGATAAACACACCAGACACACGCACGTAAGGTTCTTTTTAAATAAACTTCATTCAGCTGCAACCCGTCACACGTGGCTTAAGGATGTAGACAATACTTGAGTAACAGTTCCAGACCTGCCTACCGTACGATTTTTGGGCGTATTTTTACGATTTTTTTTTTTCAAAATACGAAAATACGATTAATGCTTAAAATTTACGATTTTATAAAAAAAAAAACTTTTTTTTTTTTTTTTTTTTTTTTTTTTTTTTTTTTTTTTTTTTGGTGGGTGGGTGGTGGGTGGTGTGTCAGTCAATAAAGTCTCAAAATACAAAATGTCAGCAAGGTAGTGAGGAGAGTGGATTTTTCTAGCTCAAAGAAAGCTAAGCACCAGAATTTTTTGCCACAGTATGCTAAATTAGTGGACATTTTGGCGACTGTCAAAGAAAGGACCAACCTATGCATTGTGACTTCTCATGTGCCCATGGTGGCCAAAATGACATTGAAAAACATTTATCAACTAATATCCATAAGAGACTGGCAGATGCCCAGAAACGTCTGCCTTAATTACAGGCTGTTTTCTAAGCAGTCTCATGAAGCAGGCGAAATTTTGCGTCAACAAGCAACTAGTACTGTAAATGAAATCTGCATGGTTAGTTTTATAGTTGATTCAAATCTTCCTTTGTCCTGTGCGGATTCATGTCCGGGATGTTTAAGCAAATGTTTCCTGTTGTTGTACGGAATGGTCTAGTTTATCAGTATAAATTGATTTTTCTATTGTTTGTACGTTTTGATAATAGTCTGCTACAATTTTATGAAAATACTATTTTTTCCCCAAGAATACTATTTTTGGCGATTATGAATACTATTAAAAAAAAATTGGTGGTAGGCAGGTCTGCAGTTCCAACAATATTTTAATTCAGTGATGCGATCTCCACACAATGCACTTCCAAATGCACAAATACTGATACAAAGTCTCTTCTGCAAATGTCCACGCTGGCAACACAAAGTTTCTCGGCAATGTACACCCTATACGGGCCACGTACCTACGATAAACTGCGTGTCTCTACAACTGACAAATGCAAGACAATGTACGAATGTGCTTTCCAGCACCCTCTTTATATAGTATAACCATTTTCCAGAATCATCTATGAAAATCATACAGCGCAACCAACAGAACGAAACACACAACTGAAATTCATTAAAATAATCTTTATAGAAAAACTACAATAGGCTACGAAAATTCGGCTGCTAACTTCATCTCTAAATCCTAGTGTATAATGAAATCACATAAAAGTATGGTAGCCCTATCACGACCTTGTTGCATATCCGTTCTAGAAAATTCACGAATTTTCACAAAACCAAAAAAAGGCTTCTCAATTATGCGCACAGAAAAACAAAATGTTGCAAACTGTTGCGAACTCCCCGACGTCACACATACGAGGTCACTAGACAGCGCGACCTTATCGAAGGTTCTCTACGCAAAACAAAGATTTTCGCTGGCTCCGTGTGACTTTTCTAGAAACTTCCAGTAAAACTTAACTAAATCCGCTCTACGTGCAAACGAGAGAAAAACTTACTAAAAAGGTACGTGATTCGTAACCATGATAGCTCAAATATCAGATCGTTTCCTACGATTAGTTGAACACATGCATGCCGCTCTCACAGGATAACACAACCACAATCGTAACACGGTGTGACATCAGTTGTAAACTCATCAGTCCACATCAGTTGTAAACAAGTTATTTAATTTAAATTATAAATGATGATGCTACATAACGTTTATCTTACGCACACAGTGGTTGTTATCAGTGATGGTGTGATAACTGGACTGCACTTCTAGAGCGCTGTGCCGAAGGGTCTCTATGCTTGTAACATATGCCGGACAGCGGCAGTGACCTGTTTTGAGTGACCGCCCTTATGAGAGATCACCTCTCATTTTAGTAGGTGGCTGTAGCCACCTAAATGACAGTCGTTAATTACAGGTGACACATTGCCCTGCAAGACTTCTCTTGAGAGAGTGCCCCTGTCTCAGTTTTAAGACCACTTCAGTTTTTATTGACACTAGCGCCAACGGCTCGACAGGTTGTTCTGTTTTGTACTCAAGTTATGTATTTCACATCAGATGCAACTAACGCTGAGTTGGTATACCTCGCCCTGTACCTAGGTTAAAGTTTAACGCACCAACGGCGCCATTCAGTGTTGCACCGTCGCACTCAGACCGTCTGCTCGGTGGACGGCCGGTCTGCATGTGCACCAGAATTGCATGAGTGGGGCGTCAGCGGTTTTGTGTAGACTCGGAGATGGCGGAGGCTTGTGTCACGCCTCACGCCCCTGAATCAAGTTTATTGTACTTGTAGTGTGATCATCTCTCGTACTTCAACTACAACAGTAGTGCAACAATGGCACCGCTGGTGCGTTTAACCTAGGACAGGGCGAGGTATACCAACTCAGCGCAACTAACGATCTTTTTCTTTTTTTTAATGTGTATATAAAATTCACAAATGGCTGTGGCACATAAACATACAAGAATATTTGTGTATATATGTTTTGTGAATGCTGTTGCGGATCCGTGTGAACTCATAAAAATTTGATTATCATTGTACAGTTATTTTGTGATATATGCTTGCTGGTTTACTGCCAAACGGCACACACACACACACACACACACACACACACACACACACACACACACACACACACACACACACACACTGACATAGGGACACACCATCAGTCGCACGTGCCGCTCAGACTGTGACCGTATACTACATTAAAAATATTCTTTGGGTTCATTTGGGTAAACAGACGGACCGTTTTCGAGGTCAGGGAGATATGTCAGATTACGAGGTCAGGGTATGAATTTTTGACCTCTTCAGAAGTGGTCCGCATGACCACTCGATCTACACTGCCCTTGTTGATGACATAGTCTGTGCAAACAGGTCTGTAATAAACGGTTTGGATGCAGCTGAACAAACTTTTCTGACACAGTCCGTATATTTGATTGGGCGAAGGCGGCATTTCGTCTGTGTTGCAATTTTTTCATTTAGTTGATGAGATTGACTGTTGACTTGCCCAAACACTAATTCGCCCCGTCCAACCACCGAGTTTCTTCGCCCTCCACTGTCAGCCCACCCGCGGCATGCAGTGGAACGGGCAGGAAAGCAAGCTAAACGAGGAGGATGTCAGATGAATGATTAAGATCCTGGTGTCATTGGCAAGCCAGAAATGGTAGCATTTTTCAGAAGACAATAAAATTGTTGGCAGTACAAAAATGTGAAGTTCAAAACAAAAGTCTTAGTTGGTAGATCTATGTGTGTAAGAATTATTTTTTCTTTCTTCAGGAAACGTAAATGTCAGAAGTGTATTGTGCCTGACAGCAAAACATATTTCAGAATGAAAGTGAAATTTCAAAAGTGCCACTGGACTGGCTGTGAATACCCACGAGTTTAATCATGCAGTTGACTTCGCTCATAACCAGTTGGGCCAGTTGCATGAGTGAGCATAGTTGAGTAGCCAGCCACTAAGCAAGGGGCTCCACTATAGTGGATGATCTTGGTGGCTGGCGCTGGACCATGCTCATTCAGGCAAACAACATCTTGTGCTTTCAGCCACAAGACAAAGCATCTTTGACAGTTCAGTGATGGTGCCAAAATAGCTTCAGTGGTGGCTCTAGGCTATTCTTGCACCAGCATTGACCTATCATAGTTGGTCCATATGTTCATGTATGTAGTGTGTAACAGATAAATAAGTTCATTGCAATTTCTGGAAAGCACAGCATACACCACTGCTACGCTATTCTGGCACCACCCTTGAACTATCATGGTTGATCCACATCTTTGTGTACTGTGTCATTGCTGAATGGATTGAGCAATTATATAATGTTAATATAATTATAAAATAATTTATATTTTTCAGGAAAGCACCAAGTACAGTAAAACCAGCTATAAGCGGTCACCCCTGTTGCCAAGCAAAAGTGGCGTAAACAGCAGGTGACCGCTCACGGCAGGTACAATAGAAATGGACCCAGAAGCACCCAGAAATGTAAATATGCGCTAACCTAGCCACTACTACAGTTAGTGTATGCTAGTGTGTATCCCATACAGTGCAAGTTCACGGCCTTAGTGTGTGTAAAATAGTCACAGTTAAGACAAAAGATGTGGAAAGAATACATGTAATGCACACGTACATTGTCCTTGTAAAATGTTGAACATGTAAACATTTGCACTTCAAAGTCAGTGCGGCTTCATTTTGTTGCCACATTACACCCAATGAAAACAGAAAAACCTGATCAACTTGTAACTGCATGTGTAAGTTTCAAGCTTAACAATCAGTCTCTATGGTGCATACCAACAGAAAGATTGCCATGTTTACGATATTTGCAACTGTGACATTCCAGTGTATCTTTTACGGACACAAATCTTCGTCAGACTTTCGTAGTTTCCGATGTTGCATTTTCTGCGCATGCATAGTGATGGCTAAAGCCGTTGTGTCAGTCATTTGTGCCCTTACGGGAACAGGAGTTCGATACACACACTCACAGACCCGAGGCGCGTGAAAGTCTACGCCTCTTACAGATGTGCATATTGCGACGCGGGTCTATTCCCCCAGTTAATTGTCATTCCCATTTATATACGCCACCCCTTTCACGAGGCATCTCAACCCAGCGTGAAGCAGATGGCATGCACCCGTCATTGCGTAATGACATGGCACTCGGTTTTGTCAAGGTGTGTAGTGGCTGGTGAGGTGTTGAGTGAGCAGTCATTGACCCATCACGCGTGACAGCTTTACTGCGCCGGTCTGGCCGTGGCTGTCAATTCCAGGTATTGTTTTGCGTTTTTGGCTCCGATGCACTGACCATTGGCTGCGTTCAGCAGATGACCATACAATCCAGGTACTTTATATAGTAAACATCATCCGTACATCGCGAAAGTGACCCTAAACGGCAGGTGACCATAAAATCCAGTGGCTGTTCAAAACAGGTTTTACTGTACACAGCAGAAAATGTCTTATGAGAGATAACCTGCCATTAAAGACCATCATTTAGGTGGCTGGTGCCAGGGTTTGGGTTAGTGGCTAATGCCACCTAAATGATGGTCTTTAATAACAGGTGACACATTTTGCTTAATAATAATAATAATACCGTTATTATATAGGCGCTTTTTCTCAATTTTTGGGGAAATCGATTCAAAGCGCTGCGAACTGAAACCCAACACACACACTCACGTAACAGACACGGATTTACGCCATTTAAGACAAACGCAGTACAAGACAGACGAAGGGCCAGTTCAGCTACTGAAGTTACAGAGATTTTTGATCGCTTGTATTTGAAATTTGTAAAGTGGCCTGAGACCGGTACCAAAGTGTGGGGGGTGGAAGAACCGGAGTACCTGGAGAAAGAACCCCCGACGGTCCGCCCGAATTAACGGTGACACTTACCAGAGGAGAAAAGTCCGACGCCGGAACCCGGTATCGAACCTCGCACCTTTGGCATTGGTGGCAGGCGCCTTAACCACTGCGCCACGGACTGCTTTCAAGATTTCTCTTGAGAGAGCAGCTTTCTTTTAAGACCACTTTTTGAAAAATTGTAGATTGAAAAGGTGGTCAATGAAAACAGGTTCTGCTGTACTGCCATCAACATGGACAAGGTTGAGATTGATACCACTGGCTTGGAGGATGTGCAATTTGGTGAGGAGATTCGTCAAAAGGAATTCTGTCTTGGGCCATCCTCCACATTCCTCAACAATGGATCGTATGGAACTGTGCCTCGCAGAGTCCTCGAAGTGCAGAAAAGGCAGGTGGAAAAACAACATGAAAAATAAGTAGAATGCTGTGCGCATGCATGCAATTTATGTGTGTGAGATGCACAACAGCTAGGTGCTTTTACTGGGCGTTGTTGACTCTGAAACTGTGTTTCAGATGGTATTTGCAAGTTTCAGTGCTAAAGGGGGTATTTGCAAGTTTCAATGCTAAAGGGGGTATTTGCAATTTTCAGTGCTAAATGAATTATCATGGTCAATCCATCTCTTTCTGTAGGGACTCAGGGCTAAATGGGTTAATTCTGAGGGATCAGACAGACTTCGTAAGGGCTATGCGTGAAGGTCCCGCCTTGAACGAACTGAATTGTAAAGGTTCATTTACTGACAAGCAAAAGAAACTGGCCTTCTATGCTGATGAGCAAACAAACTGGCCTTCTATGCTGATGAGCAAAAGAAACTGGCCTTCTATGCTGATGAGCAAAAAAAACCTGGCCTTTTATGCTGATGAGCAGAAGAAACTGGCCTTCTATGCTGATGAGCAAAGAAACTGGCCTTCTATGCTGATGAGCAAACAAACATTCCTTCTATGCTGATGAGCAAAAAAACTGGCCTTCTATGCTGATGAGCAAACAAACTGGCCTTCTATGCTGATGAGCAAACAAACTGGCCTTCTATGCTGATGAGCAAAAGAAATTGGCCTTTTTTGCTGATGAGCAAAAGAAACTGGCCTTCTATGCTGATGAGCAAACAAACTGGCCTTCTATGCTGATGAGCAAAAGAAACTGGCCCTCTATGCTGATGAGCAGCAGAAACTGGCCTTCTATGCTGATGAGCAAACAAACTGGCCTTCTATGCTGATGAGCACAAAAAAACTGGCCTTCTATGCTGATGAGCAAACAAACTGGCCTTTTATGCTGATGAGCAAACAAACTGGCCTTCTATACTGATGAGCAAAAGAAACTGGCCTTTATGCTGATGAGCAAAAGAAACTGGCCTTCTATGCTGGTGAGCAAACAAACTGGCCTTCTATGCTGATGAGCAAAAGAAACTGGCCTTCTATGCTGGTAAGCAAACAAACTGGCCTTCTATGCTGATGAGCAAAAGAAACTGGCCTTCTATGCTGATGAGCAAACAAACTGGCCTTCTATGCTGATGAGCAAACAAACTGGCCTTCTATGCTGATGAGCAAACAAAGTGGCCTTTTATTCTGATGAGCAAACAAACTGGCCTTTTATGCAGATGAGCGAAAGAAACTGGCCTTCTATGCTGTGAGCAAAAGAAATGTGACATCATCTGAGTCATCAGAAAAAACCCGTTATGATTATTCAATGATGTCTTTTTTTTCCCCTCATCAGTATATGTATATGATCATTCTACAAATGACTGTAACAGCTAATCACTAACATGTACACTGATACTGGCAGATGCTGGCATTATTATAACAAAGAACCGGTGTTATTTTCTTTATTACATGACCATGATTGCTGTGTCCACACAGGTATCTGGATGAAATGGAGCGTCACCCTGATCACTGGTTCCGCCGGACTGCTTACACTTACTGGGTGGAAGCTAAAAATGCTGTGGCAGATTTCGCTGGTGCTGATGCGGAGGATATATTCTTTGTCAGCAATGCCACGAGTGGTAACAAGTTTGTTTACAATACAATACAATATATGGGCAGTGGGCAGATGTTCACATCTGCACGGGACATAGATGACCCCGACCCCCACGAGTCCCCTGCTGCCTTGCAGGCCTGGCCGCTTGGCTGCGGAAAGGCTAAGGGAGGAAACCCCTGACATCAAAGCCCCCATGTCTCCTGGGAAGGCTTTTGAGCCAGAGACTAAGACAAGGACAGTCTGATATAAAACCTACAACCTGAGGACCTCGATGCCACCGTCCCAGCTTGCTAGGCCATGGCAAACGAACCAAGGGTTTAAAGGGTGGGGCCAGTACTGCGCACACTGCACTCCACCAAAAAGCTCCACCGCGCAGGCTTTAGGAAACGCCCACGGACAATACAATAATACTTTATTAATCCCCCATGGGGAAATTCGCTGTCTGCCCATACAATACAATACAATAATACAATACAATAATACTTAATTAATCCCTCATGGGACAGCGAGAAGAAAAAAAATGGTGGATTCCCCCTGGGCTTCTGGTGTCGGAAATGTTGCAGTGAACTACTGAAAGGGCTAGTACTAAAGAACTGAAGAATGTTGACAGACACTATCTACTGATATTACTGTTGAAAAGGGTAACAGCCTGGGGGACAAAAGAGTTGACTTCGCTCATAGCAAGGTCTGATATATAATAATAGCTGTATATTAGTACACTTTTTTGCAGTTCGGACCACAATTTAAAATTACTTTGCTCAGTCTTTGCCATGGATATGACAACAAGAAATTAGGTCCCTGCCAGGTTGTAATTTATAAAGTTCACTGTCTTGTTCTTATATTTGCTTCAAAGCTTGTTATCAGGTTTATGTGATACAGTGCTTTAACATATACATTTAACTTATACGTTTAGTTCTTCAGTATTAGCATAGTTTATTAATTCAGCATGCATATTATGGAGTTGTCCTCTGAGGACTGCATTACAATTCAGGAGACAGATCGACCATGATAGTTCAAGGGTGGTGCCAGAATAGCTTGGCACCTATAGATGCCAAGCTATCTTGCACCACCCTTGAACTATCATGGTCGAGCCATATCTTGCTGTGGTGTGTCGCGGCTGAATGAGTTAAGTGTGTGCGCATGTCTTGGGCTGCTTTTTTTACGCAGTCTGTCTTATCTATTTTTACTCTCAGTTGATATATTTATATGCTTCCGTCCAAATTGGAATGGCCCCTCCGTGGGATAAATACAGTTCTTTGATTTAATTTAGCTTACATTCCCAGTTAGCACTTGACTTTTGGGCTTTGGCCGATCTTGGCCGCAGCTGACGCGCGCATGACTGTGCAGGCCAACTGCAGCCAACTTCGGCCCAGTGACCTTGTGCACAGTGGGTGGTTTGTAACAACCTTGGAATTACCAGTTAGATTGATTGGTATGTTTAGCGATACTTGTACTTGCTGTCTCAAGAAGCTTGAACCCCACAAATGTCAATGGAGTGTTATGTTTGTTGGGGTGGAGTTGGTGATGGGTAAATTAAATTGTGAACCATACATGATTCTATGTTTTTCATCATCATGTTAACACTTTTAGCCCCGACACCCTACAGGATGATATGGATTGACCATATGATGATTCAAGGGTAGAGCCAGATGAGCTTGACGACTTCAGGCTGTGGCACAGTCGTTAGGTAACACCTCTAAAATGTGAGAAACACAGCCCAGGGGTTAAATGGGTTAATTAGAGTCCACTGCATGATAACTGATACATGCCGTTATTGAAAAAGTTATATGGGAGAAACAAGTAATTGAATATTTGATAAAGTACTGCTCCTCATATTTTCATTTGTTGGTGTTTTACAACGTGAACCTAAATTGTGATGCAAAGACAGAAACTAGGAATAAAAACTGATCCATTAAACTTGTTTTGTAATCAAATGTTTCAGGAGTAAATGTGGTGCTTCGGTCCTGTAATCTACAGCCTGGAGATGCTATAATGGCAAACTCTCTGACATATGGATCTATGAAGAAACTATGGCAAGATCTGGCCAGCCGGATTTACCCCAAAGGTAAGCATCTGGTAAACATTTGGCCATTTGCAAAGTGGTAATTGCACTGATAACTTGGAATTGGTAAAGTCTCAAAGCACATGCTATTTTTAATTGTATATATTACATACTTCTAATTCATGCCTCTGAGAATGATGCAGGTTGTATGCTCTTTAACTGTTTCGAGACATACCACATACAGATTACAGATACATGTATGCAGCGGTGTGTCACGTATTAACTCATTTAGCCTTGACACTGCGACTATACTTACAGCAAAACAGTAAACTGTGCATGATTCAAACACATACAGCAAAATAACCAAACATGGCAGAAGAATAATTCTTGTGGATCAGAAGTCCAGCTAACTGATGCAGCAAACTGCATGAGTAGATTCTGTATGGTGTGGAGTTATTGACTGACTTCGTAGTAACAGCAACTTCATTCATTCCCACCCTGTTCATGATCAGTGGAGTCAGGTTATGCTGGCTATTTGTTGAATTTCATTTTGTGCATTATTCAGCCAAGCAAACAGATGGAACAGACACACTTGTGTGCTGTTGTTTAAATAAATTGAACTGCCCCCCCCCCCCTCCTCCATCTCCCCTCCACCCAAATTCCCTCCACCCCAAAATCCCCACAAAACAAGAACAACCACATCACAAACAGTGTTTTTAAACAAAAATTAATGTCTTCAAAATGGATAGATAGGTAAACATGCTTCACAAATGCACAGTTGAATTTAAAGTTTCAAGCCACGGTCTGGATATTATACTGATCGAGGTACTTCATGATAATCTTGTCACATATCCAGAATGAGTGTTGTTTTGTTGTAGTATCAAAGTGTGCTGGCAAACCAATGACAAATGTATGGCGGTATGATACACCATTTTCCAATTCCATTCAAATTTTCTTGACTAAGGACCAGCTAACTGCTTTTAGTTGTGTTTATATATGTCTCTCCCGACTATGATGCACAGGTTTTGTTGTTCCACAAAGGTGTGCACAACATTCACTTCAATGTTTGACACACCTTCAGCCATTTTAATGGCCATTTCAAACAAATGTGGATTTATCAGTGAAAGGTATCTGCACACACCAATGTTCAGTGTCTTGTCTGTGTTTTTTGCAAAATCAGAGATTGTGCCCTGTGTTTGGAACCCATCAGTCTCCAAATTGCCTGAGTTTTTTTGTTATATTATTATTTTTAGTCAAGTCAGCTGTATTGTCTTACTTGAACACTTGAATACTGTACATGTTCTTCGTAACATTCAATACACAATAGTCAGCCTATGCTGACCGCACTGATCACTAGCTTCCCAGGTACCAATGAAGTTGCACTTACTTCAAAATCTGTTTTTCACTTTTTTAACTGTAATGGTCGATAACTCCACAACAAAACATGATCTGTTCTTGTGGTTTGCTGCTTCAGTTAGCTGGACTTAGGATCTCTAAGTGACATTAAAACTTATTCTTTTACCTTGTTAGGTTATTTTGCTGTACACGTTTGAATCATGCACAGAATATATTTTTGCTCAGTAGAAATGGATTGACCATGATGGCTCAATTGGTTTTCGCAGCTGAGAATTTGGGAGTTATCCTCCAAGGACTACATTGCAGTTCAGAAGGTAGATCAACAGTTCAAGGGTGGTGCCAGAACAGCTTGGCGCCTGAGGCACCAAGCTATTCTGGCACCACCCTTGAACTAAAACGTTGATTTATCTCCTAATCTGTAATGTAGCCTTCATAGGAAAGTAAGCAGATTAAAAAAATTTAGGCTCAGGATGTAATGGATTAACATGAACTGTTTGACCCAATTTCTCAAGCAGCAAAACGCAACTGTGTGTAAAGTGGTGCCAGTAACAGGCTATTTTGGCACAACCCTCGAACTATATAGTGCTTTAGTACATCTATATTGACCCTTGCCACACAAATTTGCGAATTTGACCTTAGGACTCAGCATCTAAATCTGTGCAGGTGTTGAAGATCTGATGATGGAGATCAAGATGCCGATCGTGAGTGAAGACGCTCTGATCCAGCAGTATGACGCGTACCTCACTCAGCATCCCAACATCAAGCTTGTCCTCATCGGTAAGCTGTTCATACAACAGCGCACAGAAATGTGACGTACATACATACCATGCACGCAGAAATGCTACGCAAAGAATGGGCTCAAATGTGCTATGCAAATGAAGTGTTCTAGATGGTATCATAACTTACGGAAAGGCGCACACATGCTGTACACATCACAAAGAAGTCTTCCTAAACATCCTTTTAACCCTTTTCATCCTGATACAACCATTGCTTGACGTAAATTTGACTATGATTGTTCAAGGGTGGTGCCAGAATAGTTTGGCGCATGAAGTGCCAAGCTATTCTGGCACCACCCTTGAACTAAAACGGTTGATCTATCTCCTAATCTGTAATGTAGCCTGAAGTATAATGTCATAGGACAATAAGTGAATTTTTTAAAAATTAGGCTCAGGATGTAATAGGTTAACATGAACTGGTTGACCGCATTTCTCAAGCAGCAAAATGCAGCTGTGTGTAAAGTGATGCCTGTAACTTTTTGCCTGCTAAGTAGCTTTTCTGTATTGCGTACTCTAGCTGCCACTCCATCATTGTGTTCTTCATTTCCGGATCCAGTGCACATGCCAAGTAATGGCATGCAGCGACACTTTCAGCACTTAGACCAGCCAAGCAAACGCACTGCAAGTGAACCTAATTGGATGGATGGATATCACCAGCAGTAGTGATCTTGGGAAATTAATCTTGTGGAAGTTGAAGTTGCCATCCGCTGGCAATAAGTTAATACATCTAGGCATTTACGAGGATACTGGGAAAGGGGAAATGGCAAAATAGGAAACGGTGATTCTTGCCCCACACAATTCGGAGACTGGCACATACTGTAAAAACAGGGCCATTGATCCTTTGTTGTTAAATATGAAGGATTAATGGCTCTGTTTAAACTATTTGTGTGTCGGTAGCAGTTTTGGCCGTGACGATTCCTGTGGGAATCATCGTGACAAAAACCACTACCAACACTCAAAGGGTTAACAGAATGAGACCAGCACACAATTTTTAATTTGTTTTCACAGATCACATCACCAGCCCCAGTGCAATCCTGATGCCGGTGGAACGCCTTGTGTCTGTCTGCCACAGTCACGGTGCCATGGTGATGGTCGATGGTGCGCATGCACCAGGACAGATGCCGCTGAACTTGAAAGCACTCAATGCCGACTTCTATACAGGTACAATACTACCATACTGTACAGTACAGTGCATTGGTCTGCTTTTTTCGTCACAAACACACTAATCGAATCATTCGGAATACACCAGTGTGTGAAATAAGTTTGACTAAAATAGTTCATGGGTAGTGCCAGAATAGCGTGGCGCCTCTAGGCACCAAACTATTCTGGCACCACCCTTGAACGAAATCCATTGGTCTATATCCTTATCTGCAAGAAGTATAATGTAGCTTGCATATGGCAATGTGCAAATTTGAAGCTTTTAGCCTCAGTATGATATAGTTTAACAGAGTATATGTTTTCTGGTTCGTGATTTTTATTTGACTTCACGGTTCCAAGCTGAAAGGACCTTCACATATCAGCGCACATAATAAATTATGCAAAAGTAAGGCATTGGTGGCTGTGTCTTTCTACAATTATTGTTTTCAAATGCTTCAGTGCAGTAGAACCTGTTTTGAACAGCCACCTATTTTGCATGAAAAAAGCAGTCATAGAAGACAGGTGCTTTCTCAAGAGAAGTCTTGAAGGGCAAAACGCATCACCTGTCATTAAAGACCATCATTTAGCCAGCAACAGCCACCTAAATGATGGTCTAAAATGACAGGTGGTGGTTCAAAAACAAGTTAACTAATTCAGCCCGGCGGCCGTATTTCCCAACTTTTGGAGGTGTCGTCTAGTGACTATACATCAGTTGCAGGAGATGGATCGACCATGATAATTCAAGGGCAGTGCCAGATTAGCTTGGCGCCAAGCTAATCTGGCACTACCCTTGAATTATCATGGTCGACCCATCTGCTGCAGTGCATGAGGACTGAATGGGTTAAACAAAAACAAAACAGACAATAGGCAGCTTCTGCTTTGTCTGGTGCACACACAAAAGGGCAGCAGTGATGCATCCATTTGCTTTTTGCTTCAGGCAACATGCATAAATGGGTGTACACCCCTCGCGGATGTGCCCTGTTGTGGGTGCATCGTGACCATCACTCCTGGGTGCACCCACCCGTGACGTCCTGGATGCTGAATAAATGTCTAGACTGGCAGTTTTTCAACCAAGGCACCCGTGACCACATCCCTTTCATCTGTGCCAAGCACGCTCTGCAGTTCTACAAAGCCATTGGTGGCATGGTGGGTAATCGTGAACCTTTCGTGAGTATTTGTGTGTCATTAACCCCTTCAATGCCACTGTACGTACATTTTTGTTTCAGAAATCTTGTTTCATTCAACGACCAAAAGCCAACACCGTCCAAGAAACAAGGATACAAAGTGTCAGCAAGATACATAGATCCTCATGAGCCCCCACTATCACGGGAGCTCATGAGGATGTGTGTTTCTTGCAGCTGGATCGTGCTTTTGTTTTCTCAAAACACATTACCGATGGTATTACTTTTAGGAAAAGGTTCCTTGCTAGTCTAATTTTAGCCCAAAATTGTTGTGTACGAGTATGGTCATGATGGCATGTGAGGGGCGCCATAGCTAAGGCGGTAGCCTCCCTTCCGGTTCAACCACGCATGCGCTCAGCGCTTACCACTTCAGTCAGTTTCTTTGCTAGTCAGCAGTAGGTTGTGTACACCTGTGGCTCTCTACGTTCTGACGTTTTTGTCTTCGGTGGAAGACTGGTGTTTCGAGGATTTCCTATGAAGGATAGAGAAGAGTTTTGTGGCCTTTGGGCTTGGACGCTTTCGTGTGGTTACGAACTTTGGCGTGCTGGTTCTCAGACGACGCCTTGTGAACTTTACTCACTAGTTGGCCGGTCAGCTTTGTGTCCTCCTAGGCTTGTGCCCTATGGCTTCGCCCTTGGCTAGCTTCATAGACTTGGATGCTACCTGGTTGCTGCCTGTGTCTCGCGGTACTGTTCCTACTTCGCCGTACCAGTTGACTGTCGTGTCTGCATCCTACCCCGTTCGCAGCCCTTGGCCTGACGGAACCGGTCTTCATCGCCATTTTGGTGGGACGGCGCTGGGCTACACTGCGTGCCTGTCCTTTCGTGCCTCTTCTTTCGCTTTATGGCAAGGTAAAATCTCGGTCACTGCTTCCGTCCGGCACTCAGGGGAAAGGGTAGAGCGCCGTGCGTCAGCATACGCCGTGAACTTTTCTTTGTTCATTCCACTTCGTTTTCCATGCCTGCGGGGGGCACGTTCGCTTGCATTTCAATGCTATGCTTTGTTTTGCAGTTGGCACATACGCACCTGTTTCAGATGTGGCCAATGCCAGTGACCGAGTGACGGATACGAGTTTGCCTGCCTGTTTCGCCTGTAATTCTGCGCTGCCGTGTCTGGTCTGCGCCCCCTGGCTGGCAGAGCAGTGGTCTCAGCTTTGGAGCCTTACCGCCGTAAATGGCCGACACCAGCATGAAATAAGGGTCAAAACACCGGTAAGAACCACAGACCCGACTAGTGGGTATTACCTGGTGTGAGGACAGTCAACGCCGCAGCTTAGGCCGCAAGCCCGTCCTCCTGCACCGGCAGCATACACAAACCTGACTAATGCACGCTGTCCGGTCGCAGATACAAGAGCTAAGCTTCGAAGCAGACCCTCTTCTCAGAATAAGAATAACACGCTGGTAATCACCACAGACCCGACTAGTGGTGCTTACCAGACGTTAGAACAGGTTACGCTGCGACTTCGGTCGCGAGCTGTTCTACCCCACCGGCAGCTTGCACAGACCCGACTAGTGCACGCTGTCTGGTTCGGTCGACTTTGTCGACACGAGATATTTTACAGTAACACAGGCGACTGGTGGTTCTGGCAGGCGACACAACAGTCTACGCCGCGACTTCGGTCGCGTTCCTGTTCTCCTACACCGGTAGCTGCCACGGACCGACTAGTGGACGTTCCGGTTCTGACGATTCTTCGACACGGGATATCTTACAAGGACATCACGGCAGTTCCGCCAACTTCAGTGGCACAAGTATCGGCGCGGGAACAGGTTCAGCACCTTTAGCTGTTTTCACCCATACGTTGCTGCTTACAAGAAGGTGGAGCCTCGTCCTCGTCGCTCTTAACGCAAGAGGTCAGCGCTCCAGGCAGGACCTCCCCGAGGGGTTCCGGTCCAGTGGCAGTGCTTCGGCGATAGATACCTACGAGAGAAGAAAGAAACTTCTTTGCCGGTAGCAGGTTCAGACCCGAGAGGACCGCTCTGGCTACACTCCTAGGGCAAGAACGCAACGCCATACAAGTCTGCGCCGGCACGCTCGTGGGGACTTCCTATGACCAGGTTGAGACAAGTACCCCCGGACGGAAGAGTCTTCGAGACCATTCGGCTTCTGCTCGTTAGTACGGGGAGTTTGGCGCACCCGTCAACGAGCGAGCTCGACCCACCTTCTTCCGTTGGACACGGGCGCTGCTAGGGCTACGCCACGCATACTGGCTTACCACGGGGTTAGGTGTCCAGCCTAGGGACCGGCCCGTTACCCTGGGCAGGATGGGTCTATGGGGACTTCGGCCACCTTGGGGGCCTTATTCCGTTCGTCCCACCTACCCCCGGTTGCTTACTATGATTGGCGTTAGGAGTTCCGAGCGGACTCCCTTAACCGACTTTCTTCACGCTTATGGGACAGGTCGCCTTTTTCCAGGGGATAAGCCAGCTTATACTTACGACGTCCCGACCTCCTTCCGGGACAAGTACCTTCGGCGGGATTAGCGGATGGCCCAGGGGGCTCCCGCTGGGTCAAGAGTGACCAAGTCCGACCGAACGTCGGGTTACCTCTCCCAGGACTTGCCGTTTACGACTGGTCTTTAGGTCGGAGAGTAGACAGTCTGATTCCGACCCGCTACATCCTTGCTCTGCTCGTCTCCCGGTGCAGTCCGACGCGGCTTCTGCAGTTCGGCCCTCCTAACTCCTCGGCTGAGTTCAGCCCTGACGTTCAGTTTACGCCTTCCTCCAAGCTAAAGTGCGGCCTTCCAAGCTCTTGGTTTCCGGCAATTTCCACCCAAGGTCACAGATAGCACCTTCCCCCCGGTCGCGTCTACGGGTCCAGGGTGCGGCTGCTCGCATCACATGGAGCGGGAACGACTCTTAGTCAGAGGACTCACCTGGTTCGCCTCCCTATTCATGGCAGCCTCTAGTAGTGTTTATTGGGGGCATTGCCGCGATATTTTGGTTGGGTGTACACATAGTGAAGCGCTTAGAGCTGGGGAGGTAAGTTACACGCTGCATGTTAATGGTCGTTCTTTTTCTCTTTGCAGATTCGGCGTACGACTCAGGGTCCCGGCGGGCCCCCAGATCTTGGGGAGATGGTATCCCCAGTACCAGGACGTCGTGCGTCGGCCTACGGAGACGGCGCTGGACTTCGCATGCCCGGGCCTTTACGGGACTTCGTTCCGCGCAGCAAGAGTTGCAGACGCCCACCACTCGCCGCGGTTAGGGGACTTTCTGGCTTCCTGGTCACCGCCTCCCACTCTGTCTTACCCTCCTCGGTGGA
This sequence comes from Semisulcospira habei, assembly GCA_036245525.1. Taxonomy (NCBI): domain Eukaryota; kingdom Metazoa; phylum Mollusca; class Gastropoda; family Semisulcospiridae; genus Semisulcospira; species Semisulcospira habei. Next base: position 170,568,425 of record BTPG01000004.1, read on the forward strand.
CGCCTTGTCTGCTTCCACTTCTGGGGACGGGTGCTTCAGGATGCTTCTTGGGCGGCGTCCTCGTCCTCCTGACTGGCTAGGAAGACGCCTTGGCAGACTCCGCGGGCTCTCCTCTCTGTACAAGTTCTTCGCCGCCCGTCCTTTGCGTGGAGACCACCGAATCGTCGCGCCACAGTGCAGCCTACGATCTTGGTCTGTACTTGGACCTGTCGGATGCGTACTGCTCATTCCCGGCCAACCGTCTACAGGCTTCAACTCCGCTTCACCTTCTACGGCGTGGTCCTCTTGGGTCGCGCTCTTTCTTACCTTCGGTTCAACCGCAGCCTCTGGGTCTCCTCCCGGTTGGGCTCCTTGCAGAAAGCAAGACCAAGCGGACCTCTTTGTTCCCACGGCGACCGGCCTACATGCTCTTCTGTTGCGGTACCGATCGGGGGACTCTTGGCTAGTCCCGATTTGCTTCTAGTTCGCCTCTACAGCCTCGGCTTAGGGGCTACAGCGGAATTACGCAAGCCGTCCGCGTCGACGCAACCCGGTCCGGTTGGGTCGCGCAGCTACTTCGTCGTTCGAGACTGCTTCCGGCCGGTGGTTCCTGGATGGCTGTCTCTACACATCTACTGGCTGGACCTAAGGCGTTTCGGGCAAGGCCTTCTTGCGGCGGGTTTCTCCCTTGCTTCAGGAGCTTCTGGGGCTGTTGGACATCGCCACGCTTGTCTTACATACAGAGCAAGGCGGGACCCGCTCTCCCTCCCACGGCATCCTCCTCTACCAGGGGCTCCGGTCTTGCAAGGATCGGGACATCTTCCTCCGCGTACGTCGCCTTCCGGGTCATCTGGATGTGCTACCGATGCCCTCTCCCGTCGCGGTCAGCTCCTACATACTGAGTGGTCGCTGCGCCCAGTTTTCTTCGCGGCAGGCTGGGAGTCACCCAAGATCGACCTCTTCGCCGCGAGATGGATCGCCACCTTCCACCTTCGTCTCTCCCGGTAGAAGAGGAATCCAGTCCATCTTCCTCGGCAGTGTCTCTCTCTCCGTTCCTTGGAACGGTCTGGTCGTCTATGCCTTTCCGCCAATGGTGCTCAACCCAAGGTCCTACTCAAGCTCAGAGGGTGTAACGCTTTCCGGTTCGGGGTGGCTACGGGCTGCTGGACCAAGTCGTGGACGACCGAACTCCTGAACCTCGACAGGTACCCCCGCTACCGCTCCCTTCTCCGCGCATCTTCCTCAAGTACCATGGCAGGCGCGGTTAATCCCGCGCCCAGAGTGTCTCCGACTCCTTCTGGAGGTTGTCTGACAAGCGTTCACCGCTAGAGGCTTCGCAAGTACGACAGTGGACGTTTTCGCTACAAGCCGCCGATCCTTGACCAGACGAGTCTGCGAAGCAAGTGGAGAGTTCCCTCTTCCGGGAGTGGCGACGGATGTCTCTTCCCTTCATTGACAGTTCCTCAGCTGGCGGATTCTTCCTCGGGCTGTTCGACGGCCTGCGTTGTGCCCTTCCGCGGCTTACTGGCCCTGATCGATGACTCTTACGGGCAGCTGGGACGACCCGTCCGGGTTCTTGCAAGGACCTCACAGATCTTGGCCACTCCAGTCTACTACGTCCCACTCGGCACTCCCTGCTGCCAAGATGGGTCCTGCTTGGGACCTCCCCTGGCTCTACTCGCCCCGCTTCTAGCCTATCCAGCCGACGAGACTACAGGACATGACTAGGAAGACTTACTTCCTTTGGCCCTCACCTCAGCCTCCACGGTCAGCGAGCTGCGCGCCCTTCGGCGCATTCCGCCTGGTGGCAGTCCCGGACGGTCGGTTCTGTTCACCTGCTACCCTACCCGACCTTCCGAGCCAAGACCAGATCCTCTTGACTGCTTCTCTTTTGGTCACCACATACACAGTTAACATTTACATCACCGGTGAGACCCGTAGTGGCTTTTACCTGGTGATGGGACTCCCAACGTCGCATCCGTGCCTGGTCTGCGCCTACTGGCTGGAAGAGCAATGGACTCAGCTGTGGGGCTTTTACCGTCGTGAACTTCCGACACCAGCACGAATACAGGGTCAAACACCGGTAAGAACCACAGACCCGACTAGTGGGTATTACCTGGTGAGAGGACAGTCAACACCGCAACTTAGGCCACGAGCCCGTCCTCCTGTGCCAGCAGCGAACACAGACCCGACTAGTGCGCGCTGTCCGGTCGCTGAGACTAGACCTGAGGTTTCTGTCAGACCCGCTTCTCTGAACAATAAAGACACTCTGGTAATCACCACAGACCCGACTAGTGGTGCTTGCCAGACGTTAGAACGCTCATCATCACGACTTCGGTCGCTAGCTCGTTCTACTACACCGGCAGCGGGCACAGAACCGACTAGTGCACGCTGTCCGGTTCCGCCATACTTATCGGCTCAAGAGATGTTACAGAAACGTCCTCCTGCGCCGGCAGCTTCCATAGTACTTACAACCATTACAGATCCAAGCACCACAACCATTACAGATCCAAGCGCCACCCGTGTGTCCAGCTACAGGACCCGGTGCGAACGTTACAAGGGCACCTGCGCCGGACCAAGCCGCTACGCAGGGGACTCACCCGCCTTCTCCTTCCCTCTTCCCCAGGTAGAATGACATGTCAGCCCAGACGATTACTCCTGGCTTCGGTCATTGATGACCTTCCTGCCGGGAACTCGCCCCTGATACAGCAAACATGAACTTCAGGGCGCACGAGATCAGAACTTGGCCGCAAGCCTAGCATTCGTTCACTACTGTGCTGTCAAAGACTTGTGGCAGCTGTGTTAGCGAGCGGAGTCTTCCCTCGCAAGCTTCTACCTGAGGGACCTCTCCGCCCAGCACCAGAACCTTCATGGTGGGGGACAGCGGGACGGCGCAACACTACGTCCCGGCGCCCTAGGCGCCATTGGTATCTTTGCTAAAATTAGAGGGAGGTTGCTTGGAGAAGACGGCTCTAGCAGCCTCGATGGCATGGGTAGGGGCGTTATAGCGGCACCCGCCTCCTATTCGGGATTCTTCCTAAAAGTAATACCATCGGTAATGTGTTTTGAGAAAACAAATGTATTTTTCTTTAAAATGAATTTTTTTTTAAAAATACTTACCAATGGTATTACTCGAAGGTCCCTCCCACCTGCTCCGCTTGCCGCTGGTCCGCTAAGAAACTGACTGAAGTGGTAAGCGCTGAGCGCATGCGTGGTTGAACCGGAAGGGAGGCTACCGCCTTAGCTATGGCGCCCCTCACATGCCATCATGACCATACTCGTATACAACAATTTTGGGCTAAAATTAGACTAGCAAGGAACCTTTTCCTAAAAGTAATACCATCGGTAAGTATTTTTCAAAAAAATTCATTTTAAAGAAAAATACATTTTTCTCGGCAGTGAAGGGGTTAAGCCCTGTGGAAGCAAATTATCCAATAGCGGAGGAATCGTCTAAGGTCTGTGGCACAGTTCTGGAGACAGATAGACCATGATTATTAATTTCAAGGGTGGTGCCAAGCTATTTTGACACAACCCTTGAAATATGGTCAGTCCCACATCCTGTCATAGATTCAGATGAGGCTCTTTGGCTGCAGGGGCTCATGAGATTATGTGCCAGTTGCAGGAGATGGATGGAGCATGATAATTCAAGGGTAGTGCCAGATTAGCTTGGCACCTTCAGGCGCCAAGCTAATCTGGCAATACCCTTGAATTATCATGCTCCATCCATCTCCTGCTGTAGGGCGTTGGGGTTAAACAGATTAACCTTTGACCGTCTTAAAAAAAAATGAACATGATCCAGCTGCAAGAGACACAGATCCTCATGCGCCCCTGCAGTTCCAGGGGCTCATATTGATCTATGCTTCCTGTTGACACCACTTTGTGTCCATGTTTCTGGAGCTGGCTGAGGCTCTCTGGCTTTGAATAATGAAGACTGCAGAAAAAACAGGGTAATTCCACTGGCAGTGACGGGGTTAACACCCTGGTACAGTTTTGAAGTCTTTACATACAGCTCCCAAGTTGTGCATTGAGTAGGAATGAGTTAATTTGGCTCCAAAAAAAGAAACATTTCTCTTTCACTTATATTTTTTAATTTTGTTTCTTTCCAACAGGAGAAAGTGGTATCGTACACTTCTGAGCTTGCCACATGGGGGAGAGACTTTCTGGCCAAAGAACTAGGGCTGACCCTGCTTGAAGTTCCTGCATCAATGGAGGCTCCGAATCTGCGTATGCTGAAACTCCCAGGCTTACCCGCAAAATACACCGGAATGGATCCAAGGGTGAGAATAAAAAAAAGTCTTTTGCTTTTTATCATTTTTTCGTTTTTGTTTCCTTCAAACCCCCTTACGCATGCAGACACCAGTACAGCAAACAGTGCCAGTGGTTGTGTGGACAAAAGGGTTCAGTCAAGTTGCAGATGATTGATATCTTAATTAAGGGTAGCGCCAGATTAACCCGGTGCCAGAAGGGGCCAAACTAATCAGGAGCTATCCATAAACCGTCATTGTCAGTGTCTTTGACTCTGTTGGACTCATTATTTGCACGATTTTAAAAAAAAGTGACATGAGTGCCTAATGGCAGCATCTTATCACATATCTACATGTATTTGTCCTCAAATATGTTTGTTTTTAAAAAAATAACATTACAAAGGTGTAAATTTCTGTCTCTCATCCGTTTGTTGTGGGTAGAAATTGCACCACACAGTTTGTGTCTACTTCGATGGTATGTTTTGATTTCTACCCATGACGTATGATCAAGGTAGTACAATGCTGGTATGCTGTGGGTACAAATTGCACCATGCAATATATGTATGTTATTGGTAACAGGGGTTTGCTATGTGGACCCTTCTAGGCCTGAGGGAGGTCAAAGGAACCATTGTACCCCTCAGGCCAAAGGCCTACAAGGGTCTGTGCAGCAACTTCCTGCTACCAATAACATATTTGTTTTCATTCCCCCACTATTTTTGTTAAAGAAATCAAGAAGAAGTCTTCTGACCTGGATCACGCCAGACGTGACTGATGTCAAAGGAAAATACATTTATTCATAATAGTCTTATGACCTAATCTAAACTCTTTCATGATGTTGCCGTCTCCAGTAGTGTGCCTGTACTTTAAAACGTTTTGGTGGTCTTTTGTAGAGCAAAACTGGCATCCAAGTTGCTGCAAGGGTTTTTGTAGCGAGGTCACACAGTACGGTTTGCGCTAAAGATATTGGTTGTGTGACGTAGGGATGAAAACAATTTATGATTATGCCACATCCATTGTTGAGTACGATTTAGTTTCTTCAAAAACATTACAGATGACATGACTTTGTGGAAGTGTCTACTACTTACTCAATTCTAGCCTAGGAGCCCGTTGTGTTACAACACAACCCGGGAGGCACTCGGGGAACCCCGAGGGGACCGAGAGTTGTCTCCCGATACTGCCCATCCGGAACCGAGTACCCGTAATTCCCCAGTCAGTCTACTTAGGCTCACGCTGTTCAGACGTGTTGCTCTAGCCTACGGACTTTGCGATTTCGACCAGTTGCCGGTCTTCCGGACTTGGCTTCTTCTCTGGGCTTCAGCTTCGTCGGCCCTGTCTATGCCACTGCGTGGCTCTGTCGTCCCCTCTTCGTTGGCTGCTGCCCTCTTCAGCCGCTTGTGTGCATGGGCTACGCGGTGAGCGTCACCGGGACTTTGCCCGGTCCTTACTTGGGTGTTTGGACATTTCTCCCCCCGTTCCCGCTCTGGCGGAAAGGTAAGGTAGCTGGGTTGGCCCTCGGCCAGTTCCCGGGCTGGGCACTGGTTTGAGCGGGCACGAAGGCAGTCTTCATTTTCGCTGTGCCTTGCGCGCATTATTCAGGGGTCAAATCTTCCTCCTTCGAGGATATCAGCGTTAATTTACAAAAATCCGCTGTTTAAAGAAAAAGGCAATTCCACGTGATGAAAAAAAAAAGGGAAGAAAAATAATAAAACGTAAAAATCTGAAACGGTCGTGTGGTTCTTAAACGGCGCAGGTCCACAAGTTGTCAGATTCGTTTTTCCAAGATGGCGTCTAGCGATGCAGGATGCATGGTTGTTCGCGGCTAAACCTTTAACGAAACGGGAGTGAGAAAGAATGGACATGGGAGTGGTGTGAAACATTGGTGAAAGTTAAGTCGAACCCTGATTATTGGCACTTACCTACTCACTTGTACCTTGTGTGATTTGGGGAATTTGTTATGCTCCAGCCCATGCCTTGACGCCATTATGTTGGTGGATGTGGCGAGAGCAGACGCTTACTTCGTTACTGAGTCGCTCATGTAATGCTTGTTTTTGTTATGCATTATACGGACCTGTTTACCATGCACTTTTGGCGTATTTAGGTACACAATTTTTGCTTGTGGTACACATACGTGTGCACGTTTATACACAAAGATACACATTTTGGAGAAACTGACAACTCACTGGCTTGTGAATAAATACACATGTGAGGTCCAAAGTACATATTAGTCAGTTGAAAGGACACTGACTGCACCCAGGGGGTAAACGGGCCTGATTATGCGTCGCGTACTCCCCTTAGCTTCGCGGGGCCCCACGTGCCCGCCCCCTCTCGCCATTACGTAGTAATGTTACGGTGCCAGACACGTGTTTGGTGCCTTTTCTTGGCATCATATGTTTGAGTTGTTGTGCATCATGTAGCATATGCTCACCTTGGTTTGCGGGGCCTCTTGTGCCCACACCTTGTTGCCTTTTTATTGATAAGGTTACTGTGCCTGCCGCTTGCTTCATGCCTAGACTTGTCATGACATGCTTGAGTTTTGTTATACATGATGTATGCTCACCTTAGCGTGGCGGGCTTTTGCCTTCCAGACCAAGGGTGACTGCCACGCGTGTGTATGCAGGGACGTTCCCAGCGCAGGAAGGATTCGCTGGGAAGACAGGTACAACACATGGTTGATGGTTGGGGAGTTGCCTTGGCAGGATGGACAAACAGAGAGGTTAGCCGCGACTCCTCTTCTTCGCAGATGGTAGGTCGCAAAGGTGGGTGCTTACCTAAAAAAAGAGAAAAAGCTTGCAGGGATGGATTGCAGGCCCAGGCGCTTACTGACAGGTTTGTTCCTCGCTGTTTGTGCCTTTTTGTTGCGAAGGCTAGCCTTACCAGGGCGGGGTCCCTCAGGCCCGCGCCCGTGTGCCTTCGGTTGTGTTGTGTGTTGCAGTGACCTGTTGCTGTCCCATTTCCGAGGCAGAGGGCTTCAGTGGCCGTCACTTACTAGAGGTCTGTCTGTCTGCACCGGATGTGCCCCCGACCACACTTGCGACACCTACTCCTCCTGACCGGAGCTGCGCTGTTAGCAGTTGGAAGGTGCAGACGCGAGCGACCGGCACCTGTGTGTGATCTGAGTCCAGTCGAGGCGCTTTTCCCGGACCTTGCGTACGACAGCGAAACCGGCCACCGCAGAAGACTGTGATGACCTTGCGGAGGACGTCACTCCGGACGCAGACTAGTGTGCGGAGTGGGCAGATCGAGGCGACCGTTCCCAGGAGGGAACGCGCTTGGACCAAGCCTTTCGTCAGGCAGAGAACCCACCTCGCTACAGAGCTCGGTTCGGAGAGACGTGCTTCGCGCCGTCCCTGGTCCGCTTCCAATCCCCACTCGTCTCCATGGAAGCCCACTGGCTCATACGCAGAGTCACCTTGCCGGCAGAAAACCCACCTCGCTACAGAGCTCGGTTCGGAGAGACGTTACACACGCGTCCGAGTCCTTCGCACAGTACGGAACACCCACACCTCTCAAGGTCGACTTGGAAGCCGCCCAGGCGGCCGACGACTTAGCGCAGGATCGCGCGCTCGGAGCAGGAAGGCTGTCACCGTGCTCGCTTCCTGGAGGTTCTCCCACCAGGACAACGCTGCTCGTCGGAAGAACACCAAAACGGCTGCTAGTGGTTGCGGGATCCTTTTGGTGACCGGCCAGCAAGGTGGAGGTTCCAGTCTTGTCCCTTACCGCTCGGGTCCTCGACGACCTTGTGGAGGGATCGCCACGCCGGACAGAACAGACTAGTGCGCAGAGTGGGCTAGTGTGCGGAGTGGGCAGATCGAGGCGACCGTTCCCAGGAGGGAACGCGCTTGGACCAAGCCTTACGTCAGGCAGAGAACCCACCTCGCTACAGAGCTCGGTTCGGAGAGACGTGCTTCGCGCCGTCCCTGGTCCACTTCCGATCCCCTCTCGTCTCCGCGGAAGCCTGCTGGCTCCTACGCGGAGTCACCTCGCCGGCAGCGAGCCCACCTCTTTGAGCTCGGCTCGCGGAGACCTTTGTTTCCTCAAAACACATTACCGATGACATGACTAACTGGAAATAGTCTACTTGCTTACCAATTTTAGCCTAAGACCCAAAGGGTCCCCCCAGGAGGCTCTCGGGGATCCCTGACAGGGACGAGAGAGCTTTCGGGGATCCCTAACAGGGACGAGAGTAGCCTCCCCTGCCCATCCGGTCAGGCGCCAGGTGGTGTCTCCTTTAGCCAGTTGTCTACTTCGCTGTTAGCGTTCGGACGCTTTTACCTGAGCCTCTGACCCTTGGAAAGACTGTGTACGGTTCGACCGTCCCTTACCGGCCTGCCTTCGCCTAGCCTCTCGTCTACTGCTTCTGGCGTGGCCTCCGTCTTCTCTGCTAGCCCTCGTCTGTGCCTCATGCTCATGGCTGGCCCTGGAACCTTCTAGGCTCCCGTCGTCGTCTCCCTGCCATTCCGCCATGGACAGGTAAAGTCTCGGCCGTTTCCGACGTCTCGCCTGGCTGGGTCGGACGTCGGGCTTCGCTCGAGCTACTGTTGGTTTCTCTCCGCTTTTCACGGTGAGTTTCGAGGGTTTCTTGATTTCGAAGCTTTATATGGCGGGGTTCGTTACCCGCCCCCGGTCGCCTTTCATGTTTGGGTATGGGCTGCAGTTACCTAGTGCGCCTCTCTCCAGTACCCCGACCTACTGTCCGGTACTTTGTGCTTCGTCACTCTGCCGTTCCGCCATGGAAAGGTGGAGTCTCGGCCACTTCCTACGTCTCGCCTGGCTGGGCCAGACGTCGGGCTTCGCTCGAGCTACTGTTGTTTGTCTTTGCATTCACTGTCAGTTTCGCGTGTCTCTTAATTTTCGAAGCTTTAAATGGCGGGGTTTGTTACCCGCCGCCGGTCGCCTTTCATGTTTGGGTTGGGTTGCAGTTGCCAAGTGCGCCTCTTCCCAGTTCGGCGACTTCCAGTGACCTAGTGTCCGGTGCTTGTGCTTCGTCACTCTGCAGTTCCGCCATGTAAAGGTAAAGTCTTGGCCGCTGCCTACGTCTCCCCCGGCGGGGCCGGACGTCGTGCTTGGCTCGGACTTCTGTTTGTTTTCTCTCCGCATTTCACGGTGAGTTTCGCTCGTTACTTCGGAGCTTTAACTGGCGGCGTTAGTTGCCCGCCGCCCGTCACCTTTCATGTATGGGTATGTGTTGCAGTACCAAGTGCGTTTCTGCCCAGGATGGCGGCTTCCAGTGGCCTGGTGTCCACCACACTGTAGACCGGGTGCCACCTGCTCCTCTGTCATCGGCTGCGCTGACTGCCCTGCTTGACTGGAGGTTCTTGGTCTCTACTCCGGTGTTCCACCGCCGAGCGACCCGCGACTTCCGCCTTCCTTGGGACCTTCCGCGGCACGGCGGGATTGTTCAAGCTGCCCTCGGACATGGGATAGCCACTCCTCTCGTCCCTGGTAAGTTTGTAGCTCGTTCGTAGACGCGTTAAGCCCGCTGACTCCTCCGGCGAGTCGCCAAGCTGGCTACGTGCCCCCCTCCCTTAAAAAGGAGCCCCGGGCACCGCGACCATGTCGCCTTAGTTCACGCGTCGGCCCCTCGGCCAAACCTCAAGCCCGCTGACTCCTCCGGCGAGTCGCCGAGCCGGCTACGTGCCCCCCTCCTTGAGCCCCGGGCACCGCGACCTTGGTCGCTAATTAGTTAAGCGTCGGCCTTCGGCCCTTCTTCTAAGCCCGCTGACTCCTCCGGCGAGTCGCCTAGCTGGCTACGTGCCCCCCTCCTTGAGCCCCGGGCACTGCGACCTTGTCGCCTGTTACACACAAAAAAAAGAAAGAAAAAAAAAAGAAAAGAAGTTGACGCTTGGCCTCGCGGCCCCTCTTGAGCCCGCTGACTCCTCCGGCGAGTCGCCAAGCCGGCTACGTGCCCCCCTCCTTGAGCCCCGGGCACCGCGACCTTGTCGCTAATTAGCTTAAGCTCCGGCCTTCGGCCCATCTAAGCCCGCTGACTCCTCCGGCGAGTCGCCTAGCTGGCTACGTGCCCCCCTCCTTGAGCCCCGGGCACCGCGACTTTGTCGCTAACTAGTCTACGCGTCGGCCTTCGGACCTGCTCAGCCCGCTGACTCCTCCGGCAAGTCACCAAGCCGGCTACGTGCCCCCCTCCTTGAGCCCCGGGCACTGCGGCCTTGTCGCCTATTGTAGACGCGTTGGCCTCACGGCCCCTCCTAAGCCTGCGGACTCCTCCGGCGAGTCGCCGACCCGCTTTGTGCCCCCGCCTTGAGCCCTGGGCACCGCGACCTGGTCGCCAATTAGTTCACACGTCGGCCTTCGGCCCCAACTTAAGTCCGTGTGCCCCCCTCCTTGAGCCGGGTACCGCGACCTTGTCGCCTTCGTTCTCACTTCGGCACTTCGACCTCAGTCTCTGGGCCCGCTGACTCCTACGGCGAGTCGCCTAGCCGCTTGTGCCCCCTCCTTGAGCCCTGGGCACCGCGACCCTTATCGCCTTTGGTACCCTACGCGGCTTATGGCCCCCTTCTTCTAACCCGCTGACTCCTCCGTCGAGTCCCCCAGCCAGCTACGTGCCCCCTACTTGAGCTTCGCGCACTGCGTCTGGATCGGCCTTCTTGTACCTCGGGACTTCGGGCCGTTTCCCCTGGCGCCTACGGCCTTCCACGTTTCACCGGTTCTCGTCCGTTCACCGAAGTGAAGCTACGTCGCGCTGTTAGTGCTTGGTTGGGTGCCCCTAGGGGTACACCCAGTGCAGTGGGGATCGACTTCCTCGCCCTCGTCGCCTGGATAGTTGCGGCGCCCGACGGTCGTCGCCCGCCCCTCGACTCCCTCCAGGGTCCCTGTCGACCTTCGCCTGGTGCGGCGCTGTCGTTCTCCTCGGGACATCCTCTTCCCTGCTCCCTGCACCCTTCGCCTCCAGCGTCTCCCCGACCCTCTCCGGGGGATGACTCGGCGTCCTGCGTTCGCCTCTGGCCTGCTGGCGTCTTAGCCTTCGGCTCCCCAGTTCGCTGGCCTCTCGCTCCCTTCGTGCTCGCTGCCTCCGGTGGTTCCGCCGGCGCCCGTGCTTGCGGCAACCCTTCCCAGCTCTAGCGGATCTTCCGCGCGGCTTCGAACCCTCCGCCCCTTGCCTTCCTTCGTTCGTGGCGGCCTGGCTCCTTCCTGACCATCTCCCCTGATGCGACGTCGCAGCTCTACCGTGCTTCTGTGGGTACCCACGCCCTTCGGCCCTGCCTGGCAGTCTCTGAAGGAACCCCTCTAGGCCGGTGGGCCCAACTCCACCCTTGTGGATTGAGTTCCCGCCCGTTCGGAACAAGGCCCTCGCCCTTCGCGCGCAGGTCTCCGCTCTTATTTGGGATGTTGCGATGCTGCTCATCGCTCCGCACGGCTCCCACGCCTCGGACCCTTTGCGCCGCCTTCAGCCCTTGGTTGTCGCCGCCAGCCTGGACCTACCCGTTGCTTCTACGCGTCCCCATGCCTCCCGCCCCCGCCTTGGTCTTCGCTTGCCGTCGACGGGACCGTTTCCAGCTCGGCCTCTCTGGTGTGGTCTCCCCTCAGCCCTGGGTCCTTGCGTGGATCGTGGATGCCTTGGTTGCCCGGGACCTTCGATCTTCCGCCAGCCATTCTCCTCCTTGGTCGACCTGCTTCTGCGGTATCAGTCAGTGGTTCCTCCTCGTAGGGCAGGGATGCTCTCCTCCTCCGGTTGCTCGCCTGGTCGCCCTGGTCAGCGCCTACGGTCCGGCCTCTCGCCCTCGCCGCCTGTTCACCTGGGAATGGATTTGGTGACCGACCGCAACTTGGTGCGTCTTCACGAGCCTCGGATCCAGTCCTTGCCGTTCTAGCCCGTGGGCAGCTGCGGGCACGGCGGTCCCCTCCTGACTGCGGCTCCAGCTCCTCCGCCTGATGAGTGCAGCGGCTGATCTCCTTCCCTCGGTCTTCTGTACTCCGCCTCTGGAGGCTGTCCTCCGGCGATCTCTCTACCCGGGTGCCGGTCTCCCCTGTGCTGCGCCACATCGGCTTCGCTGGATGGACATTCTTAGCTCGGCTCCCGGATCCCCCTGACCTCGCCACTGCCCCTCTCTCTCTGCGTCATTGCCGGTCTCGTCGGTTGGGGCGCTCTCCTTCTCCCGAATTCCACTCGTCGGCCGGCCGCTGGCCCGCGAACCTGCCTTCGTGGCACGTCAACCCGCTGGGACTGGTTGCAGTTGGCAGGCCCTCTGCGCTTGGCGATACGATCTTGGACACAGGACCTCCTCGTCCTTCCGACAACCCTTCTTCGTGGCTTGCCTTCAGACGCAGGAGGAACCCGCTCTCCCGACTTCTGCTTCCTCCTCTATCGCCCCTTCGCTGGTGCGCGGACAGCGACTTCTCCCTCCCAGACCGCCACAGTCCAGGTCTCCTGTTCGTACTGGCAGACTACCTCTTGCGACGGAGGCAGCTTCTTCACACGGATTGCGCCCTACGCTGGGACATCCTTCGCTGGTTCTGCGCTCGGTGGGAGACTCCCCCCTTGTTCTCTTCGCCACGAAGTGGAACCTCCGGCTTCCCTCTTCATCTCCCCGTTCCCGACCTCTGGCCTGGGCAGTCGATGCGCTTGATCCCTTGGGACGGTCTGGTCCTTTACACCTACCCTCTGGCGGTCCTGGTCCTCAAGTCCTGCTCAGCCTCCGGGGATGCAACGCAGTCCTTCTCCTGGTAGCCGTTCTCCCGGACCGGATCGTGGACTTCCGACCTTCTCAGTCTCGCCACGGGCTCACCCTCCCTCTTCCCACCCCCCGCACGATGCTCGAGCAGCGCCGACAGCCGCTCTTCCACCCCTGCCCCGAGCGACTTCTCCTACACGCCTGGCGATTGTGCGGCAAGCCCTCTCTGCTGGAGGCTTCTCGAGTGCGACAGCGGACGCTATCGCTTCAGCCCGCAGTCCTACCAGACGTGTCTACGAGGGAAAGTGGCGTGCTTCGTGCCTGGTGCTCTGACCCCGCCGCCTCTCCACCGTCGGCCTGACGTCTCCTCAGCTCGCGGACTTCTTCTCTGGCTCGTCCAAGACCAAGGTTGGCTCCCCTCTGGGGCAGCTGCTACCCCTCTTGATCGCCGACGCCTACCGTCACCTCGGCCGTCCCGACCCAGCGCCTGCAAGGACCTGCCCGACCTTATGGCGCGTTTCGGCGTGCAGCGTCCGGTCTTCCTCTCCCTTGGCCCGCGCTGGGACCTCCCTGGTCCTCCCCTGACTGACTTCGGACCGTTAAACCGCTCCTCTGGCCCGCTTCGCTGACGTGACTCGGAGGCCTGCTTCCTGATGGCCCTCGCCACGGCGCCCCACGTCGGCGAGCTCCACACGCTCTCGTCTCGCCCCACCGGCCTGCGGTTCCGAGTGGATGGCTCCGTGCAGCTACTCCCGGATCCTTCCTTCTCGCTCAGCCTAGGTCTCCCTTGACAGCGCCTCCGGCCCTCGCCGCTCGGCCGCTTACACGACCCGGTTCCTCGGGGCACTCCGCAGCGAGATCCGGGACAGGCACTTCGTATCTACCTGCTCCAAGTCCGTGCGGAGGGGACGGTCTCGTCCCTTGCCGCCGACCGCTGGCAGACCCGGCTTCTCAGCCCAAACGTTCTCCTCCTCGCTCCGCTGGGTATTCCGGTCCGCCTATCGCGACCTCTCCCCACAGGGAGCCGAGGCACTGAAGATCCGCGCCCATGGAACGCGCGCTAGGGCCGCACGTCTCGCCTTCGCCGCGCCGGTGTGGTTAAGGACACTGTGGCGGCGGCGGGGTGGCAGGATGGATCTACCATTGCCGCTTCTACTCCCGCGCCCTGACAGTCCAGCGCGACAACCTTACGCTGGTGGGCAACTTCTGCGGCGCAATTACACTCCCTCCAGGCGCCCTTGGCGCTTAGGCGGCACTTCGCTAAAATTGTCGGGAGTGGGTGATCAGGAGTGACGGGCCGTCTTCGTCCCTGCAGAGGTTTCTAAAAGGGATTGTGCGGCACCCTCCTCCTCTTTGCCATTCTTCCAGTTAGTCATGTCATCGGTAATGTGTTTTGAGGAAACAAATTAATTTTTCTCTAAAATGTATTTTTTCGAAAAATACTTACCGATGACATGACTCGGAGGTCCCTCCCTCCTCCCCGCTTGCCGCTGGTAACTCCGTAGACAACTGGCTAAAGGAGACACCACCTGGCGCCTGACCGGATGGGCAGGGGAGGCTACTCTCGTCCCTGTTAGGGATCCCCGAAAGCTCTCTCGTCCCTGTCAGGGATCCCCGAGAGCCTCCTGGGGGGACCCTTTGGGTCTTAGGCTAAAATTGGTAAGCAAGTAGACTATTTCCAGTTAGTCATGTCATCGGTAAGTATTTTTCGAAAAAATACATTTTAGAGAAAAATTAATTTTGGCACGCATCCTTGGCCTTCAAGCTGACGGAACCCACATGCACGGTGACCGTAGTCACATATGGACTCCTTCCTTGCCCTGTACGAAGTGCCCTGCGCATCGCCTCAACACTTCCTGCGGTGGACAGCACACCGGCCCTCCCCTCTCAGGAGAAGACTCTTCACTGGTGGACACTGGAAGACAGCTAGGAGTTCGTGTCCCGGCCGCGGCTTCGGCCTCCATGTCCTGCGCTACGCTGCTCAACGCTCCTCCTGTCGGTTTCCCGGGACTACGTTTCTTTGCCGTTCTTGGATGTCCGACCGCTTCGCTTGCCTTCATCAGGACCGGTTCTCGGGACTCTCCCAGGCGTGCCTCCGCTTCCTGCCTGCTGTAGACCCGCTTCCGGCTCTGCTGTGGGATTAGGTGACTTCGCTCGCCCGTCTCTCCCTAGCCTGCGTCGGATTCGGTTCTCCTGACCCAAGACTTCGTCCGCCGCTTCGAGGAC
This sequence comes from Semisulcospira habei, assembly GCA_036245525.1. Lineage (NCBI taxonomy): Eukaryota > Metazoa > Mollusca > Gastropoda > Semisulcospiridae > Semisulcospira > Semisulcospira habei. The sequence continues at coordinate 170,583,501 of BTPG01000004.1, forward strand.
TTCTGGCTTCCTTGACATCCGGCCGCGGATTGCACTTCGGCGATGAGGACTCTCCCGCGTCGTGCTTCTCTGGGCGGCCCCGCTCTTCAGTGTGTTCGAGCAGCCTGGAGGATTCTTCTAGGACCTTGGGGCTTCACAGCACTCCTCCTTCGCTACTGCCGCCGCTAGCCCGTGGTTCTCTCCGAGGGATCTTCGGCTACGCCTTCAGTTGGACGATGCCTTCAGCCTGCACTTCCTACCCTTCTCCAGGTCCCCGTACCCTCGGCCTCTAGGGAGTATCGTCGTTCTTCAGTAGTTACCAGTTCGGGGCTGCCGTCCTTCTTTCCTCTGCACTTGGATCCTCACCGTTCTCGGACACAGGGGTACCTACCCGCGGCTCCCGTCGCCCTGGCGTCCTCCTGCCTTGACGATCTCCCCGGGCGCCTTGCGGACGCGACCGGACATCGGACAAGGATGCCCTGATGCAGCTGTGCCACGGTTTGGGGTGACTGGTCTCCACAGGTAAGTCGGTCCTCTCACCCTCTCGTCGCTTCGTCCATCTCGGCTGGGAGCTCCCCTTCGTCCTACAGGTGCGTTTGCGGAGGCCACGGTTCCTAGGTTGGATGACTTGCAGCCGTATAGCACAGCAGGACACAGCCTCCGCAGTTAGCTTCCGCTCCTTGGGTGAACATGCGGCGCCGGATCTACTCCTCCTCGATCGTCTCTACGCCCAGCCGCTGCAGCCGCACCTCCGGGTACGCTGGCAGACACGCCCACGTTGGAGCTGCAAGCCCTTCTGGCAGACACACATCGCGTGGAAGGAGCACTCAGTCACCAGGGACTGCTCGCCTCCGACAGCGCGACAGTGATGGCGTACGTTTAGGACACGGGTGGGCCTTACGCCAGGATGCCTTTGGATGCTCGGCGCGCGGTGGGAGACGTGTCGGCCTCTTCAACTCGTGGTGGTACTCCAGCCTCCCCCTGCTTGTCTCCCCGATCCCAGTCCCGCTCGCCTGTGGCCAGTCTTCGCATATCCTTCGGTGGCACCGTCTCTTCGCGTCCACTTCCCCCCTCCCCCCCCCCCCCCTGACAGTCGGCGTCCCCTTCCTCCTCAAGCTGCGAGATGGCTGTACCACCCTTGCCGGATCGCCTCCTCCTGCACGCTTGGACGCATGCCGCAGGCCCTCGACGCTGAACGCTTCTCAAGGGCAGCAGTGGACGCTATCGCTTCAGCCCACAAGCACTCGGCTTGACGCTTCTATAGGGAAGATGGTGAGTACTGTGCTCCTGGGCGGCGCCCGTCGCCTCACCCCCACCTACCCTGCTGATCCCAGCTCGCAGGCTTCTTCCCTGGCTTCGGAGACCAAGGTTGACCGTCGAGGACGTCACCCTACGGCACCTGAGGGATGTTGCCACGGTGGCCCGGTTAACGAACTACGTGAGCTGCGACTCGCCCTGTCTGCCTACAGTTCGAGGGAACAGATCCGTACAGCTCCTTTCGGACCATGCCTTGCCTGGATCTCGGCTCCTTGGCCCACGCCACAGGTTCACCATGCGTCCGCTGAGGGGCCGCACTTCCCCAGGAAACCAGACAGCAAAACCTTACAAGCCTCACGTGTACCTACGACAACATAGCCGTCCGGAGCGGACTCGCTCGCCTCTTTTGCCATTGCCCGGCAGCACTGACGCTACAGGCCAGACGATCTTCCTGGCTATGCTCAGTCATACGATCCGACTTCCAGGATCCCTCCCCTCAGGGAGCGTAGAGGCTAAAGTTACGTCTAACTAAGGTACGTGCATGGCCACGAACGTCGCATTCGTCAGGAACTGTCCTGTCCTACACTTCGTGGCTGCTGGGGGCTGGCGGGCAGTATTACTTCGCCCGCCCCGATCGCAGAGTTCTGCCAGCCCAGCGAGGCTCCTCGCTCTGGTGGGGAACTTCTCGGGGACACAACTCCCTCCTGGCGCCTCGGCGCCGTAGGTTACACCTACCTAGGGTCGTCGGGAGTTTTGCGTTTGGGAGGATGGCCCTTGGGCCCTAAGGTGTGCTGGAGCGCGGCACCCTCCTCCTATTTGCAATTCTTCCACAAAGTCATGTCATCGGTAATGTTTTTGAAGAAACAAGTTCATTTTTCTCTAAAGGGTATTTTATTTCATCAAAAACATTACCGATGACATGACAAATGGGAGTGTCTACTACGTGCTCAAATTCTAGCCTACGAACCCGTTGTGTGCAAACACAACCCGGGAGGCACTCGGGGAACCCCCCAGAGGGGCCAAGAGTTGTCTCCCGGACCTGCCTATCCGGTTCCGAGTCACCTGACTCGCCAGTCACCTACGTAGGCTCACGACCTTCGGACGTGTTCTAGCCTCTCGCACTCGATTCAACCGGTCGATCCTTGGTGCTCGAGTTCGCCGTGACTTCTTGCTTCGCTTCTTGCTTCGCTTCTGCTTCGCTTCTTGCTTGCTTCGCTGCAGCTTCGCTTGCGCTTCTTCGCTTGGCGTCCTCCTTGGTTGGCTTCGCTTGGCGGACCTGCTGGTTCCCGCCCGTTCGCCGGTGGCGACATGGACGTCTCTTCTCCCGCTACCGCTTCGGCAGAGAGGTAGGATAGTTAGTTGTGACGGGGCCGGTTCCCAGGCGGGATACCGGCCTGAGCCTTTGGACTCTACCTTGTTTTCGTGTTGTGCGGGTTTTGTTGAGCGGGACCTCTTAGCTCGGCGGGGCCCTGGCGCCCTCGCCCTTCCCCCTTTGGGTGAAAGTTACTGGCTTCCCCTGGTAGCCTTCGGGGAGCATGGTTTGAAACAGCTGCGGCGCTTGGCTCACGTTCATCTCCAGCCTGGCTGGGGTATGCTTGTTACGAGAGCACACTCTTAGCTTAGAGCGCTACAGCAGTATAGCCTGAGGGCACGGCCCTTTCGTCCCTATTGTCGTTGGCACACGTTTACTCTCCAGCCTGGCTGGGGTAGGCTTTGTTATGAGAGCGCAAGCTTAGCTTCGAGCGCTACAACAGTATAGCCTGGGGGCACAACCCTGTTGTTATTATCGTTCGGTACGGTTCCCCTTGGTAGGACGAGCCCTGTTGGTCTCGACCACGTACCGGCAGGTTTTTTTTTTTGGTGTGTTGCAGTGCCCTCCTGATGACCTGCACTCAGTGTGGAGGTTTCCAGTGGCCCTCGGATTCGCACAAGGTCTGCCTGCCGTGTGTCGGCTGTACATCTGAGCGTTCGTGTGACGTTTGCGCCGTCTGGCCGGAGCTCCGCTGGTCCCAACTTTGGAGCTTCTACCGACGTGAACGCCCGACACCTGTGCCTATTGCAAGACCTGAGGAAGTGCCGGCTGTCATCTCCGGCGCCCCGACCGCTCTTGCCCCCGATGGCCCCAGTCTGGAAAGATCTCCACAGCGGACACAGCAAGGTAGTGTGCGGAGTCGGGAGTTCGAGGCGCTGGTTCCCAGGAGGGAACGCGCTTGGACCAAGCCTTACGCCAGGCAGAGAACCCATCTCGAGACAGAGGTCAGTTCGGAGAGACGTGCCTCGCGCCGTCCATGGTCAACCGGTCCCCACTCGTCTCCTAGGAAGGCCTTGGATCCTCCTCGGCCGCTGCGAACCCGCCTCGCCACGACACCCGCACCTCGCCACCACCGAGTCCTCCGGCTCTCGCGGAGCGTAAGACATTCTCTCGCATCGGACCATCCTCGCACCACCGCTCACCCACGGTCCCTGACTTGTGGTCCAGGTTCACCTCCTTATCTGCATCGCAATGTCCTGCACCGACCATACTCTCCTACGCGCACTCCTGTCGCTCGATATTGAGTGTTGCTGTCGTATAAGATTCGTTAGATTACTCGCTCGTCATTCTGGACACATGGGCCCTGCCTGCTGCGCTCATGTACACTCTTCGCGGCGTTCGTCCCACGTTCCCCGCCGTCTGCCTCGTCCCTTCCGTTCCCCTTCCCCTCGCCCGGCCTCCTTCCTTCCTCCTCGTTCCCGTGGATCGCGGTCTCCAGCTGGTAGTCGCTCGTCTTGTCGCCGCCGCCGTTCCCGTTCCTCTAGTTCGTCGCGTCGCCGTCGCGGACGTCGTTCTCCCCCGCGTGCTTCGGCGCCTTATGGCTCCCCTCGTCCTCGTCGGGCTGCTCGCTCTCGGAGTCACGGTTGCCGTCCCTCTTCGACGGCTCCCGGCGTCGTGGACGACGATTCGTTGAGTCTTCTCCCTGATGATTCCATCTCGGTTCTCCTAGGAGGTCTCAGCCGCTCCCCTTCGCCGCTCTCTCCTTCGGATGCGTCGACAGCCCACGGGTTACCGGCCTCCGCCCGCACAGAGGCTCTTCTGGCTCTCGACGAGGTCGCCCGCCTCATCTCCGCCACGCTTCCGGCAGAGGACTGCCCTCCATCCCCCCCCCCCCCCCCCCCTGAAGAGGAAGCCTTCTGCCTTCGTCGACGCGGGTAGACAGGTGGAAAAGGTCAAGACTCTCCCTCAGCCCCCCGCCTTTCGTGAGCTTCGGGATGTTTTTTCGGCCCACCTGTTGTCTGACTCACGGGACAGTAATTTCTTCTCGGACCACAGATGGCCTCCTGACCTCGACATTTACTTCGGCCAGCAGTGGTACGCCGGCCATTCCCAGGCCTTCCTCTGCCCTCTCCCTCCGGTGGACCCAGCCGCCGTGGTGCAGGCGGGTGGGGCCTCTGCCCTTAGGCGCGCGCTCCCCGCGGGTTTGGACAAGACTGCTTCGCTTGTCAGGAATTCCTTGGCCTGCGCCGGCTTCATGGAGCTCCTTACGCAAGCCTTCCTCCGGCGCGTGGAAGATTCGTGGTACCCTTCCCTGACCCCCCCTTCTTGGCGATCTTCTCGTCCTCGCTGAAGCGGCCAACCGCGCCGCGTATCACTCTTCTGTCAACGCTATGGCTGCAGCCTCCAATTGTGACTTACTCCGCCGCGACGCTGTCCTGCAGGCCTGCCGGGGAATGCCTGCCGACCTGAAGACTCAGCTGCGTCGTGCCCCCCTCGGGGGACCCCTTCTCTTTGGTGACACCTGGCAAGCCGTCAAGGATTCCAGTTCAGACAGGTTGCCTCCCAAGTCTGTTCCTCGGCGCTTTCAGTCAGCCCGCAAGGCCGTGGGTCGCTCCCTGCGGACCACCAGACCCGTCGCCCCGACTTCGACAGCCCAGCTGCAGTCCCTGCGTCGCCGTCGCCCCGCCTTCGGTCGCCCCGGCCAAGCTAACGCCCCCGCCCCCGCTTGGCCCCGTCCCGCCCGTCGCCCTGGGCGCGGGCGGGCTCAGTGACTCCGCCCCTCCTCCGCCTCCACCGGCCGTCTCGGGTCCTCCAGTCGGCGGCAGGCTCGCCCTCTTCAGCGACGAGTGGCGATTACTGATTCCAGACGACCCGTGGATTTTAGACACTGTTTCCTTCGGCCTACGGATCTCCTTTCGTTCCCCTCCTCCTCTGCGCGCTACTCCGCTGTGGACCGAGATCCCCGCAGACCCGCTCAAGGAGTGCGCCCTACGGGGGGAAGTCGACTCTCTCTTGAGGAAGGACGCCACAGAGGTTGTGCGCCGCACAGACTCGCGGGGATATCACAGCCGACTTTTCGTCGTCCCCAAGCCCGGCGGCAAGTGGCGCCCAGTGATCGACCTCTCAGCTCTGAACCGCTTCATCGTGGCTCCTTCCTTCCACATGGAGACGGCCCGAGCTCTGCGTACCTCGGTGCGACCCATGGATTACGCCGTCAGCTTAGATCTCTCCGACGCTTACCTACATGTACCCATACATCCGGCCGCCCAGAGGTATCTGCGCTTCGCCTTCGATGGAACCGTTTACCAGTTTCGAGCCCTCCCCTTCGGCCTCAACCTCAGCCCCTGGGTCTTCACCCGCTTGATGGATGCAGTAATGGCCAAGGCACGGCAGTCATCTCTCAGCCCTATGTCCAACTACCTCGACGATCTCTTCCTGAGGAACCGCGTCGAGGCCGTCTTGGAAGCGGACAGGGATACACTGATGCGTCTGCTGTCGCGACTGGGGTTCCTCCTCAACGTCGGGAAGTCAGATCTCACGCCCTCGCGCCGCTTCATTCATCTCGGGATGGAGTTTGCCACCGATCTCAACGTTGTTCGCCTCCCGGATCCCCGGATTCGGAAGTTGTCCGCCTTCGCCAACCAGCTAGCTCAGCAGGAAGCAGCTCCCGCCCGAGTTTGGCTTCAACTCCTCGGTCTGATCAACGCAGCGGCGGAGCTTCTCCCCCTGGGTCGCCTCTACGCCCGCCCCCTTCAGCTGCACCTCCTTCTCTGGAGACCCTCTTCCGGCGACCTCACCACCCTGGTCCCGGTATCCCCCCTGGTTCGCCCTCATCTTCTACGCTGGACCGACACGGCTTGGTTGGCTTCGGGAGTGCCTTTGTCCTCCCCCCCCCCCCCCCCGCACCTCTCCCTGTGTGTCGACGCGAGCCTCTCGGGGTGGGGAGCCCACCTACTTCCTCAATTCGCCTCGGCATCCGGCCTCTGGCCCCCGGAGTTTGCGGACAAGCACAGCAATTGGTTAGAGCTGCAAGCAGTCTGGCAAGCCCTCTTCGTTTGGGAGAGCCAGCTCAGAAACCAGCGGCTTCTCGTCCTCTCCGACAACTCGACGGTGGTGGCCTACATCCAGAGGCAGGGGGGCACCCGCTCTCCCGACCTCTGTATGCTCCTCTTCCGTTTGATGCGCTGGGCCGAGGAACGCGACATTACCCTCCTTGCACGACACATTCCTGGCCACTTGAATGTGTTGGCGGACTCTCTCTCTCGCCGCGGCCAGTTGCTCCACACAGAATGGACGTTGCGCCCGGATATCTTCAAGATGATCTGCGCCCGTTGGGAGACTCCCTTAATCGACCTCTTTGCTACGAGGTGGAACCACCAGCTCCCCCTCTTCGTCTCCCCGATTCCAGACCCGCTGGCCTGGGCAGTCGACGCCCTCTCGATTCCTTGGGACGGCCTCATCGCTTACGCGTACCCTCCGACAGTCCTCATTCCCAAGGTCCTCCACAAGCTTCGAGAGAGCAACGCAGTCCTGCTTCTGGTCGCCCCGCTGGCTTGGTCCCGGTCCTGGACCACCGACCTACTCAACCTCGCCACCTCTCCCCCCCCCCCTGCGCCTTCCCACGCCCCGTTCTATGCTCAAGCAGCCCAGGCAGGCTCTCTTCCACCCTTGTCCAGAACGCCTGTCTCTTCACGCCTGGAGGTTGTGCAGCGCGCCCTCACCGCTCGAGGCTTCTCTTGTGCAGCAGTGGAGGCAATCGCTGCAGCCCGCAAGCCGTCCACCCGGCGTGTTTATGAAGGCAAGTGGCGCGTGTTGTGTTCCTGGTGCGACGCCCGTCGCCTCCTACCCACCGGACTGACTAACCCCCAGCTCGCGGACTTTCTCCTCTGGCTCTTCGAGGTCCAAGGTTTGGCGCCCATCACCATCAGGGGATACTTATCCATGGTCGCCGACACTTACCGCCATCTCGGCCTTCCAGACCCCGGCGCCTGTAAGGACCTCTCCGACCTCATGTCCAGCTTCAGCCTCCAACGTCCGACTCAGCGTTCTCTCGTTCCTCGCTGGGACCTACCTTGGGTCCTGACGTGGCTGAATTCATCCCGCTTCGAGCCACTCGCTCTCGCCCCTCTGGCGAATGTGACACGCAAGACCTGCTTCCTTCTAGCCTTGGCCACCGCGTCCAGAGTTAGCGAGCTACACGCTCTTTCTACCCGCCCAGACTGCCTCCAGTTCAGGGCAGATCGCTCCGTGCAGCTCTTAACGGACCCCAACTTTATTGCCAAAACAAGGTCGCCTCTAACTGCCCCACAGATCATCACCTTGCGGCCCCTGGGAGGGCCTGACTGCTCTCCGGAGACTCGGCAACAGGATCCCGTGCGTGCCCTACGCATTTACCTGCGCCGTACCAAAGTTACCCGTAGAGGGCGCTCCCGCCTCTTCCTGCCCATACGCCAGGGCAAGACTGATATCACAGCCCAGACGATCTCCTCCTGGCTGCGCTGGATAATACGATCGGCATACATGGATCTCTCCCCACGCGTAGCGCAGAGACTGAAGATCCGCGCACACGAAGTACGCGCCATGGCCACGAGCGTCGCATTCGATCGGAACTGCGCTGTCAAGGACATCGTGGCCGCGGCGGGCTGGCGAGCAGAATCTACCTTCGCTCGTTTCTACCTTCGGGATCTGGCGGGACAGCGAGACAACCTCGCCTTGATGGGGGACCTCACGGTGGCACAGCACTCCCTCCCGGCGCAGCAGGCGCCGTAGGTACGCACCTAGCTAGCTACCTGGGAATTAGCAATGGGAGGACGGTCTTGGTCGCCGGTAGTACCGGTGCGGCACCCTCCTCCTATTCGTGATTCTCCCATTTGTCATGTCATCGGTAATGTTTTTGATGAAATAAATGCATTTTTCTTTAAAAGGTATTTTTTTCGAAAAATACTTACCGATGACATGACACGGAGGACCCTCCCACCTGCCCTGCTTGCCGCTGGTGAGCCTAGTATCTGACTGGCGAGTCAGGTGACTCGGAACCGGATAGGCAGGTCCGGGAGACAACTCTTGGCCCCTCTGGGGGGTTCCCCGAGTGCCTCCCGGGTTGTGTTTGCACACAACGGGTTCGTAGGCTAGAATTTGAGCACGTAGTAGACACTCCCATTTGTCATGTCATCGGTAAGTATTTTTCGAAAAAAATACCTTTTAAAGAAAAATGCATTTTTCGAAAAATACTTACCGATGACATGACTCAGACGACCCTCCCACCTGCCCCGCTTGCCGCTGGTGAGCCAAGTATCCTGACTGAGGAATTACGGGTACTCGGTTCCGGATGGGCAGTATCGGGAGACAACTCTCGGTCCCCTCGGGGTTCCCCGAGTGCCTCCCGGGTTGTGTTGTAACACAACGGGCTCTTAGGCTAGAATTGAGTAATTAGTAGACACTTCCACAAAGTCATGTCATCGGTAAGTATTTTTCGAAAAAATACCTTTTAGAGAAAAATGAATTTGTTTTTTCAAAATACATTACCGATGGCATTACTATCTGGAATACACTCTATTGCCTATAGATTTCAGCAAAAGTTGTGTATAGCACACAACTGGGGAGGAGACACCGGGGATCCAAGCACTAGGGCCCCGGGTGGCCTCCCCTTACTACCCTATCCCGGCGATCACAGGGCGACCTCGTCAGTTTCACTCATAGCTCGACCGGGGACGGTCGAGTTTTTGCCTTTCTCCGTTCTACGGGTTTTTTGTCTTCAGTGATTTTTTTACTTTGGGCTTGAATTGGAGTCGTTCGGTTCAGCCCTGCACTCACTACCTTCGTGGCTGTTCTTTTTGCTTGGACTAGTTGTGAACTGTGCGCCGACCGGTTTTTACCGGCTCTGACTTTGTGAGCTTCACCCTTGGCTTTGGCCTTGGGGTTCGACGACGCACGTGACTTGTGCCCTGTAGTGAGTGTGCACGGTTGACTGTTCTTCGCCTGCGTAGTTGGCCTACGGCCTTATGGCTTCTTCTGTGTTGAAGACTTGCCTCCTTTGCGGGGACTTCCAGTGGCCGGACGATGCCCACGACTCTTGCTTGCCGTGTTCGGGCTGTTCTTCGGACGGAACGTGTGACGTTTGCGCCGCGTGGACGGAAGACCGGTGGTCGCGCATGTGGGACTTCTACAGACGTGACTGGCCCCCTCGCCCGCTTCTGTCTCCCTGGGATCCTCCACTGGTGGACGTCATTCCTTCGGCGCTTCGGGCTCCTCGCCGCTCCGTCGTTCGGGCTGTCCGGCCCACAGGTAAGTCCCTTCCTGTACCGTTACCTCGCAGGTTCTCCCTCACCTCTCCGAGTCTTCGGAGCAGGGTAGGCGAGTTTCGGAGTCACCCTCCCCACGCTCTGCTTTGTTAGCGCGTGGCTTGAACCCTGCTTCGGGCGAACGGTCTGGGAGAGCTGAGCATTCGTCAGCCACCCCCGGCTCTAGGTCTCCGGAGCGGGGGCGGGTGACTGAACGCAAACATAAGAAAGAGAGAAAACGTGATAAGAAAAGCTGTCGCTCACGCACCGAGGCTTCGGAACGTGACTCGAGACCTTTAGTAATGCTGCCTCCCCGCTCCGTGTTTTCCGAACGGGCCCGGCAAGCTTCGCTTTCATCCCCCCCCCCCCCCCCCCCCCCCGCCCGCCACGTCTCGCCTGGGCGGGCCCGGGGTGAGGTTGACACTCGCCCCCCACGCTCCGAGGCGTCGGAGCGGGGGTCGTGTGCGCATAAATTGTCCCCTCCCCGCTTCGCTTCGCCTGAGCGGGCTTGGCGTGACCTTAGACTGTCCCCCCCCCACCCCCCTCCCCCCACCCCCCGTCTCGTATCGACCAGACGGGCCCGGTGTGACTCGGACCCTCGCCCCCCTCGCTCCGAGGCTTCGGAGCTGGGGCCGCGGGCTCATAAATCCGTCCCCTCCCCGCTCCGCCTTTCCTGAGCGGGCTTGGCGTGACCCTAGACTGTCCCCCCCCCCACCCCCCCCCCCCCCCCCGCCCCGTATCGACCAGGCGGGCCCGGTGTGACATCGTCGCGCGTCCTCCACGCTCCGAGGCATCGGACGTGGGGCCGCGTGCCCGGTATTCGTCCCCTCCCCGCTCCGCCTTTCCTGAGCGGGCTAAGAGAGACACTTTGCGGTCCCCCCCCCCCCCCCCCCCCCCCGCACCGGTTCTCCCAGGCGGGCCAGGGGTGACCAGACCACTTCGTCTGTATTCCGATTGCGGTTATGTCACTCACGTTGGCTTCCACATGCGGATCCCGACTTCGAGGTGGACCGTCGTTTTGCCACGGTCCCTCCGTCGCCGCGGCGCCCCTCTCTGCGTGCGTCGCGGGCGGCTACGTCTACCTCGCGCGCGGCGATGCGGCGCTCTCGTAGCCACTCGCCCCTTTCGTCTTTTCCGCGAGAGGATCGGTTTTTGGAACCGGACGTCCTCAGCCTTCATCCGACGGACTCGGCCTCGGCGATCTTCTTGCAGGACTCGGCGGCTGGATCTCCGTCCCGCCTTTCTGCTGTCTCGTCGGCCTCCACCTCGTCAGACGTCGCCGGCCCCTCGCTCGGATCGCAGACGGTCCACGCCCTGGGTGAGGCATCCCGGCTTATCGCCAAGTACCTACCTCCCGACTTCTGTCCGCCTTCGCCTCCTCCGAAGAGACAGGCTTCGGCCATGGTCGACGCGCAGAGGCAAGTCAAGCGCCGCAAGTCCCTCCCGCAGCCAGCCGGCTTCCGGGACCTCACCGATGCTTTCTCCGCCCAGCTGCGAAACGACGCTTTCGGCGACATGGGATTCTTTACCGCCGCTCGATGGCCTGTGAGAATCAACTTGAGCTTCCGCCAGGCCTGGTACGCTGGACACTCCCAAGCCTTCGCCATCCCTCTTCCAGCGGTGGATGCGGCGGCCTTAGTGCAGGCGGGCGGCCGCAGACTGGTCCAGAACTCTTGGCCTCGGCCTCTCGACTGGATCGCCTCCTTAGCGCGGAACTCACTGGCGTGTTCGGGATTCTTGGAACTGGCTACCCAGGCAGCCCTGCAGTGCCTACAGGATACTTGGGACCTGGAGGTTGTCCCCGCTCCGTGACGTGCAGTCCATCCTGATAGCGGCCAACCGGGCCGCCTACCATTCCTCCGCCAACGCCATGGCAGCAGCTGCCAATTGCGACCTCTGGAGGCGGGATACCCTTTTGCGCCTCTGCTCGGACCTTCCCTTGTCAGTGAAGACCCAGCTCCGTCAAGCCCCCTTAGGTGGTCCTCAGCTGTTCGGCGACACTTAGCAAACCGTAAAGGAATCTTCCAAGGACTTGTGGCCCAAGCCGGCATCTACCCCAGCCTCGACCCGCTTTCGCGCGCCCCGCCCGGCCGGGGGTCGTGCCCGGCGGTCTTTCAGGCCCTCCGTACTCCCAGTCGGATCTTCGCGAGGTCGGGCCCGTCCATTCCAGGCTTCTCAGGCCGGCCCCACCTCTCGCCCTTCTTGGCCCCGCGGCGCCCATAAATCGGGCCGCAGCCGGGCTCATTGACTCGCCCCCACCACCGCCCCCGCCCTCAGTCCTCGGGTCTCCTGTCAGCGGGCGGCTGTCGCTCTTCAGCGATCTTTGGAGATCGCTGTTCCCGGATGTAACGCACGCAGACTTGCCCACAGTCGTACGCACAGACTCTCACGCAACAGACGCATACACCGCCACTGACTCAGACGGGCGCATTCATGCGGTAAAACACAACACACGGGCTCCCTTTCTAAAGTAACCTTTATACACTATAAATGAAAAGAACGACTTAAATGATTATCAACTATATACACTGTTCTATTATCACACCACACACGTATCACAATATCTTTGCCAGGTTAGGTCTTAGTCTCACATTGCCTCCAACCTGTTTGATGTTGTTGTCTGGTTACGTTGGTCCTTCTCACGTCTAGGCGTGAAAGTCCTTCGTCGTACGCTTGTTGCCGTCCTGTCTCTTTGGCACGGACGTCCTCGTTCTCGTACGGTACTCAGTTCTCACTTGGACTTGGATGTCTTGGTCCCCAGTCAGACTCACTCTCAGAAGAGCTGGAGGGATGACCTCACGTAGGTCCCACCTGCGACTCGACGTCTCGGCGTCCGTCTTTCCACTCTCGTTACAAGAACTCTGAATAAACAAAAGTCCCAACGTAACACTTGCTAAACACACAACATATTGGATCAATGAGAAACGTCACGTAACCTGGCTGATACAAATAACTCCGGCACACGTTCATTCACACAAACACACGTGCTTCATAAACTATTTTCGTATCACCCCCATATCTGTCACTATCTTGAAACAGACTATAGCCTAACACTCTTGCTATACATTACTCTATACACTGGAAAAGACTATGCTTACCCAACCACGTACTATCTTCATAGCGGCTTAGACATACACACTTCATATTCCTTTAGTCATCTAACTTGGTAAACAACTGTATACAGAAACACCGGTTACTTCACCGAATTCTAAACGTACTATAACTAAACCAAACCGGAACACCGCTATACAACCACATTAATCTTACCACGCATACTGTCTTTAACTAAACAACTACCAATACTACGTTTATAGAAACATACCTGAAATCTAGGCTTCAGAGTCTTGGAATGCGGGCTAGGTAACTCAAACACAACCGTTCCATACGATAAGACAGCCCGCACTCCCGATCTAGACCTCTGACAGTCACAGCTTCCGCCTAGAACTCACTAAACAGAACTCACTAAAAAATCCCGTGCTAACCATGTCTTACAGATTCCACATGGGCAGCAGGCCCCACGGACTTTCGGCACAAACAAACCGTCAACAAAAACCGTACCGTACTAATCCTATTGTGCGAGCACTATGCACAAGCATAGAGCTTCATCACACCGGACGAGCCCTGGATTCTTTCCACGGTTACCTCAGGCCTGCAACTTTCGTTCCTGTCTCCTCCGCCTCTTCGCAGGTCACCCATGTGGACCCAGGAACCGCTCGACGGCACACAGGCAGACGCTCTGCGCGGGGAAGTGGCGGCCCTCCTCACCAAAGCGGCGACAGAGGTGGTTTCGCGGCAAAACTCAACGGCGTTCTACAGCCGCCTCTTTCTAGTCCCCAAACCAGGCGGCAAGTGGCGTCCAGTTATCGACTTCATTTTGGCCCCTCGTTTCAGGATGGAGACGGCCAGGACACTCCGTGCGGCCGTCCGACCGATGGACTTCGCGATCAGCCTCGATCTGTCAGACGCCTATCTGCACGTCCCGATTCATCCGTCGTCTCGCCGGTACCTTCGGTTTGCCTTTGGGGGATCGTCTACCAGTTCTGCGCCCTTCCTTTCGGCCTCAACATCAGTCCATGGGTATTTACGAGACTGCTCGACGCCGTGATGGCCTACTTCCGCCAGCGTTCCCTGAGCCCGGCCTCCAATTACTTGGACGACCTTCTACTGCGCAACTTGGTTTCCGCAGCGCTCCAGACGGACAGAGATGCCCTGCTTTCCCTTCTGCGTCGTCTCGGTTTCCTACTCAATTTGGGGAAATCAGATCTTTCTCCCTCTCGACGGTTTCTACATCTGGGGATGGAATTCCTGACCGACCTCAACCTTGTCCGCCTGCCTCTGGCCAGGCGGCAGAAGATCGTCGACTTAGCGACTTCGATGGGGATGGGATCCTCCTTCACCGCCAGGGTCTGGCTTCAACTCCTGGGCCTCCTCAGTGCGGCTGCGGTCCTGCTTCCCTTGGGCAGACTTTACGCTCGGCCTCTCCAGCTACATCTCCTTCTTCACTGGCGACCCTCCTCGGGCGCTCTGTCGGATCTAGTACCAGTCACTCCTCTGGCTCGTCCTCACCTCGAGAGGTGGGCGGACCTCGCTTGGCTGGCTTCGGGGGTGCCCCTTCACTCCCCGCCGCCACGGTGGTCTCTCTGTACAGATGCGAGCCAGGCCGGCTGGGGCGCGCACCTGTTACCGGATTTTCTCTCGGCCTCGGGCGTTTGGCCTCGGGAGCTGTTAGGGAAACACATCAACTGGCTGGAACTGAAGGCAGTTGGGTTAGCACTCGACTTTTGGCAGGAGACCTTGGCCAATCAGGAAGTCCTCGTGCTCCCCGACAACTCGACGGTGGTGGCTTACATACAGAATCAGGGGGGCACTCACTCGCCCTCCCTGTGCATTCTACTGTACCACCTTCTCCTCTGGTGCAGGGATCGGGGCATTACTCTATGAGCCCGCCACATCCCCGGCCACCTCAACGTGATTGCGGACGCCCTGTCTCGCCGCGGACAGTTGCTCCACACGGAGTGGTCCCTACGCCCGGATGTTTTTCACCTGATCTGCTCCCACTGGGAAACGCCACTAGTGGATCTGTTTGCCACCAGATGGAACAACCAGCTCCCGGTCTACGTCTCTCCAGTCCCGGATCCGCTCGCTTGGGCAGTGGACGCGCTCGCCATCCCTTGGGACGGCCTGATTGCTTACGCCTACCCCCCGTCAGTCCTCGTTCCGAAGGTGCTGCGGAAGCTTCTAGGATGCTCGGCGGTCCTTTTGCTGGTGGCCCCCTTCAACTGGACCAAGAGCTGGACCACGGACTTCCTCGCGCTTGCGACGGACCCTCCCCTGGAGCTTCCTACCCCTCCCACGATGCTCAAGCAGCCCCGTCAGCAGCTCTTCCATCCGTGCCCGGAACGCCTCCGCCTACACGCTTGGAGGTTGTCCGGCAAGCCCTCGCCGCTAGAGGTTTCTCGGATGCTGCGGTGGCGGCAATTGCAGCAGCCCACAGACTCTCTACAAGGAAGGTGTACGAAGGCAAGTGGAGGGTTTTTCAGACCTGGTGCGCCTCCCATGGACTCCCTCCCACTAACCTAGCCTCCCACCAACTGGCGGAGTTCTTCCTGTGGCTCTTCGACGACCAAGGCTTAGCCCCGGTCACCATCAAGGGCTACCGCGCTATGATCGCGGACACCTACCGCCACCTGAGTCTACCGGACCCAGGCGCCTGCAAGGATCTGTCGGATTTACTGGCACACTTTGAACTCCGACGTCCTGTTTCACGTTCCCTAGTACCCCGGTGGGATCTTGCCTGGGTACTGACGTGGTTGAATACGGACCGGTTTGAGCCCCTCCCCT
Source organism: Semisulcospira habei (assembly GCA_036245525.1). Classification (NCBI taxonomy): domain Eukaryota; kingdom Metazoa; phylum Mollusca; class Gastropoda; family Semisulcospiridae; genus Semisulcospira; species Semisulcospira habei. Next base: position 170,599,110 of record BTPG01000004.1, read on the forward strand.
TGGCTCGGTTCTCAGACTTGACCCGGAAAACCTGTTTCCTTCTGGCTCTCGCTACAGCGTCCCGAGTCGGCGAGCTTCACGCGCTCTCGATGCTCCCAGCCTGTTTGCAGTTTCGGTCCGACGGCTCGGCACAGCTGCTCCCCGATCCGTCCTTCCTGGCCAGGAACCGCCGCCCCGCGGCGGCCCCTCAGATGCTGACTATACGGCCCCTCCGTGGAGCGGACCTTTCCCCTGGATCGCGGCAACAGGACCCAGTGCGGGCACTAAGGATTTACCTGCGCCGCTCTAAGCCGCAGCGCCGGGGGCGCTCGCGCCTCTTCCTACCTTTGTCCGCGGGCAGACACGACATCTCGGCCCAGACCGTGTCATCCTGGCTGCGGTGGGTGATTAGGTCAGCCTACCAGGACCTCTCCCCACGCGGCGCTAAGCTCTTACAAATCCGGGCGCATGAAGTGAGAGCATTAGCCACCAGTCTAGCCCTGGACCGCAACTGCTCGGTCAAAGATATTGTTACAGCGGGTGGCTGGCGCTCAGACTCCACTTTCGCACGCTTCTACCTTAGAGACCTATCCGGCCAACGTGACTCCCTGGCACGAGTGGGCGACATCTCCGCGGCCCAGCACTCCCTCCGAGCGCCGCTGGCGTCTTAGGTACGTCATAGCTGAAATCGTCGGGAGTTCTCTCTTGATGGGGCCGGCGGAGTGGTTGGGTTACGGTTTAGGTACGGCACCCTCCGCCTGTTCGCCATTCTTCCAGATAGTAATGCCATTGGTAATGTATTTTGAAAAAACAAATGAATTTTTTTTCTAAAATGTATTTTTTTGAAAAAAAATTACCGATGGCATTACTCGGATGGCCCTCCCACCTGCCCCGCTTGCCTCTTGTGGCTAAGTGTGAAACTGACGAGGTCGCCCTGTGATCGCCGGGATAGGGTAGTAAGGGGAGGCCACCCGGGGCCCTAGTGCTTGGATCCCCGGTGTCTCCTCCCCAGTTGTGTGCTATACACAACTTTTGCTGAAATCTATAGGCAATAGAGTGTATTCCAGATAGTAATGCCATCGGTAAGTATTTTTCAAAAAAAATACATTTTAGAAAAAAAATTCATTTTTACTCACGATGCAGGATTAAGGTCGTAAAAGGTGACATAGCAGAGGTTAAATTATCTTCTAAAACAAGATGCAGATCAACAAGACAGGGTGGTGCTGGCTAGCTGGAGTAGCTTGGTGCCGGTAGGCTCTAAGCTATTGTGGCACCACTTCTTTCATTATCACATTCAGTCCATCTTCGAAATGCAATGCACTCATCACAGGGCAACTCCCAAACTTGTTAATGATGTTAGTACTTTCTTAGATCTCATGTTAAATTCATTATGTGAATTTCCTTAGGGCTCACTGTATTACGAATGTAATTTTATTATGTTAATTTCCTTATGGCTCATGTTGATTTCCTGAACTCATGCTAATATCCTTGTTTGTGAATTACGTGGCATGTTACATTATGTTAATTTCATTATGTTAATTTCATAAGTTAATTTCATCATGCTAATTTATGTTACATGTAATTTTGTTTTGTGTTGTTACTCCTTGTGCCTACTTCTACCATGCAGTACCGTTTACTGTCCCGGTGGCTATAATTTTATGCACAAGAGGGTTGTTTATTTTGTCCTGAACAGGAGGCAGGACTACAGATGCAAGAAGATGTTTATGAAAGTGGCGACATTCAGACAATCTTCGACTGGGTGGATGGATCGCTGTATCTACGCATCTCTGTGCAGATTCACAACACAAAAGACGACTTCCGCAAGGCCATTCCACCTCTTAAACGCATACTGAGCGAGTTTGCTTAACACATTCTTAACCTTTTGGCTGTTGGTAGCATTTTTTGTTGAGATGATTCCTGCAGGAATCACATAAACAAAAGATGCTACCATCAGCCAAAGGATTAAGACACTACTTTAACCCTCTAGAACTTGGAACCAGATGACACTTTCCACAAATATTATTCGAACTGGTGATTTTCTAGTTGATTAAAGTGAAGATGCAAAGTTCAAGAAAGTGATTTTGAACATTCTAGTTTGAAATATCTTATGTGTCTGGCCATGCTGGGTTTTACAACGTTAACCCATATCATACTGAGGCTAAAAGCTTGAATTTTGTACACTGCATTATATGCAAGCTACATTACAGTACTTACAGATAAGGATATAGACCAATGGCTTTAGTTCAAGGGTGGTGCCAGAATAGCTTGGCACCTAGAGGCACCAAGCTATTCTGGCACTACCCTTGAACCGTTTTAGTCAAACTTATTTCACACACTGGTGTATTCCAAATGATAAGGGTTAAGAGACAGATCTTCTCCAAATGAGATATTGCGAGATATTAATCTTTTTTGTCTGGAGAAGATTGATTTAAGACACCATAATGAGACATGATCAAGTTCAATTAAAGCGATCTGTTCCAGGATGGGCTTTGACTGCTAAAATGTGCAACAGGTCTTCAATGTTAATTTTTATCAAAAAAAGAGTTTTCTATTCTTTATTTCACCATCTATTTGAGTGGGCATGACAAGCAACAGAGGTTTAATTTCTAATGCCCCCAATCCACACTGGGGAACTATCCTGCAGAAGAAAAGCAAATAAAGTATTTCATTTTACAACATTAACCCTTATCATTTGGAATACACCAGTGTGTGAAATAAGTTTGACTAAAATAGTTCAAGGCTAGTACCAGAATAGCTTGGCGCCTCTAGGCGCCAAGCTATTCTGGCACCACCCTTGAACTAAAGCCATTGGTTTATATCCTTATCTGTAAGTACTATAATGTAGCTTGCATATGGCAGTGTACAAGTTTGAAGCTTTTAGCCTCAGTATGATATGGGTGAACTCTTTCCCATCGTAAAATTTTCAGCGAGTCAGTTCCCTGCAGACGTAGCAGGAAAAAGGACGGGTGTTCCCTTGTGACGTACATTTTTGGGGTAGATTGAATTAATTTTCACAGCCTCCCAAGCTAACAACCATAGATAAATTGGGTATCATTGGAAAGAGCATTAAAAGTACTTTTGAAAACTGGCGCGTGTTTGTGCATCAGTTTAGTGGGAAGTCGAACCAATTTTATTATTATGCAGCAGAACAAACATCGCGGAGCAATAAATGAGAAACGTGGTTTTGGTAGCAACAGTGTAAGCACATGCAACAAAAAACCTACATTTACTCACCAACATGGCAGAAAAATGTATTCCACAAGCAAAGAAATCACGGAGATCTGTCCCTTCTTGAATCCCAATTTTATGAGCTAAAAATCACTGTTGAAACCGCACTCATGACGATCGAAAAAGCTCATCGTCGGAGACGATCCAAGGCACGTTGTCGGCTACTTTGGCCTTGTTCCGACACCATCCGACAAGGGCATTTACTTTCAGATATTTTAGAAATGGTTGGTGAAACATTATAGTGGTTGCTTCCCTTAGACCGACAGCTGTGCTTCATGCGATTTTTGTAAAAACCCAATCCTAGAATACTAGCGACTCGTCTATTGACGGCAAGCACAACGCTATAACGTAAGCGTTTCGATGGCTAAGGGTTTGTTTGAGCTAACACTAAACCTGAAGCGTTTCGATGGGAAAGAGTTAAATCCTCATAATTAAATTAGTCCTTTTGTGCAGCGTTATTATAAGACATACAGTTTGTACACGGACTGTTTTGCTTGATCGCGACTGCTATCCTTTTTATTCAGAGAAAATCAGATTGCCAAACATATATTAAGCAGAACCTCATGTGAAAACAATATATTGTACCTTTTGCTGACCATGGTGAGTGGGTTATCTCCACAGTGCTATACATATATATAGAGATTAAGTTATGCCTGATATCCAGATATGCAAAATAAAATTATGAGTGCTCAGTTGAACTGATAAAATGCATGCTTTACTAGTTTAGAGACTATTTTTTCGGAGCACGAGGGACTGATTTTGCATAAAGGGAGGATAGATATAATTTGATTTATTTATATGAATTTTTTAAAGGGTTTAAATCCATAACTCCTGACATGCCATGACAGATCGTGGATTGACCAGGATAGTTCAAGGGTGGTGTCAGAATAGCTTGGTGCCTGTAGGTGCCAAGCTATTCCAACGCTGCCCTTGAACTATCAGGGTCGGCCTGTCTCCAGAACTGTGACATAGACCTCAAAGTATATCTAAACAATTGATAATTCTAACCCCAGGATGTAATGAGTTAAAGTTATGTTCCCCAGGATCAAGCATCCCAATGCAGTCGGAAAAACTGTCTGGAACAGATACTGCTGACAATATGTGTATGGGTCCTTTGTATACTATCTTAGAGCTTTACGGTGTGAATACAATACCAAATGTCAAAATTCATCGTTTGGAGGGTGTGTGATTTTTGTACCCGAGTCGCGGATTATCGTCTGCATCAGCCTCGTTTTGAATTGATATGTGCATATTTATGAGCCTACGTCACAAGGCAGAACCGGATGTGTTATCACAACAGTCAGGGTCACGATGCTACTGATAAGGTACCACTAGAAATGGAGACAAGTGTGTGTGTACTGAAGTTGAATAAGGCTGAGCGAAATTTCGTTGTACTGATGTTCTCCAGCATCCCTCTGATGCAGTTTTTCACTATAACCTTCCGTACTTGCTATGCTGTCAAAATCACGATGGTTCTTCTAGGTTAACCCATTCAGCCCCGACACACTACAGCAGGAGATGGATCGACCATGATAATTCAAGGGTAGTGCCAGATTAGCTTGGTGCATGTTGGCGCCACACTAATCTGGCACTACCCTTGAATTATCATGGTCGATCCATCTCCTGCAACTAGTGCATAGTTGTTAGATGACGCCTCCAAAATTTGGGAAATGTGGCCTTGGGTTTCAATGAGTTAATTCCATTTTATTGTCCCTGTGACATTTATAATGATAAGGGACTAGCTAGGGATAGGGGTGGTGGAGATATGCAGTTTAGGCTTAATGGTATGGGGGAGGGGGGAATGGTGGGGAGAGGGGGGGGGAAGGTAGGGGAGTGTTATTGTGTTTTGCTGTTGCGAAGTGCCAAGGAGGCCTGCAACAGCAGTGCTGCCAGCGCGTCGCGCGAAGATGCAGATGGATGCGCCAGTCGCTTGCGCTGTGGGACATCAGTGCCTCACTGTGCAAGCTATTTTTTATTTAAGGGGGTCACCACCAATGGTCCTTAGTGGAATTAATCTCTATTTTACAAATATGTTAAAACTATGGTAAAATTCAGGACCATCCAACGTTAAAAGAGCATAAAAATTAAAACTATTATCTGATAAATACAAGGCTAGATGATGTTAGTATTGTACTAGTAATGATCATGCGTAGTGCACAGAGGGTGTGCGTGTGGCGCTCGCAAAGCGAGTCCACGCTGACAAGTTTGACCTTTGATCCTATGGTGCCAAGTTTGACCTTTGATCCTTTACCCCTCGGAAACACGCACCGTCTTCCATCATTGAAACTGAACATTGGTATTTATACCCAATTTCTGCACTGCAATCAATTTCACAACTCGCACATTGAGGTCTACATAAAGCATAAACGACAAATTTAATGCACCCTCGAAGCAAAAACATTACCTCTCTGAATCGAGTAAATGAGCACAGACAGGGTGAAAATGTTATGACCAGTGATGTGCAACTTTGACATACAACGTAGTTTTCAGATCTCTGCAGCATAAATGTGATAACTAGTTCAGCGTAACATCATTACTATATGATAAAACAGGTTTAAAATCTTTGGCAATGAGTAAGAAATAAATTCTACTGAAGATCATGACATCTGAAAATCACTAGCGCTTGTGGAACTATAGGAAGATCGACAAAGACCTAGATTACTTACTGATTCAGCAGGAAAGTGACAAATTCCGGGTGGGTGGTCAAGTCAAACTCTGGCTTTACGCATTGCCACCTGTCCAAATTCCCTTGTCCGATGTCAATTCTACTTCGGGGGAGCTTGTCTCTCTTCCTCTTTCTTTTCTTCAATTCCGAGTCTGTGAATGTCGGCGTGACTCGATGATACTTTCTTTTTTTCCACCATCTTGTCTCTGATTGAATATAATTATGAAGATGACCAAAGGAATAGTTATGACGTCAGCTACCATCGCCTATCAAAAAGAATCTTTTCACGCATCCGTCAAAAGATTCCGGGGGGGGGGGGGGGGGGGGGGGGCCTTTTTTCACTTTGAATGGACGAAAGCAAGCATTTGGTGGGACAGTAGGGTGGTCACTGTCTAAGTGGGTATGTGTACTGAATCCCAGTGAAAACGTTTTGCGAACTGAAGCCTTAAAAAAGGTCTGTTGTGCCCCTTTAAGCATGTGAGTTGTTTTAAATCCAGTAAAGCAGAAAAATATGACCACCTTAGGTTTTATCCGTCATATTTGTGGTCAAGTATTTCCCTTTACATCCAAAATTTGTTATTACAGTATATGACAAGATAATTTATTTACAATGAAAATTAGAGATTTTACCTCAAGAAATACTTTTATGTTTTAATTTTTACTGCTCAATTATATATATACAGGAGCCAGATTTATTTTCAGATAGGAAAGTATGGTGCAATAGGTGCCTGAAAGTTCCTGGGGCCGATTTTGGGTCAAGGACTTTTCACTGATTGCAACCCTTTGTATTGGCTGTCGGTAGCGGTTTTGTCTCGATGATTCCTGCAGTATCATCGCCACAAAATGCACTACCGACAGACAAAGGGTGCATTATTTTAAATCATTTGTAATATTCTGGTGGTAAGGTCATTTTTTAAAAAAAATTGTTCTACTGGTTTGTGGTGTTGTTTTTATATGACTTCATTGATATATTTTACTGACTTGGTGCAGGGTGCAGGAACATCAAATCATACTTTTAACTTGTGTGTGATGGGTTGTGATTTTGGACCTTACGTCAGGTAGCCGTAGGATCCAAAATCACAGACCAGAACACTCAGACGACTGAGTTGTTCACATTTTTATTGACTTGGTCACGAGCATGCTTGCAGCATTTATAGACAGCAGAACCTTTTTTGAGCGACTGCCCTTACGAGAGACCGCCCTGTCATTAGAGACTATCATTCAGGTGGCTGTAGCTGTGACTGTGGCTGTAGCCACCTAACTGATGGTCTTCAATGACGGGCGACACGTTTTGCCCAGCAAGACTTCTCTTGAGAGACCACCAGTCTTTCAAGACCACTTCAGTTTTTCTTACCAACAAGGTGATTGCTTAACCCATTTAGCCCCAATTCATTGTGTACAGCAGAATACGGATCGACCATTATAATTCAAGGATAGTGCCAGATTAGCTTGGCGCCAAGCTAATCTGGCACTATCCTTGAATTATCATGGTCATCCATCTCCTGCAGCTGGTTCATATAGCTGGTGACATCTCCCAAATTTGGGAATTGTGGCCTTGGGGTTAAATGGGTTAACTCATTCAGCCAGACGCACGTATTTCCCAAATTTTGGAGGCATCATCTAACGGCTATGCACCTGTTGCAGGAGATGGATCGACCATGATAATTCAAGGGTAGTGCCAGATTAGCCTGTCGGCGCCAAGCTAATCTGGCACTATCCTTGAATTATTATGGTCGACCCATCTCCTAGCTGCTCTAGTGCGTCAGGGCTGAATGGGTTAAAACAGATTTATAGCTGTACTCTTATATATACATGTACTTTTCACATCCAGACGTCCCTAACAATCTTAAATAAAAATATGCATATAAAATACATCAATGGTTGTGCCACAATAACATAAAAGAATATTTGTGTACATTTGTTCTGACTGTTGATCGGATGTGAATAAAATGTTCTTGTTGACCATTGTGCAATTAATACTGTGTGATATATGCTTGCTAGTTACCGTCATGCACACGTGAATGCATGTACACACACACACACACACTGACACAAATCACAATTGGGAAAAATTAAGTGTAGTAAGGCATTCTAAATTTCTAAAGGTATATTTCCCCCGCTGATTCGTACATTTGATTTATATGTAATTATAAAAATTTGTGTAGTTTTGATGCTCATCTTTATCAATACATACATGCCGGATTATGCATTAAAGCAAGTCCTCACTCATTTTTTTTTCATAAAGAAGCACATAATAGTTATATTGTATGAACATGTCTTAATTCTGTGACTGCTAAGGAACTTTTCCGTATTATGTAGAGTGCATTTCTAGATCTTGGTGCACATTCCAAGCAACTGCTTGTAACGCCACATTCAGCACTAAAAATAGTCAAGCCCACACAGTCCACTGAAAGCAAATTAAGTTTAACCCATTTAGCCTTGATGTTACTGATGCAGCAGAGAAAGGATTGACCATACTTCAAGGGTAGTGCCAGACTAGCTTGGTGCCATGAGGCACCAATTAGCTAATCTGGCATTACCTTTAAATCATGCATGGTCAATATATCTTCTGAAACTGTTACATGGTCATTAGGCAACACCTCCAAACTTTGAGGCCAGGTTAACCCTTATCATTCGTAATACACCAGTGTGTGAAATAAGTTTGACTAAAATAGTTCAAGGGTGGTGCCAGTGAATAGATTGGCACCTCTAGGCGCCAATCTATTCTGGCTCTACTCTTGAACTAAAGCCATTGGTCTAGTCTGTATGCTTATCTGTAAGTACTAAAAAGTAGCTTGCATAATTATGGCAGGGTACAAATTTGAAGCGTATGATACTGACTCACCTGCCTCATGGAATACCAACCATTTCCCATTAATCTGCTCAACACTCTTAAATCAGTCAGCTTGATTTGCCTGTAACTTAGCTACCTCCATGTACTACCTGTAGTATACCACACACACACACCTACACCTTAATTAAAAACAGAAAGACACATCACAATGACACAAGCCTAGGCACACATACACCACTTTTGGGTTCATTTGGACATCATTTGGGAAAAAAAGTATTTTTCTTTAAAATGAATTTTTTTGAAAAATACCTACCGATGGTATTTAGGAAAAAGGTTCCTTGCTAGTCTAATTTTAGCCCAAAATTGTTGTGTACGAGTATGGTCATGATGGCATGTGAGGGGCGCCATAGCTAAGGCGGTAGCCTCCCTTCCGGTTCAACCACGCATGCGCTCAGCGCTTACCACTTCAGTCAGTTTCTTAGCGGACCAGCGGCAAGCGGGGCAGGTGGGAGGGACCTTCGAGTAATACCATCGGTAAGTATTTTTCAAAAAAATTCATTTTAAAGAAAAATACATTTGTTTTCTCAAAACACATTACCGATGGTATTATTTTAGGAAGAATCCCGAATAGGAGGTGGGTGCCGCTATAACGCCCCTACCCATGCCATCGAGGCTGCTAGATCCGTCCTCTCCAAGCAACCTCCCTCTAATTTTAGCAAAGATACCTAGGGCGCCGGGAGGGAGTGTTGCGCTGTCCCGCTGTCCCCCACCATGAAGGTTCTGGCGCTGAGCGGAGAGGTCCCTCAGGTAGAAGCTTGCGAGGGAAGACTCCGCTCGCTAACACAGCTGCCACAAGTCTTTGACAGCACAGTTGCGGTCGAATGCTAGGCTTGCGGCCAAATTCTGATCTCGTGCGCCCTGAAGTTCATGTTTGCTGTATCAGGGGCGAGTTCCCGGCAGGAAGGTCATCAATGACCGAAGCCAGGAGTAATCGTCTGGGCTGAGATGTCATTCTACCTAGGGAAGAGGGAAGGAGAAGGCGGGTGAGTCCCCTGCGTAGCGGCTTGGTCCGGCGCAGCCTTGTAACGTTCGCATCGGGTCTTGTAGCTGGACACACGGGTGGCGCTTGGATCTGTAATGGTTGTGGTGCTTGGATCTGTAATGGTTGTAAGTACTGTGGAAGCTGCTGGCGCAGGAGGACGTTTCTGTAACATCTCTCGAGCCGATAAGTACGGCGGAACTGGACAGCGTGCACTAGTCGGTTCTGTGCCGGTGTTAAAAGGTTGCATTCCCAGCGGCGCAGCGGTTTCGCCAGGCCGTTGGGGCGTGACACCTCTTATCATTAAAAGGCTATAATCCTGGAACCACTGAACCGATTACTTCAGTTTGAGAAAATGGACATGAGAAAACAGAGGGGTGTTCTGTCTCTCATAGTTCAATTTAATTCAAATAACTTGATTATCCCTTTAAGGGCAATTACAATCAAATAGTACTCATGCAATGAGCATTGATTAATTAATTTATTATTATGATTATGTTTATTTTGGGCGCCCTCGCCCGGGCTATACGTGCGTTGGCGCCACCTCCCGTCGCGGGTTACACCGGCACTTCTATGGCTTGCGGCGACCACAAGGGCTACAGGACCGCTGCACTTCACACGACAAGGTCCCGGCTCAGTGATGTTGGGCCACGCCTCGCCCCGACCGCGCAGACGAGAGCCCGCTCTAGATGCAGTGCAGAGAGACGACCTCACAATGGGATTCTGGTCCCGTCAATCGCTCACGATCTTTCAGTTCGCCTGACTTCGGAAGCATGTGCTCACTACACAGAGACCAGGGGTACGAGAGGAACAGGAGACGGCGTCCCAGTTCCATTGGGTCGCTACACAATGGGAAGACAGGCGCCCCGAAGTATCTTCGTCGCCGTTCGAGTTCGTGGAACCGGCCCTCTGAGACTACGTTGTTCCTTCAAAGTGCTGGGTCAACCTTCGTTGGATCGCCGCCACCCGGTGTTCCCCGGACTTCGGAGCAGTTAGACATCCCTTCTCCTGCGTGCGGGACAGACGTCTTATTCCGCTTGACTCCAGAGGATGTCGTTCGCCGTGGCTGGGCGGTGATAGCTACTCCACGTCGCTACGCTCGCAGTTCCAAGAGGTCTTGGATTCGCCGCCAACTACGTGGAGATAGAGGAGGGGTCTCCCCGGGCCTTGGACGAAGCAGGTCCCCTCATCGCGTCCAAGCATTTCAAGTCCCTTCCTCATCCGTTCGGGTTCCGGGTCCTTGTCGCCGGCTTCTGTCTCCGCTTCAGGGCGCCGGGGGAGGCGCTGGTGGCTTCAACTTTGTGATCCTACTTCTCTTCCACTGCCAACGTTTTGCTGCGGCTACAGACTTCGATCTGATGATTCGAGATACCGTCCTGCACGCTTACTCGCGGCCGGCCGAGTGGGAGAGTCGACCACGCAGGGCACCGCGCGGTGGAGAACTTCCTTGGCCCCCTGCCAGACCGACAAGGAGGCTAACAAGGACTGTGGCACAGCCGATTCACGCTGCTTGTACCGCTGGATGTAGGAGTCTTCCAGGAACTCTGATGCAGGACAGGCGCGCGGTCATTGCAGACCGTCAGACGGGATTGGCAGGGACCACTCTTCCGCGGAGGCGCAGTTCGTCTGCTGCACCGGATCGTGTGGCTTATATCCGAGGGACGGAGGCGACGTGTTGTGACGCCGACGGCACAGTCCCGGGAACGTCAGTGGCAGCATACTCCAGGCGTGCGATTGATGACTAGTTGTAGCAGTCTACCTTCATAGACGTCAGTTGAGGACTGGTCCGACCGACCTCACTGCAGGCGCCGTCTTCGGTCTACGTCGGGGGTAACGCACACAGTTCAGGTTAAGCTCCTGCTGAGACGAGTTCTCAGCTCGTCGCTTCCTTCTCCCGGCGGGGTGCTACCCTCCACTTCGCTTGGCCTGGCCGTGGTCAGCGGCGACCAAGCACTACTGTCTTCTTCTAAGACGACAGCTTCGGGACCTAGCGGAAGCGTTCGCTTGCCTGGGTGGAGATGACTTGGAGTTCCAGCATGCTGCGGCGCCTGACCGGTGCGGATGGACTTGCCCTCGATAGCTCCTTTGTGAAGTTACCCATTCGGCGCTGTGGATCCTGCGGCCGGGGGCGCAAGTACCGGGAGTTAGACGTGACGACAGCATGGCAGGAATTAGTTTCCTGAGAGGTGGTCTGCGCTCAGTTCCGCGGCAGTATGGTCGACTCTTCTCGTACACTAGACGGTGGATATGGCGCACGATCTTCGTCCTTCGACTCGACACAAGTGCCTCGTCATCTTGGTAGATGCTAGACAAAGACCTGAGAGCAGCGGTGCGTCTCCAGGACTTTGGGACAACTCGAGGTTCGAAGTTGTAACCAGTTGGCAAGCTGGGCGGTAGGCTGGGATCCTGCCCACTTCGCCGTCGATTAGAGTGCCTACGCTACGGGACAGGTACTACGTGTTTCTTCGCGTGGATTCCGTCGAGGTTGAAGTGCGTGGTCGTCCTGTTCGAGTGGGACTCCCAGTAGGACGGGAGCAGGGCAGAGTAGGAGCGACCCTCAGTACCTTCTTCAGTTCTCTTAGGACTGATGACATGCTAGGGGATCACCGTTCAACCTGACACCTCTTCTGCTTGGAGAAGGAGGGCGTAATTATGGGAGACGCTAGTGCGCTTGAGGCCTGCGGCGCGGGGAGGCGTCGCTGTGGCCAGATCTTCCAACTTCACTGCTCGCCATCGAGATCGAATGCTGAGTTTACGCTTGGTTGTCCGACATTACTTTTGTTGCAGGTTTGTGGATGTAGGTGGGCACTTCCTGGCTCGGGTGCTTGTCTCTTCATCAGTCGGGGTCAGCTCGTCACCTCATGCCCCCTCTGCAGCTCTCCACTACTCGCACGATGCTCTAGCAACCGGGACAGCTGCCATAACAGCCGGGCTCTGAACTCCTCCGACACACCCGGAGATTGTGCAGCAAGCCCTCTACCACAGAGGCTTCCCTAGGGCGGCCATGGGTGCTATCGAGACAACCCGCAGACCCTCAACCAGACGAGTTGCGAGGGAAGACGACGAGCGCTGTGTGACGGGACTGACGACAGCCTTCTTCCTTCCGGACTTGACGAAGCCCCAGCTGACGGAGTGCTTCCTCTGGCTATTCATCGCCCAGGGACGGTCTCCTTTTACCTTCGGGACTTTCTACCATGATCGCCGGCTTCTACAGGCGATTTCGCTCATCAGACCCGGGTAGCTGCAAGACCTCGCCTTTCGAAGGCTCTCTTCGCTCTGGAATGCCCAGCTCTGCTTCGCGTGGGCCAAGAGGGATCAACCATGGGGGCTTACGTGGTCTCAACCCCGTCCGTTGGAACCCTGCACATGACGCGCTTGACGGATGTAACAAGGAGATAGCTTCCTGGCGGTCCTTGACTCAACCTCCAGGGTCAGTAAACTACGCGCGCTGTCCACACACCCAGATTGCTTGCAGTGTCAGACGACCGGCTTCATGCTACTGCTACCTGAAACATCTTCCTGGACGAGACGCGGCCTCCCTGACGGCGACAGATGTTTCGCCCTGCCCGTGTACGGACACCACCCAGGAGTGCAGACTTCAGAACCCGGTGAGAGCCTTCGTGTGTCCTAGCCACCTCTTCCAGGGTCAGTAAACGTACGCGCTGTTGTCACACACAGATTGCTGGCAGTTACGGACGGAAGGCGCCGTGCAACTGCTAACGGTACCAGCCTTCAGGGCCAAGTTGTGGTCGCCTTGGCTGCCCTACAGTTGATGACTTTCCGCCCTTACGAGTGTCAGACTCCACTCGGTAGACCAGACAATAGGAACAGGTGAGAGCCTTACATGTGTGCCTGCGCCGGACCAAGCTTGCGCAGAGGACGCACACACCTGTTTCTCCCTTTGTCCCCAGGTAGACGTGACATCTCAGCCCAGACCTGCTCCTCCTGGTTCCGGGGAGTGATCCGCCCGGCCTTCCGGGACCTTGACCTGATGCAGCCACATGTTGAACGTCGAGGCGCACGAGGTCAGAGCCATGGCCGCAAGTCCCGCTTGAACAGCGCCTGTGCAGTCAAGGACGTTGTGGCGGCGGTGAGATGGCGAGCGGAGACCACTTTCGCCCGCTTCTACCTGAGGGAACTCTCCACCAGCGGCAGAACCTCTCGCTGGTGGGAGACATCGCAGCAGCGCAACACTCCCTCCCGGCGCCCTTGCCGCTGCAGGTATCTTAGCTAAAATTATCGGGAGTTTGCTGCAGGAGGGCGGGCCTGTGGGCAATGTTGTTGGCAGTAGGGGCGCTATAGCGGCACCCACCTCCTCTTTGGGATTCTTCCTATGTGTAATACCATCGGTAATGTGTTTTGAGAAAACAAATGAATTTTTCAATTAAAATGCATTTTTTTTGAAAAATACTTAGCGATGGTATTACTCGAAGGTCCCTCCCTCCGGCCCCGCTTGCCGCAGTTCGCTAAGAAACTAAACTGGTGTATCCTGGGCAATCTTGTACCGGATGTGTGTAAGGGGAGGCTATTCGGGTTTGGCATGGTCTATGGTCCCCCACTACTGCCAACACCCCCTTATACGGACACAACCAAAATTTGGCTAAAATTATGCTAGCTAAGGGCTTTTTCCTATTTGTAATACCATCGGTAAGTATTTTTCCAAAAAATGCATTTTAATTGAAAAATTCATTTGATTTTTTTGACTGCACGTTGAAAATTCTACTAATGATGATGGTGTCAATGTTGATGATGACGTTATTATTATAAATATTTCATTGCGACATTTCTTCTTCCGCACACTGCGTGTGGCATTCCCCTGAAGAAGCCCTCGCTGAGAGGGCGAAAATGTGTGCATAGAATAAAAGTGTAACTCCTTCTAAACTACGTGGTGTTTGTGGATCCTTTCTTCACATTTTAAGTATTTCACTGCTGCAGTTGGATCCATATTTTGAGTGTGTGGTGCCAGCTTTCTTGGACTGGTTTTATTTATTCACACATATATATATATATATATATATATATATATATATATATATATATATATATATATATATATATATATATTATATATATATATATACTTAAAATGTGAAGAAAGGATCCACAAACACCACAAACAAACATACTGCTGCTTGGATCCATATTTGGAGTGTGTGGTGCCGGCTTTCTTGGACTGGTTTTATTTATTTATTTATATATGTGTGTGTGTTCAGAGAGCAACTAATCTTTAATACATAACCCCTCGATGCAATATATGGCAGGAGATGCCGATTCACAAAATAATTTAAGGGTAATGCCAGATTAGCTTGGCGCCCGAGGCACCAAGCTAATCTGGCACTACCCTTGAATTATCATTATCAATCCATCTTCAGGCGCGTATCCAGATGCCATTCGCCTCGAATGAGTTAATATGTTATGAATAAACTCTTTATAACAGACTCAGTACTGGTCGTATCCTCTTTTAGTCCAGGCCCAGATCATGAAAGCGCACTACCCTTTGTCATGATTCGCTTTTTACACGCCTCTCCTTTCCTAGTGTATATTGTTTGCAAAAATGTCTAAACTGATTGTAAACAAGTTGTTTAATTTAAATTATAAATGTTGATGCTGCATAACGCTTATTTTACGCACACAGTGATGGTGTGATAACTAGACCGCACTACTAGAGCTGCACTGAAAGGACTCTATGCTCAGACAACGGCAGAACTTGTTTTGAGTGACCGCCCTCATGAGAGATCACCTCTCATGACTTGAAGAAAGTTTGCCAGCTTGCCTTCATTGAACTCAGAAGGATCAGCACTGTTCGACATCTTCTGACTGTTGAAGTTACCAAAACACTTGTTACCTCCCTTGTGCTGTCCCTGAATACTAGACTATTGCAATTCTCTTTTGTCCGGTGTTCCGCAAAATCTTCTTGACCAAATCCAGAGAGTCATGAACTGTGCTGCACGTCTGATTTTTCGTGTACCAAAACGTGAACACATTATGCCTCTACTAGCTGATTTGCACTGGCTGCCAGTTTCATACAGAATTCAGTATAAAGTCTGTGTTATTTGTTTCAACATCATCTCTGGTTTTGCCCCTCCTTACTTATCTGATCTTGTCCAGCTGTATACACCGTCCCGCTCACTACGCTCTGCTTCAGACACTCGTGTTTTCCGTATCTCTAGACGTAAAAAGGTCATCGTGCATTTTCGTATTTTGGTCCCATTACTGACATGGAACGCTCTCCCACGATCTGCGTCACTCATCATCTCTTTCCATTTTCAAATCCAAGCTTAAAACACACCTTTTCTCTGTTGCATATACGTAAAGACCATTTTGTCTGCCAGCTCATCGTGTGTGTGTGTGTGAGTTTTCTGCTCCTTGTAAATTAATGTATTTTTTTTTTGGTTGTTTGTGCTTGCTTTTGTATTCTGCTTCACCGTTTCATTACTGTGATTGTAAAGCGCCTAGAGCACCTTGGTGATTAGGCACTATACAAATTACCTTTATTATTATTATTATTATTATTATTTTAGACCATAATTTAGGTGGCTGTAGCCACCTGAATGACAGACGTTAATGACAGGTGACACACTTTGCCCTGCACTGAAGACTTCTCTTGAGAGAGCGCCTATCTCAGTCAGTTTTAAGACCACTTCCCTTTTTATTGCCACTAGCGCCATAGCTCAAAACAGGTTGTTTTGTGTACTTATATGTTTCAAATCAGATGCAACTAACGATCATAAACTGATTTTTTAAAAAAATGTGTGTACAAAAGTGTATCTTTTACGGATACAAATCTTCGTCAGTCTTTCGTAGTTTCCGACATTGCATTTTCTGCGCATGCATAGTGATGGCTAAAGCTGTTGTGTCAGTCATTTGTGTACCTATGGGAACATGAGTTCGATACACACACTCACAGACCCCGAGGCGCGTGAAAGTCTATGCCTCTTACAGATGTGCATATTGTGATGCGGGTCTTCTATTCAGCCAGTTAATTGTCAATCCCATTGATATACGCCGCCCCTTTCATGAGGCATCTCAACCCAGCGTGAAGCAGATGGCACGCGCCCGTCATTGCATAACAACATGGCTCTTGGCTTTGTCAGGGTGCGTAGTGGCTGGTGAGATGTTGAGTGAGCAGTTATTGATCCTTCACGCGTGACTGACTGCTTTACTGCGCCGGTCTGACCGTGGCTGTCAGTTCCAGGTATTTTTGGCGTTTTGGGATCTGATACCCTGACCATTGGCCGCGTTCAGCAGGTGACCGTATAATCCAGGTACTTTATGTAGTAAACATTGTCCGTACATTGCGAAAGTGACCCTATATGGCAGGTGACCGTAAAATCCAGTGACTGTTCAAAACAGGTTTTGCTGTACACAGTAGAAAATGTCTTATGCAGTTGGCACCTTTATTTTGGTTGCCCCAGCGATGAGGCTGGGTTAACCCATTACATCCTGAGGATAAAAATATTGATTTTTTAGATATCCCTTGATGATGATGATAGAACTTTATTGCCATATGTAACAATACATTAGGAAACCGTTGCAGTGCCGCACAACATAAAAGGAAGAACATTAAACACATCAAAATATAATTAAGCTACTAACGTGCACACACACACACACACACACACACACACACACACACACACACACACACACACACACACACACACACCGTATGCCTTAGTAACTATTGTGGTCTAAGCATAAAGACAATAAACACGATTTCACAGTAACACAAATTACATAGGACATATCGTAATATAAAACTGAACACGTCACTAGCATCATAGACACAGCAGTGTAGTTAGCCCTATTTCCAGGCCTACACATTAGTTTGGCCAGCCACCTGCTGCTGTGGTATGCAGGCACTCCCCGCTGAGAGCAGGCTATTTAGGTCACTGTCGGCATCAACTATTCCTTCTATAATCTATGTTGCGGCGGGACTAATAATTATCTGTGTGTTGTGCCCGTGTGTAATGTTCTCTAACTCTGCTTCCTCAGTTTTCTACATACCCTGCGGGATGTTTGACAGCAGATACACTTAGTAGTAGGATATTGGAAGAGCATTCTCTTCTAGTATCATAAACAGTCCTTCCAGTCAGTATGACTAGCGCGTGCTAATGATTAATTGCCACCGATGGCTTATCTTGCACTCGAGTCAGTTTCACCCGAACGCTCCGTAACTGAAAGTGTGTTCTGCACAGCCATGTAGATGAAGTATTGTGCTGATAGCTGGGCAATACTGTATATATACATACATTACATTAAACAGTGGGATGGATGGGTCAGGTTTGGCGTTTGTTTGCATCATTAAAAGCCTGGACAGCAGTTGGGTAAAAACCTGTTTTTAAAACGACTTGTGCGTGTTCCGATCGCTCTATAACGGCACCCAGATGGCAACATCTCAAACAACTCATGGGCTGGGTGGGAAACATCTCGGAGGATGGATCTAGCCTTTTTTTAAGCATTCTTTCATGGAAGAGGGACTCTAACAAGGGCAAATCGATACCTATGATTTTCGATGCAGTGTTTACTACTCTGATTAATTTGGATCGCTCTTTCTGTGTGGTACTGCCAAACCAAACGGTCAGGGAGAAGGTCAAAATACTTTCAATAACTGCCCGGTAGAAGTTGGTCAAAATTTGTCTGCTGACGCCAAACGTTTTAAGACGTCTGAGAAAATACAGTCGTTGCTGTGATTTGTTCACTATACAAACAACGTTTTTCTCCCATTTAAGATCATTTGAGATTTGGGTGCCGAGAAACCTGAAACAATCAACAATTTCAACATGGCTACCATGAATAGTGAGGGGAACAATGTCACTTGATTTTCCTGAAATCCATGACCATTTCTTTCGTTTTCGGCACATTCAGGTCAAGGTTATTGTCAGAACACCAGCCAACAAGTTCATCTACTCTCTCTCTGTATGCTGTTTCATTGTTGTTTAAAATAAAACCTTCAACAGTGGTGTCGTCAGCAAATGTAACTGTAAGGGAGTTAGCATCCGTTGATGTACAATCATGGGTAAAAAGAGAGTATAACATAGGGGACAAAACACAACCTTGGGGTGCACCAGTGCTCAGTGTGACGAGCTTAGAAACGCGACTACATGAAACAGACGAGTGGTTACATCCACCTGACTGTCGACGCCCTGGGTCTGAATGCTGACTGCACGGACCAGCTCTGACTACCTGAGGTCTACCTGACAAAAAATCGTTGATCCACTGGCATAGTGAACTGTCAAAACCTAGCTGGATCAGTTTCTCATAGAGCTTGGGTGGCACAATAGTATTGAATGCGGAGCTGTAGTCCACAAATAACACCCTAACATACGTGTTGGCATTCTCAAGATGTTCCAGTGCACGATGCAGACCCAGGGATACGGCATCTTCCACTGACCGATTCGCCCGATAGGCAAACTGGTAGGGATCTAAGGTGGGTGGGATAACAGTTTTAATGTGTTGCAGAACCAGACGTTCAAACGTTTTCATAATGACAGACGTAAGGGCAACAGGCCTGTAATCATTAAGGGAGGAAACTGTGGACTTTTTCGGGACCGGAATGATAACAGATTTTTTGAAGCATAGTGGAACTTTACAGATTCTGAGGGACCAGTTAAAGATGTCTGTGAAAACGTTTGAGAGCTGGCTAGCACAGTGACGGAGCAGGCTGGGCGAAATTTCATCCGGGCCTGCAGCTTTGCAGACATTCAACCTCTCAAGCATTTGTTTGACATCGTGTTCATAGACAACAAAAGGCTGAGTGTCCTCGTCACTGAGTGTATGCAGCACAGGGGGGTGGTCATTTTGCTTGTCAAATCTGCTGTAAAACACGTTCAGTTTGTCTGGTAGTGTGGTGTCTTGTGTGTCTGCTGGTTTAGATGCTTGCTTGTATTTGGTAATTTTCTGTAAGCCTTGCCATAAGTCACGTGAGCCGTTTGTGGACAGATTATTGTCAAGCTTACTACGGTAGCTCAGCTTAGCAGCTTTAATGCTTCGCTGTAAATCATACCGCTTATGAGAGATAACCTGCCATTAAAGACCATCATTTAGGTGGCTGATGCCAGGGTTTGGGTTAGTGGCTGATGACACCTAAATGATGGTCTTTAATAACAGGTGACACCTTTTGCTTTCAAGATTTCTCTTGAGCTTTTTTTTAAGACCACTTTTTGAAAAACTGTAGATTGAAAAGCTGGTCAATGAAAACAGGTTCTGCTTTACTGCCATCAACATGGACAAGGTTGAGATTGATACCACTGGCTTGGAGGATGTGCAATTTGGTGAGGAGATTCGTGAAAAGGAATTCTGTCTTGGGCCATCCTCCACATTCCTCAACAATGGATCGTATGGAACTGTGCCTCGCAGAGTCCTCGATGTGCAGAAAAGGCAGGTGGAAAAACAACATGAAAAAATGCATGCAATTTATGTGTGTGAGACGCACAACAGCTAGGTGCTTTTACTGGGCGTTGTTGACTCTGAAACTTTGTTTCAGATGGTATTTGCAAGTTTCAGTGCTAAAGGGGGTACCAGTATTTTGCAAGTTTCAGTGCTAAAGGGGGTATTTGGAAGTTTCAGTGCTAAAGGGGGTATTTGCACGTTTCAGTGCTAAAGGGGGTATTTGCAAGTTTCAGTGCTAAAGGGGGTATTTGCAAGTTTTAGTGCTAAAGGGGGTACCGGTATTTGCAAATTTCAGTGCTAAAGGGGGTATTTGCAAGTTTCAGTGCTAAAGGGGGTACCGGTATTTGCAAGTTTCAGTACTAAAGGGGGTATTTGCAAGTTTCAGTGCTAAAAGGGGTATTTGCAAGCTTCAGTGCTAAAGGGCATACCGGTATTTGCAAGTTTCAGTGCTAAAAAATACTTACACGTGTAATATTTGTAGCCCGCGTCTGCTGTTTCAAGTCACATAGTAAGTACGGGCAGGCTTAACCCATTTGGCCCCATGGCCACATCCCAAATTTTGGAGGTGTTACCTAACTCCTATTTCCAGTTGCAGGAGATAGATTGTCCATGATAATTCAAGGGTAGTGCCAGACTGGCTTGGTGCCTTCAGGCGCCATCATGGTCAATCCATCTCCTGCTGTATGGACTCAGGGCTAAATGGGTTAATTCTGAGGGATCGGGCAGAGTGTGTAAGGGCTACGCGTAAAGGTCCCACCCTTAACGAACTGAATTGTAAAGGTTCATTTACTGACAAGCAAAAGAAACTGGCCTTCTATGCTGCTGAACAAACAAACTGGCCTTCTACGCTGATGAGCAAAAGAAATGTGACATCATCTGAGTCATCAAAGACAGTTCAGTGTTTCCGATATGATGATTCCAATGATGCCGCTTTTTGTCCTCATCAGTATATATATATATATATATATATATATATATATATATATATATATATATATATATATATATATATATATATATATATATATATATATATATATATACTTTTTCATTAAATTCTGAGAATCGCTTATTAGATCTTTTGAGCCTTCCACTGAACACCTACTACATAAAGCAATAGGGACTACCCCCAGGCGCCCCGCCATCCGCTGGAGAATATCCAGTCCTCCCCCCGAGGGGGGAAGATAGAACAATATTCCCAAACAGATATTGGACTTGCTGACTAGATTTAAAATTTTTGCCGCCTACAACCGGTTTCGCCCCAAGAGGGGGGGGGGGGGGGGGGGCTCTTCAGGTAGGCATACGGCGTAACCTGAAATTGCAAACACAACGCATGTACTAGAAGCCGCCTCCAGAATTTACTGGTAGCACCACTAGTACAACGTGGATTGCATCCCTAAAGCTTTATGAGATGTTGCAGTGGAAGAAGACCGACTAATTTTGAGAAGGCAACACCTAGGCAATTTTGTGGTACAATTATTCTTTAGTTTTAACAAAGGCGTCCTCGGGGGGAGGACTGGATATTCTCCAGCGGATGGTGGGGCGCCTGGGGATAGTCCCTATTGCTTTATGTAGTAGGTGTTCAGTGGAAGGCTCAAAAGATCTAATAAGTGATGCAGTCCCAAAAGGGCAGCTGATGTCCTGATGACACAATGCAAGCTTACCAGCCTGAAATCCCATGGCATTAGCACAGCATTCTAAGAATTTAATGAAAAATTACGTCCCTTGCAGCTACTCTGATTGAGTGCAATTTTTGGCTTTGGGCGATGTCTTTGTTAAAAGTAAAGAATATATATATATATATATATATATATATATATATATATATATATATATATATATATATATATATATATATATATATATATATATATATATATATATATATATATATATATATTAACAGCTAATCACTAACATGTACACTGATACTGGCAGATGCTGGTATTATTATAACAAAGAACCAGTGTTATTTTCTTTATTACATGACCATGATTGATGTGTCCATGCAGGTATCTGGATGAAATGGAGCGTCACCCTGATCACTGGTTCCGCCGGACTGTTTACACGTACTGGGTGGAAGCTAAAAACGCTGTGGCAGATTTTGCTGGTGCTGATGCAGAGGATATATTCTTTGTCAGCAATGCCACGAGTGGTAACAAGTTTGTTTACAATACAGTCGACTTCGCTCATGGCAAGGTCTGATATAACAATAGCTGTATATTAGTACACTTTTTTTGCGGTTCGGACCACAATTTAAGATTACCATGCTCAATCTTTGCCATGGATATGACAACAAGAAATTGGGTCCCCTGCCAGGTTGTAATTTATGAAGTTCACTGTCTTGTTCTAATATTTGCTTAGAAGCTTGATATCAGGTTTATGTGATAGCAGTGCATTAACATACATGTTACTTTTAAGTTTAGCTTGCATCACCATCGGCGAGTCTGAACTGAAGTCTGTACACCAGTTTACCTACCTCGGCTGCATCATCACGTCAGACGCCAAGCTGGACAAGGAGCTGGACAACAGGCTGGCAAAAGCGAACAATGCTTTCGGGCGACTATTCAAGCGGGTGTGGCACAATCAACAGCTGAAAAAAGGCACCAAGATCAGCGTGTACAGAGCTGTCGTCCTCACCACCCTGCTGTACGGTTCCGAGTCCTGGGCCCTCTACTGCAGCCAACTACGACTCCTCGAACGCTTTCACCAGCGCTGCCTGCGTACCATCCTCAGCATTCACTGGAGTGACTATGTCACCAACGTCGAGGTCCTTGAACAGGCGGAAACTTTGAGCATCGAGCTTTGCTGCTGCGGACACAGCTTCGCTGGGTGGGGCACGTCTCCAGGATGGAGGATCATCGCCTACCCAAGATCACTCTGTTCGGCGAGCTCGCCACTGGACACCGAGACAGAGGGGCACCAAAGAAGAGATACAAAGACGGTCTCAAGAAGTCAATTAGTGCCTGCCAAATCGACCACCGCCAGTGGTCTTCGCTTGCTGCGGACTGTGACACCTGACGCTCCACCATTCACAAGGCAGCCGTCTCCTTTGAGGACTCTCGCAGAGCTAACCTCAAGGACAAGCGGCTCAGGAGAAAAAACAGAGTTGTCGTAACTCAGAACCCTGACCAGACCTTCCCCTGCAGCCACTGCGGTCGAACCTGCCTGTCCCGGATTGGCCTCCGCAGTCACGAAAATGCCTGCAGACGACGTGGGCAAGCCCTATAGAATCTTCGTTCGTGAAGTCAAGCCAAGACTTATAAGTTTAGTGCTTCAGTATTAGCATAGTTTATTAATTCTGCGTGCATGGGTGCCAGTGAGCCTGGGTGTATCTCATTGCTCCCCAGGTTCGAATTACTCTCATTATGGAGTTGTCATCTGAGGACTGCATTACAATTCAGGAGACAGATCGACCATGATAGTTCAAGGGTGGTGCCAGAATAGCTTGGCGCCTATGGGCGCCAAGCTATTCTGGCACCACCCTTGAATTATCAAGGTCGAGCCATATCTTGCTGTGGTGTGTCAGGGCTGAATGAGTTAAGTGTGTGCACATGTCTTGGGCTGCTTTTTTTTAAAACGCAGTCTGTCTTATCCATTTTTACTTTCAGTTGATATATTTATATGCTCCCGTCCAAATTGGAATGGCCCCTCTGTGCGATAAATACAGTTCTTTGACTTAATTTAGCTTACATTCCCAGTTAGCACTTGACTTTTGGGCTTTGGCCGATCTTGGCTGCAGCTGGCGCGCGCATGACTGTGCAGGCCAACTGCAGCCAACATTGGCCCAGTGACATTGTGACATTGTGCACAGTGGGTGGTTTGTAACAACCTTGGAATTACCAGTTAGATTGATTGGTATGTTTACTGATACTTGTACTTGCTGTCTCAAGAAATGTCAATAGAGCGTTATGTTTGTTGGGGTGGAGTTGGTGATGGGTAATTAAATTGTGAACCATACATGATTCTATGTTTTTCATCATCATGTTAACCCTTTTAGCCCTGACACCCTACAGCATGATATGGATTGACCATGATAATTCAAGGGTAGAGCCAGATGAGCTTGACAACTTTGGTGCCAAGCTCATCTGGCACTACTCTTGAATTATCATGGTTAATCCATCTCCTGCAACTGATACACAGTCGTTAGGTAACACCTCCAAAATGTGAGAAACACAGCCCAGGGGTTATTAGAGTCCACTGCATGATAACTGATACATGCCGTTATTGAAAAAGTTATATGGGAGAAACAAGTAATTGAATATTTGATAAAGTACTGCTCCTCATATTTTCATTTGTTGGTGTTTTACAACGTGAACCAAAATTGTGATGCAAAGACAGAAACTAGGAATAAAAACTGATCCATTAAACTTGTTTTATAATCAAATGTTTCAGGAGTAAATGTGGTGCTTCGGTCCTGTAATCTACAGCCTGGAGATGCTATAATGGCAAACTCTCTGACATATAGATCTATGAAGAAACTATGGCAAGATCTGGCCAGCCGGATTTACCCCAAAGGTAAGCATCTGGTAAACGTTTGGCCATTTGTCAAAGTGATAATGCACTGATAATAAATGGGAATTGGTAAAAGTCTCAAAGCACATGCTATTTTTAATTGTATATATTACATACTTCTAATTCATGCCTCTGAAAACGATGCAGGTTGTATGCTCTTTAACTGTTTCGAGACATACCACATACAGATTACAGATACATGTATGCAGCGGTGTGTCATGTATTAACTCATTTAGCCTTGACACTGTGACTATACTTACAGCAAAACAATAAACTGTGCATGATTCAAACACATACAGCAAAATAACCAAACATGGCAGAAGAATAATACTTGCAGATCAGAAGTCCAGCTAACTGATGCAGCAAACTGCATGAGTAGATTCTGTATGGTGTGGAGTTATTGACTGACTTCGTAGTAACAGCAGCTTCATTCATTGCCACCCTGTTCATGATCAGTGCAGTCAGCTTATGTTGGCTGTTCGTTGAATTTCATTTTGTGCATTATTCAGCCAAGCAAACAGATGGAACAGACACACTTGTGTGCTGTTGTTTAAACAAATGTATGGCGGTATGGTTTGCTTGGTTTGGCCACGTGACCCGACACAACACCTTGTCCAAGACTATCCTCCAAGGCACTCTCGAAGGAAGTCGTCGGCGAGGTCGTCAGAGAAAGAGTTGGGTCGCAAACATAAAAGAATGGACCGAACTCGAGATGCCAGACTTGCTTGCCACCGCCCAAAATAGAACTCAGTGGAGAGCACTGTCTGTTGGCTGTTCGTTGAATTTCATTTTGTGCATTATTCAGCCAAGCAAACAGATGGAACAGACACACTTGTGTGCTGTTGTTTAAACAAATGTATGGCGGTATGTATTGCTTGGTTTGGCCACGTGACCCGACACAACACCTTGTCCAAGACTATCCTCCAAGGCACTCTCGAAGGAAGTCGTCGGCGAGGTCGTCAGAGAAAGAGTTGGGTCGCAAACATAAAAGAAGCCGAACTCGAGATGCCAGACTTGCTTGCCACCGCCCAAAATAGAACTCAGTGGAGAGCACTGTCTGTTGCTGCTGCCTTTCAGTCCCCCCAACGCCCAGTTCGGGCAAGGGACTGATGATGATGATGATGATGGCGGTATGATACACTGTTTTCCAATTCCATTCAAATTTTCTTGACTAAGGACCAGCTAACTGCTTTTAGTTGTGTTTATATATGTCTCTCCCGACTATGATGCACAGGGCCACCGACATGGTTTTGTTGTTCCACAAAGGTGTACACAACATTCACTTCAATGTTTATGACACACCTTCAGCCATTTTAATGGCCATTTCAAACAAATATGGATTTATCAGTGAAAGGTATCTGCACACACCAATGTTCAGAGTCTTGTCTGTGTTTTTTTGCAAAATCAGAGATTGTGCCCTGTGTTTGGAACCCATCAGTCTCCAAATTGCCTGAGTTTTTTTAAAAATATTATTATTTTTAGTCAAGTCAGCTGAATTGTCTTACTTGAACACTTGAATACTTTCCATGTTCTTCGTAACATTCAATACACAATAGTCAGCCTATGCTGACCGCACTGATCACTATAGCTGTCCAGGTACCAATGAAGTTGCACTTGCTTCAAAATCTGTTTTTCACTTTTTTAACTGTAATGGTCGATAACTCCACAACAAAACATGATCTGTTCTTGTCGTTTGCTGCTTCAGTTAGCTGGACTTAGGATCTCTAAGTGACATCAAAACTTATTCTTTTACCTTGTTAGGTTATTTTGCTGTACACGTTTGAATCATGCACAGAATATATTTTTGCTCAGTAGAAATGGATTGACCATGATGGCTCAATTGGTTTTCGCAGCTGAGAATTTGGGAGTTATCCTCCAAGGACTACATTGCAGTTCAGAAGGTAGATCGACAGTTCAAGGGTGGTGCCAGAACAGCTTGGCGCTTGAGGCACCAAGCTATTCTGGCACCACCCTTGCACTAAAACGTTGATTTATCGACTAATCTGTAATGTAGCCTTCATAGGAAAGTAAGCAGTTTTTAAAAAATTAGGCTCAGGATGTAATGGATTAACATGAACTGTTTGACCCAATTTCTCAAGCAGCAAAACGCAACTGTGTGTAAAGTGGTGCCAGTAACAGGTTATTTTGGCACAACCCTCGAACTATATAGTGCTTTAGTACATCGATATTGACCCTTGCCACACAAATTTGCGAATTTGACCTTTGGACTCAGCATCTAAATCTGTTTTCTGTGCAGGTGTTGAAGATCTGATGATGGAGATCAAGATGCCGATCGTGAGTGAAGACGCTCTGATCCAGCAGTATGACACGTACCTCACTCAGCATCCCAACATCAAGTTTGTCCTCATCGGTAAGCTGTTCATACAACAGCGTACAGAAATGTGACGTACATACATACCATGCACGCAGAAATGCTACGCAAAGAATGGGCTCAAATGTGCTATGCAAATGAAGTGTTCTAGATGGTATCACTACTTACGGAAAGGCGCACGCATGCTGTACACATCACAAAGAAGTCTTCCTTCACATCCTTTTAACCCTTTTCATCCTGATACAACCATTGCTTGACATAAATTTGACTATGATTGTTCAAGG
Organism: Semisulcospira habei; assembly: GCA_036245525.1. Lineage (NCBI taxonomy): Eukaryota > Metazoa > Mollusca > Gastropoda > Semisulcospiridae > Semisulcospira > Semisulcospira habei. The sequence goes on from BTPG01000004.1 coordinate 170,626,338, forward strand.
GTGGTGCCAGAATAGTTTGGCGCATGAAGTGCCAAGCTATTCTGGCACCACCCTTGAACTAAAACGGTTGATCTATCTCCTAATCTGTAATGTAGCCTGAAGTATAATGTCATAGGACAATAAGTGAATTTTTTTAAAATTAGGCTCAGGATGTAATAAGTTAACATGAACTGGTTGACCGCATTTCTCAAGCAGCAAAATGCAGCTGTGTGTAAAGTGATGCCTGTAACTTTTTGCCTGCTAAGTAGCTTTTCTCTATTGCGTACTCTAGCTGCCACTCCATCATTGTGTTCTTCATTTCCGGATCCAGTGCACATGCCAAGTAATGGCATGCAGCGACACTTTCAGCACTTGGAACAGCCAAGCAAACGCACTGCAAGTGAACCTAATTGGATGGATGGATCTCACCAGCAGTAGTGATCTTGGGAAATTAATCTTGTGGAAGTTTAAGTTGCCATCCGCTGGCAATAAGTTAATACATCTAGGCATTTACGAGGATACTGGGAAAGGGGAAATGGCAAAATAGGAAACGGTGATTCTTGCCCCACACAATTCGGAGACTGGCACATACTGTAAAAACAGGGCCATTGATCCTTTGTTGGTAATTATGAAGGATTAATGGCTCTGTTTAAACTATTTGTGTGTTGGTAGCAGTTTTGGCCGTGCTGATTCCTGTGGTAATCATCGTGACAAAAACCACTACCGACACACGGAGGGTTAACAGAATGAGACCAGCACACAATTTTTAATTTGTTTTCACAGATCACATCACCAGCCCCAGTGCAATGCTGATGCCGGTGGAACGCCTTGTGTCTGTCTGCCACAGTCACGGTGCCATGGTGATGGTCGATGGTGCGCATGCACCAGGACAGGTGCCGCTGAACTTGAAAGCACTCGATGCCGACTTCTATACAGGTACAACACTACCGTACTGTACAGTACAGTGCATTGGTCTGCTTTTTTCGTCACAAACACACTAACCCTATCATTCGGAATACACCTGTGTGTGAAATAAGTTTGACTAAAGTGGTGCTAGAATAGTGAGGCGCCTCTAGGCACCAAACTATTCTGGCACCACCCTTAAACGAAATCCATTGGTCTATATCCTTATCTGCAAGTAGTATAATGTAGCTTGCATATGGCAGTGTGCAAATTTGAAGCTTTTAGCCTCAGTATGATATGGTTTAACAGAGTATATGTTTTCTGGTTTGTGATTTTTATTTGACTTCACGGTTCCAAGCTGAAAGGACCTTCACTATATCAGCGCACATAATAAATTATGCAAAAGTAAGGCATTGGTGGCTGTGTCTTTCTACAATTATTGTTTTCAAATGCTTCAGTGCAGTAGAACGTGTTTTAAACAGCCACCTATTTTGCACGAAAAAAGCAGTCATAGAAGACAGGTGCTTTCTCAAGAGAAGTCTTGAAGGGCAAACAGCGTCACCTGTCATTAAAGACCATCATTTAGCCAGCAACAGTCACCTAAATTTCAGGAAGAACCGATCATGTACAGACCAGATCGCCACTCTCCGCATCATCGTGGAACAGTCTCTGGAGTGGAGCTCCCCGCTGTACGTCAACTTTGTGGATTATGAGAAAGCATTTGACAGCGTGGACCGAGAGACTCTGTGGAAACTCCTACGACACTACGGTGTACCCACAAAGCTCGTCCGCCTGATCAAGAGCAGCTATGATGGCATGACATGTCGCGTGATCCACGAAGGGCAGTTCACCGGAGAGCTCCAGGTCAGAACTGGTGTCAGGCAGGGGTGTCTGCTGTCTCCGTTCCTCTTCCTACTGGCCATAGACTGGGTCATGAAGATGACCACAGAGCACAGACGAAGTGGAATACAGTGGACACTGTGGACACAGCTTGACGACCTCGATTTTGCAGACGACTTGGCATTACTGTCCCACACTCATCAACAAATGCAGGACAAGACCACGAGGCTTGCTGACATCTCGTCCCAAGTGGGCCTCACCATTCACAAACAGAAAACAAAGACAATGAGGCTGAACGCAACCAGGGAAGAACCAGTCTTGCTTGCTGGCACCCCGTTGGAGGAGGTGGAGTCCTTCACCTATCTCGGGAGCATCATAGACAAAAAAGGCGGCACTGATGCAGATGTCAGAGCACGAATCGGTAAAGCCAGAGCAGCCTTTCTCCAGTTGAAAAAAGTGTGGAGTTCCAGAGAGCTGTCACAACACACCAAAGTCCGGATTTTCAACTCCAATGTAAAAGCAGTTCTCCTATATGGAGCAGAGACATGGAGATTGACAAAAACCACAGTCAACAGAGTACAGACCTTCATGAACAGTTGCCTTAGAAGAATTTTGAAAATCCACTGGCCAGAGAAGATCAGCAACGTCAGACTCTGGGAGAGAACAGAGCAGATAACAGCAGAGAATGAAATTGGGCGAAGAAGATGGGGATGGATCGGTCACAGTCTGAGAAAGCCAGCTTCCAGTATCACTAGGCAGGCATTGTCATGGAACCCCCAGGGAAAGAGGAAAAGAGGTAGGCCGAGAAACTCCTGGCGTCGAGACCTCCAAGCAGACATCAAGAGACTGGGAACCACCTGGAGTAGAATCGAAGGAGAAGCACAGGACAGGAGTTGCTGGAGGTCTCTCGTCGACGGCCTATACCCGGGTAGGGGTGACAGGCGTAAGTAAGTAAGTAAGTCACCTAAATGATGGTCTAAAATGACAAGTTAACTCGTTCAGCCCAGCGGCGGTATTTCCCAACTTTTGGAGGTGTCGTCTAGTGACTATACATCAGTTGCAGGAGATGGATCGACCATGATAATTCAAGGGCAGTGCCAGATTAGCTTGGCGCCAACAGGCGCCAAGCTAATCTGGCACTACTCTTGAATTATCATGGTCGACCCATCTCCTGCTGTAGTGCGTGAGGGCTGAATGGGTTAAACAAAAACAAAACAGACAATAGGCAGCTTCTGCTTTGTCTGGTGCACATACAAAAGGGCAGCAGTGATGCATCCATTTGCTTTTTGCTTCAGGCAACATGCATAAATGGGTGTACACCCCTCGCGGATGTGCCCTGTTGTGGGTGCGTCGTGACCATCACTCCTGGGTGCACCCACCCGTGACGTCCTGGATGCTGAATGAATGTCTAGACGGGCAGTTTTTCAACCAAGGCACCCGTGACCACGTCCCTTTCATCTGTGCCAAGCACGCTCTGCAGTTCTACAAAGCCATTGGTGGCATGGTGGGTAATCGTGAACCTTTCGTGAGTATTTGTGTGTCATTAACCCCTTCAATGCCACTCTACGTACATTTTTGTTTCAGAAATCTTGTTTCATTCAACGACCAAAAGTCAACACCGTCCAAGAAACAAGGATACAAAGTGTCAGCAAGATACATAGATCCTCATGAGCCCCCACTATCACGGGAGCTCATGAGGATGTGTTTCTTGCAGCTGGATCGTGCTCACTTTTTTCTCGGCAGTGAAGGGGTTAAGCCCTGTGGAAGCAAATTATCCAATAGCGGAGGGATCGTCTAAGGTCTATGGCACAGTTCTGGAGACAGATAGACCATGATTATTAATTTCAGAGGGCGGTGCCAAGCTATTTTGACACAACCCTTGAAATATGGTCAGTCCCACATCCTGTCATAGATTCAGATGAGGCTCTTTGGCTGCAGGGGCTCATGAGATTATGTGCCAGTTGCAGGAGATGGATGGAGCATGATAATTCAAGGGTAGTGCCAGATTAGCTTGGCACCTTCAGGCACCAAGCTAATCTGGCACTACCCTTGAATTATCATGCTCCATCCATCTCCTGCTGTAGGGCGTTGGGGTTAAATAGATTAACCTTTGACTGTCTAAAAAAAAATGAACATGATCCAGCTGCAAGAGACACATATCCTCATGCGCCCCTGCAGTTCCAGGGGCTCATATGGATCTATGCTTCCTGTTGACACCACTTTGTGTCCATGTTTCTGGAGCTGGCTGAGGCTCTCTGGCTTTGAATAATGAAGACTGCAGAAAAAACAGGGTACATCCACTGGCAGTGACGGGGTTAACACCCTGGTACAGTTTTGAAGTCTTTACATACAGCTCCCAAGTTGTGCATTCAGTAGGAATGAGTTAATTTGGCACCCAAAAAAAGAAACATATCTCTTTCACTTATATTTTTAAATTTTGTTTCTTTCCAACAGGAGAAAGTGGTATCATGCACTTCTGAGCTTGCCACATGGGGGAGAGACTTTCTGGCCAAAGAACTAGGGCTGACCCTGCTTGAAGTTCCTGCATCAATGGAGGCTCCGAATCTGCGTATGCTGAAACTCCCAGGCTTACCCGCAAAATACACCGGAATGGATCCAAGGGTGAGAAAAAAAAAAGTCTTTTGCTTTTTATCATTTTTTCGTTTTTGTTTCCTTCAAACCCCCTTACGCATGCAGACACCAGTACAGCAAACAGTGCCAGTGGTTGTGTGGACAAAAGGGTTCAGTCAAGTTGCAGATGATTGATATCTTAATTAAGGGTAGCGCCAGATTAACCCGGTGCCAGAAGGGGCCAAACTAATCAGGAGCTATCCATGAACCGTCATTGTCAGTGTCTTTGACTCTGTTGGACTCATTATTTGCACGATTTTAAAAAAGTGACATGAGTGCCTAATGGCAGCATCTTATCACATATGTACATGTATTTGTCCTCAAATATGTTTGTTGTTTTAAAAAAAATAACAAAGGTGTAAATTTCTGTCCCTCGTCCATTTGTCGTGGGTAGAAATTGCACCACACAGTTTGTGTCTACTTCGATGGTATGTTTTGATTTCTACCCATGACGTATGATCAAGGTAGTACAATGCTGGTATGCTGTGGGTACAAATTGCACCATGCAATATATGTATAAGTTATTATATGTATAAGTTATTGGTAACAGGGGTTTGCTATGTGGACCCTTCTAGGCCTGAGGGAGGTCAAAGGAACCATTGTACCTCTCAGGCCAAAGGCCTACAAGGGTCCATGCAGCAACTTCCTGCTACCAATAACGTATTTGTTTTCATTCCCCCCTCGCGCTGGGACCATATGGCGTTGAGGCGTGTCCCCTGGGTGGTGGATAGGGGGTCCCTCGCGAGAGGGGTGCACCGAATGAAATAAGGTGCCGTGAACCAACATGGTCTAAGGGAAGGTGACCCCGACAGAAAACCCCTGGTCCTCCTGGTAAGGGGGTTGGGCGTGGGGGTAGCCTCCCCACCCTGCAAAAAAGGAAATAGCTACAAAAACGCCGACGAAAAGACTAACAGTAATTCCTTTCCTGGAGGAGGAAGGTTCTTCTATCAGAAGATTTATGATGTCCTGTGGTGAAAGTCGGAAGCCACAGGACCGAGCCGCCTCTCTCTATCCAGGGACACAACCATGGGCACATGGAACGTCAAGACCATGTACCAGAGCGGCAAGGCCGCCCAGATAGCAGTGGAAATGCAAAAGTACAACCTTTCCCTGCTAGGTATCAGTGAAGCCAGATGGACGCAGTCTGGCCAGAAAAGGCTGCTAAGTGGAGAGATGATTCTGTATTCAGGTCATGAAGAGGAGAATGCCCCCCCATACAGAAGGAGTAGCATTCATGCTGTCACCAGTGGCACAGAGAGCGCTGATGGGCTGGGAACCTCTTGGGCCAAGAATTATCACAGCAGCCTTTAGAACCAAGAAAAAGCTCAAGCTGAACGTCATCCAGTGTTATGCGCCCACCAATGACAGTGACGAGGAAGAGAAACAACAGTTCTACGACCGACTCCAGAGTGCCGTGGACAAATGTGCGGAGCGAGACATCACCATCGTCATGGGCGATTTTAATGCCAAAATAGGGGAGGACAACACCGGATATGAAGAGGTGATGGGGAGACAGGGACTAGGCTCAGAGATGAGTGAGAACGGGGAGAGGTTTGTAGACTTTTGTGCTCTAAACCGACTTGTCATTGGAGGCAGCATCTTCCCACACAGAAGAATACACAAAGCAACTTGGGTCTCACCTGACCATACAACAGAGAACCAAATAGACCATATCTGCATTAGCAAGAAATTTAGAAGATCCCTTCAAGATGTTCGAGTGAGGCGGGGAGCAGATGTCGCCTCAGACCACCATCTGCTTACCTTGAGAATGAAGCTCAAGTTAAAGAAAAGCCCCACAGAGACAACAAGAAGACAACGCTATAATGTAGGCCTCCTGAGAGAGACTGGAGTGAGAGAAGAGTTCAAACTGGTGCTGTCAAACTGGTTTCAAGCGCTGCAGGAGCTAGTAAATGAAGAGGAGGCGGTCACCACAGAGCAGCAGTGGAAGGTAGTTAGAGAGGCGCTGAACTCAACCTGCAAAGACACTGTAGGGTTCAGGAAACACCATCGCAAGGACTGGCTGTCAGCACAGACCTTGAAGAAGATAGAAGTGAGGAAGCAAAAGAAAGCAGTTGTCAACAACAGTCGCACGAGAGCAGCCAAAGTAAGGGCACAGGGGGAATACTCGGAAGCCAACCGCGAGGTGAAGAGGAGTATCAGGGCAGACAAGAGGGCCTACACAGACAGCCTGGCAGCAGAGGCAGAAAAGGCAGCAGGAAGCGGCAACATGAAACAACTCTACGATATTACCAGAAGATTGTCGGGCAAGTATGGCCATACAGAAAGACCAGTAAAAGACAAAGAAGGCAAGCCTATTGCAGACAGAGCAGACCAACTCGACAGATGGGCCGAGTATTTTGAAGAGTTACTGAACAGACCTAGCCCACCCGACCCCCCAGACATCCAGCCGGCAGAGACCGACCTACCAATCAGCTGTGACAGACCCAGCCGGGAAGAGATCAGAAGAGCAGTGGCATTTTTGAAGAACGGCAAAGCAGCAGGGCCAGATGGCATCCCAGCGGAGTCTCTGAAAGCAGACCTAGAGACAACGGTGGAGATGCTGTACCCACTGTTTGGAAAGATCTGGGAAGAGGAGGTGATGCCGGCTGACTGGAAGGAGGGGTACCTAATCAAGCTTCCCAAGAAAGGCGACCTCAGCAAGTGTTCCAACTACAGGGGAATCACCTTGCTGTCAGTACCAGGAAAGGTCTTCAACAGGATCATCCTAGAGACAATGAAGAGCTCCATTGACCCCCAGCTGAGAGACCAGCAAGCAGGATTCAGGAAGAACCGATCATGTACAGACCAGATCGCCACTCTCCGCATCATCGTGGAACGGTCTCTGGAGTGGAGCTCCCCGCTGTACGTCAACTTTGTGGATTATGAGAAAGCATTTGACAGCGTGGACCGAGAGACTCTGTGGAAACTCCTACGACACTACGGTGTACCCACAAAGCTCATCCGCCTGATCAAGAGCAGCTATGATGGCATGACATGTCGCGTGATCCACGAAGGGCAGTTCACCAGGGAGCTCCAAGTCAGAACTGGTGTCAGGCAGGGGTGTCTGCTGTCTCCGTTCCTCTTCCTACTGGCCATAGACTGGGTCATGAAGATGACCACAGAGCACAGACGAAGTGGAATACAGTGGACACTGTGGACACAGCTTGACGACCTCGATTTTACAGACGACTTGGCATTACTGTCCCACACTCATCAACAAATGCAGGACAAGACCACGAGGCTTGCTGACATCTCGTCCCAAGTGGGCCTCACCATCCACAAACAGAAAACAAAGACAATGAGGCTGAACGCAACCAGGGAAGAACCAGTCTTGCTTGCTGGCACCCCGTTGGAGGAGGTGGAGTCCTTCACCTATCTCGGAAGCATCATAGACAAAAAAGGCGGCACTGATGCAGATGTCAGAGCACGAATCGGTAAAGCCAGAGCAGCCTTTCTCCAGTTGAAAAAAGTGTGGAGTTCCAGAGTGCTGTAACAACACACCAAAGTCCGGATTTTCAACTCCAATGTAAAAGCAGTTCTCCTATATGGAGCAGAGACTTGGAGATTGACAAAAACCACAGTCAACAGAGTGCAGACCTTCATAAACAGTTGCCTTAGAAGAATTTTGAAAATCCACTGGCCAGAGAAGATCAGCAACGTCAGACTCTGGGAGAGAACAGAGCAGATAACAGCAGAGAATGAAATTGGGCGAAGAAGATGGGGATGGATCGGTCACAGTCTGAGAAAGCCAGCTTCCAGTATCACTAGGCAGGCATTGTCATGGAACCCCCAGGGAAAGAGGAAAAGAGGTAGGCCGAGAAACTCCTGGCGTCGAGACCTCCAAGCAGACATCAAGAGACCGGAAACCACCTGGAGTAGAATCGAAGGAGAAGCACAGGACAGGAGTTGCTGGAGGTCTCTCGTCGACGGCCTATACCCAGGTAGGGGTGACAGGTGTAAGTAAGTAAGTTTCATTCCCCCACTATTTTCATTAAAGAAATCAAGAAGAAGTCTTCTGACCTGAATCACGCCAGACGGATTGATGTCAAAGGAAAATACATTTATTCATAATAGTCTTATGACCTAATCTAAAATCTTTCATGATGTTGCCGTCTCCAGTAGTGTGCCTGTACTTTAGAACGTTTTGGTGGTTTATTGTAGAACAAAACTGGCATCCAAGACGCGTCAGAAAGCCGAGGCCTACAAAAAGTCCACTAGTTGCTGCAAGAGTTTTTGTAGCGAGGTCACACAGTACGGTTTGCGCTAAAGATATTGGTTGTGTGATGTAGGGATGAAAACAATTTATGATTATGCCACATCCATTGTTGAGTACGATTTTTTACTCACGATGCAGGATTAAGGTCATAAAAGGTGACATAGCAGAGGTTAAATTATCTTCTTAAACAAGATGCAGATCAACAAGACAGGGTGGTGCTAGCTAGCTGGAGTAGCTTGGTGCCGGTAGGCCCTAAGCTATTGTGGCACCACTTCTTTCACTATCACAGTCAGTCCATCTTCGAACTGCAATGCACTCATCACAGGGCAACTTCCAAACTTGTTAACCCATATCATCCTGAGGCTAGAAGCTTCAAATTTGTACACTGCCATATGCAAGCTACATTATAGTACTTACAGATAAGGATATAGACCAATGGCTTTAGTTCAAGGGTAGTGCCAGACTAGCAGGCGCCAAGCTATTCTGGCACTACCTTTGAACTAGTTTAGTCAAACTTATTTCACACACTGGTGTATTCTGATTGATAAGGGTTAATGATGTTCCTTTCCTTAGGTCTCATGTTAAATTCATTATGTGAATTTCCCTAGGGCTCGTATTACGAATGTAATTTTATTATGTTAATTTCCTTACGGCTCATTATGTTGATTTCCTGAAGACTCATGCTAATATCCTTGTTTGTGAATTACGTGGCATGTTACATTATGTTAATTTCATTATGTTAATTTCATAAAGTTAATTTCATCATGCTAATTTATGTTACATGTAATTTTGTTTTGTGTTGTCCCTCCTTGTGCCTACTTCTACCATGCAGTACTGTTTACTTTCCCGGTGGCTATAATTTTATGCACAAGAGGGTTGTTTATTTTGTCCTGAACAGGAGGCAGTACTACAGATGCAAGAAGATGTTTATGAAAGTGGCGACATTCAGACATTCTTCGGCTGGGTGGATGGATCACTGTATCTACGCATCTCTGTGCAGATTCACAACACAAAAGACGACTTCCGCAAGGCCATTCCACCTCTTAAACGCATACTGAGCGAGTTTGCTTAACACATTCTTAACCTTTTGGCTGTTGGTAGCATTTTTTGTTGAGATGATTCTTGCAGGAATCACATAAAAAAAAGATGCTACCATCAGCCAAAGGATTAAGACACTACTTTAACTGTCTAGAACTTGGAACCAGATGACACTTTCCACAAATATTATTCAAACTGGTGATTTTCTAGTTGATTAAAGTGAAGATGCAAAGTTCAAGAAGTGATTTTGAACATTTGAGTTTTAAATATCTTATGTATTTGGCCATGCTGGGTTTTATAACGTTAACCCATATCATACTGAGGCTAAAAGCTTCAATTTTGTACACTGCCATATGCAAGCTACATTACAGTACTTACAGATAAGGATATAGACCAATGGCTTTAGTTCAAGGGTGGTGCCAGAATAGCTTGGCACCTAGAGGCACCAAGCTATTCTGGCACTACCCTTGAACCGTTTTAGTCAAACATATTTCACACACTGGTGTATTCCAAATGATAAGGGTTAAGAGACAGATCTTCTCCAAATGAGATATTGCGAGATATTAATCTTTTTTGTCTGGAGAAGATTGATTTAAGACACCATAATGAGACATGATCAAGTTCAATTAAAGCGATCTGTTCCAGGATGGGCTTTGACTGCTAAAATGTGCAACAGGTCTTCAATGTTAATTTTTATCCCAAAAAAAGTTTTCTATTCTTTATTTCACCATCCATGTGAGTGGGCATGACAAGCAACAGAGGTTTAATTTCTAATGCTCCCAATCCACACTGGGGAACTATCCTGCAGAAGAAAAACAAAAAAAGTATTTCATTTTACAACATTAACCCTTATCATTCGGAATACACCAGTGTGTGAAATAAGTTTGACTAAAATAGTTCAAGGCTAGTGCCAGAATAGCTTGGCGCCTCTAAGCGCCAAGCTATTCTGGCACCACCCTTGAACTAAAGCCATTGGTTTATATCCTTATCTGTAAGTACTATAATGTAGCTTGCATATGGCAGTGTACAAATTTGAAGCGTTTAACCTCAGTATGATATGGGTGAACTCTTTCCCATCATAAAATTTTCAGCGAGTCAGTTCCCTGCAGACGTAGCAGGAAAAAGGACGTGTGTTCCCTTGTGATGTACATTTTTGGGGTAGATTGAATTAATTTTCACAGCCTCCCAAGCTAACAACCATAGATAAATTGCGTATCAATCGAAAGAGCATTAAAAGTACTTTTGAAAACTGGCTTACTGTGCGTGTTTGTGCATCAGTTTAGTGGGAAGTCGAACAAATTTTATTATTATGCAGCAGAACAAACATCGCGGAGCAAAAAATGAGAAACGTGGTTTTGGTAGCAACAGTGTAAGCACATGCAACGAAAAACCCAGATTTACTCACCAACATGGCAGAAAAATGTATTCCACAAGCAAAGAAATCACACAAGAGATCTGTCCCTTCTTGAATCGCAATTTTACGAGCTAAAAATCACTGTTGAAACCACGCTCATGACGATCGAACAAGCTCATCATCGGGAGACGATCCAAGGCACATTGTCGGCTACTTTGGCGTTGTTCCGACACCATCCGACATGGGCATTCACTTTCAGATATTTTAGAAATGGTTGGTGAAACATTATAGTGGTTGCTTCCCTTAGACCGATAGCTGTGCTTCATGCGATTTTTGTAAAAACCCAACCCAAGAATACTAGTGACTCGTCTATAGACGGCAAGCACAACGCTATAACGTAAGCGTTTCAATGGCTAAGGGTTTGTTTGGGCTAACACTAAACCGGAAGCGTTTCGATGGGAAAGAGTTAAATCCTCATAATTAAATTAGTCCTTTTGTGCAGCGTTATTGTAAGACATACAGTTTGTACACGGACTGTTTTGCTTGATCGCGACTGCTATCCTTTTTATTCAGAGAAAATCAGATTGCCAAACATATATTAACCAGAACCTCATGTGAAAACAATATATTGTACCTCAAGTTCTCATTTGCTGACCATGGTGAGTGGGTTATCTCCACAGTGCTATACATATATATAGAGATTAAGTTATGCTTGATATCCAGATATGCAAAATAAAATTATGAGTGCTCAGTTGAACTGATAAAATGCAAGCTTTACTAATTTAGAGACTATTTTTTCGGAGCACGAGGGACTGATTTTGCATAAAGGGAGGATAGATATAATTTGATTTATTTATATGAATTTTTTAAAGGTTGTTTTGCTGTTGCGAAGTGCCAAGGAGGCCCACAACAGCAGTGCTGCCAGCGCGTCGCGTGAAGATGCAGATGGATGCGCCAGTTGCTTGCGCTGTGGGACATCAGTGCCTCACTGTGCGAGCTATTTTTTATCTAAGGGGTCACCACCAACGGTCCTTAGTGGAAGTAATCTCTTTTTTACAAATATGTTAAAACTATGGTAAAATTCAGGACCATCCAACGTTAAAAGAGCATAAAAATTAAAACTATTATCTGATAAATACAAGGCTAGATGATGTTAGTATTGTACTAGTAACGATCATGCGTAGTGCACAGAGGGTGTGCGTGTGGCGCTCGCAAAGCGAGTCCACGCTGACAAGTTTGACCTTTGATCCTATGCTGCCAAGTTTGACCTTTGATCCTCTACCCCTCGGAAACATGCACCGTTTTCTATCATTGAAACTGAACATTGGTATTTATACCCAATTTCTGCACTGCAATCAATTTCACAACTCGCACATTGAGGTCTACATAAAGCATAAACGACAAATTTAATGCACCCTCGAAGCAAAAACATAACCTCTCTGAATCGAGTAAATGAGCACAGACAGGGTGAAAAATGTTATGACCAGTGATGTGCAACTTTGACATACAACGTAGTTTTCAGATCTCTGCAGCATAAATGTGATAACTAGTTCAGCGTAACATCATTACTATATGATAAAACAGGTTTAAAATCTTTGGCAATCAGTAAGAAATAAATTCTACTGAAGATCATGACGTCTGAAAATCACTAGCACTTGTGGAACTATAGGAAGATCGACAAAGACCTAGATTACTTACTGATTCAGCAGGAAAGTGACAAATTCCGGGTGGGTGGTCAAGTCAAGCTCTTGCTTTACGCGTTGCCACCTGTCCAAATTCCCTTGTCCGATGTCAATTCTACTTTGGGGGAGCTCGTCTCTCTTCCTCTTTCTTCTCTTCAATTCCGAGTCTGTGAATGTCAGCATGACTCGATGATACTTTCTTTTTTTCCACCATCTTGTCTCTGATTGAATATAATTATGAAGATAACCGAAGGTCGTACAGAATAGTTATGATGTCAGCTACCATCGCCTATCAAAAAGAATCTTTTCACGCATCCGTCAAAAGATTCCGGGGGGCCTTTTTTCACTTTAAATGGATGAAAGCAAGCATTTGGTGGGACAGTAGGGTGGTCACTGTCTAAGTGGGTATGTGTACCGAATCCCAGTGAAAACGTTTTGCGAACTGAAGCCTTAAAAAAGGTTGATTGTACATTGCTTAACGTCCCGACAGCAACAAGGCTTTCTCAGGACGTGCCTGCACTGCTTGTGAAAAAAAAAACTAAACAGAACATTGAATGTATGTCACCAGCCGGTCAAATACATTAAATAAACCTAACACATGGGGCCTAAATAAAGCTAAGACCATTTAGCAACACACATCCAATATCAAGAGCTACAGGCAGTGCAGACAGTAGGGAGAGTTTTAAAAAGGCAAATACAGGTGAATGGACAAAGGGTAGACAGAAACACATGCCCCAGAATAGAGAGAAAAACCCACCCTGTGGGGCTGACCAGGGTGACCCTGGGAACTAAAAAATACCTAACCCCACCCAAGTCCCCCAGGGCAGACCCGGGTGGGGAGCTTAAAAAAGGTCTGTTGTGCCCCTTTAAGCATGTGAGTTGTTTTAAATCCAGTAAAGCAGAAAAATATGACGACCTTAGGTTTTATCCGTCATATTTGTGGTCAAGTATTTCCCTTTACATCCAAAATTTGTTATTACAGTATATGACAAGGTAATTTATTTACAATGAAAATTAGAGATCTTACCTCAAAAAATATCGTTTTTTTCACACACAGGAGCCAGATTTATTTTCAGATAGGAAAGTATGGTGCAATAGGTGCCTGAAAGTTCCTGGGGCCGAATTTGGGTCAAGGACTTTTCACTGATTGCAACCCTTTGTATTGGCTGTCGGTAGCGGTTTTGTCTCGATGATTCCTGCAGTATCATTGCCACCAAAAAAAAAAAAAAAAAAAAAAAAATGCACTACCGACAGACAAAGGGTGCATTATTTTAAATCATTTGTAATATTCTGGTGGTAAGGTCATTTTCTTTAGAATTTGTTCTACTGGTTTGTGGTGTTGTTTTTATATGACTTCATTGATATATTTTACTGACTTGGTGCAGGGTGCAGGAACATCAAATCATACTTTTAACTTGTGTGTGATGGGTTGTGATTTTGGACCTTACGTCAGGTAGCTGTAGGATCCAAAATCACAGACCAGAACAGACGACTGAGTTGTTCACATTTTTATCGACTTGGTCACGAGCATGCATGCAGCATTTATAGACAGCAGAACCTGTTTTGAACGACTGCCTTTGCGAGAGACCGCCCTGTCATTAGAGACTATCATTCAGGTGGCTGTAGCTGTGACTGTGGCTGTAGCCACCTAACTGATGGTCTTCAATGATTGCAACCCTTTGTATTGGCTGTCGGTAGCGGTTTTGTCTCGATGATTCCTGCGGTATCATTGCCACAAAATGCACTACCGACAGACAAAGGGTGCATTATTTTAAATCATTTGTAATATTCTGGTGGTAAGGTCATTTTTGTTCAGAATTAGTTCTACTGGTTTGTGGTGTTGTTTAAATTATATGACTTCATTGATATATTTTACTGACTTGGTGCAGGGTGCAGGAACATCAAATCAAATCATACTTTTAACTTGTGTGTGATGGGTTGTGATTTTGGACCTTACGTCAGGTCCAAAATCACAGACCAGAACACTCGGACGACTGAGTTGTTCACATTTTTATTGACTTGGTCAGGAGCATTTATAGACAGCAGAACCTGTTTTGAGCGACTGCCCTTACGAGAGACCGCCCTGTCATTAGAGACTATCATTCAGGTGGCTGTAGCTGTGACTGTGGCTGTAGCCACCTAACTGATGGTCTTCAATGACGGGCGACACGTTTTGCCCAGCAAGACTTCTCTTGAGACACGTTTTGCCCAGCAAGACTTCTCTTGAGACACGTTTTGCCCAGCAAGACTTCTCTTGAGACACGTTTTGCCCAGCAAGACTTCTCTTGAGACACGTTTTGCCCAGCAAGACTTGTCTGGAGACACGTTTTGCCCAGCAAGACTTCTCTTGAGACACGTTTTGCCCAGCAAGACTTCTCTTGAGACACGTTTTGCCCAGCAAGACTTCTCTTGAGAGACCACCTGTCTTTCAAGACCACTTCAGTTTTTCTTGCTGAAAAGGTGATTACTTAACCCATTTAGCCCCAATTCATTACAGCAGAATACGGATGGACCATGATAATTCAAGGGTAGTGCCAGATTAGCTTGGCGCCAAGCTAATCTGGCACCACCCTTGAATTATCTTGGTCATCCATCTCCTGCATCTGGTTGATAAGTGATATATAGCTGGCGACATTTCCCAAATTTTGGAGGTGTCATCTAATGGCTATGCACCTGTTGCAGGAGATGGATCGACCATGATAATTCAAGGGTAGTGCCAGATTAGCTTGGCGTCTGTCGGCGCCAAGCTAATCTGGCACTACCCTTGAATTATTATGGTCGACCCATCTCCTAGCTGCTGTAGTGCGTCAGGGCTGAATGGGTTAAAACAGATTTATAGCTGTACTCTCATATACATGTACTTTTCACATCCAGACGTCCCTAACAATCTTAAATAAAAATGTGCATATAAAATACATCAATGGTTGTGCCACAATAACATAAAAGAATATTTGTGTACATTTGTTCTGACTATTGATCGGATGTGAATAAAATGTTCTTGCTGACCATTGTGCAATTAATACTGTGTGATATATGCTTGCTAGTTACCGTCATGCACACGTGCATGCACGTACACACACACACTGACACAAATCACAATTGGGAAAAATTAAGTGTAGTAAGGCATTATTCTAAATTTCTAAAGGTATATAATTATAAATATATTTCCCCCGCTGATTCATGCTTTTGATTTACATGTAATTGTAAAAATTTGTGTATTTTTAATGCTCATGTTTATCAATACATACATGCCGGATTATGCATTAAAGCAAGTCCTCGCTCATTTTTTTTCATAAAGAAGCACATAATAGTTATATTGTATGAACATGTCTTAATTCTGTGACTGCTAAGGAACTTTTCCGTATTATGTAGTGTGCATTTCTAGATCTGGTGCACATTCCAAGCAACGGCTTGTAACACCACATTCAGCACTAAAAATAGTCAAGCCCACACAGTCCACTGAAAGCAAATTAAGTTTAATCCATTTAGCCTTGATGCTTTGCAGCAGAGAAAGGATTGACCATACTTCAAGGGTAGTGCCAGACTAGCTTGGTGCCATGAGGCACCAATCAGCTAATCTGGCACTACCTTTAAATCATGTATAGTCAATATATCTTCTGAAACTGTTACATGGTCATTAGGCAACACCTCCCAAATTTGAGGCCAGATTAACCCTTATCATTCGGAATACACAGTGTGTGAAATAAGTTTGACTAAAATAGTTCAAGGGTGGTGCCAGTGAATAGATTGGCACTTCTAGGCGCCAATCAGCAATCTATTCTGGTTCTACCCATGAACTAAAGCCATTGGTCTGTATGCTTATCTGTAAGTACTAAAAAGTAGCTTGCATATAATATGGCAGTGTACAAATTTGAAGCGTTTAGCCTCAGTATGAGATCAGTTAAATAGGTTATCTGTACTGACTCACCTGCCTCATGGGATACCATTTCCCATTAATCTGCTAAACACTCTTAAATCAGTCAGCTTGATTTGCCTGTAACTTAGCTACCTCCATGTACTACCTGTAGTATACCACACACACACCTACACCTTAATTAAAAACGGAAAGACACATCACAATGACACAAGCCTAGGCACACATACACCACTTTCGGGTTCATTTGGACATCATTTGGAAAAAAAGAAAGAAATAAAAAAACGGACCGGTGTAGGAGAGCTTCCGTCTATACTGTCTGCGCCACTGAAATCGTATCAAAGACAGTATATAATAATACTGTCTTTGCTCGTATGCAGAGAACGGGACGATTAGTTAGCGTGGTTTTTGCATAAACTGGAAACCGTACTTTTTGGGACGCTTCCGGTTTGAGTGGCTGTTAGGAGAAGGCTACTCTCTACAAATGTGTCTGGTAGCCTGAACCACTACTTTCACAGTCAGAATGGTGTTCCTAACGTTTCCGAACGCTCTCACAGAAGAAGAGGACATGCTGAAGCAGAAATATGCAAAACTTCGTAAGAAGGTAAATCTGCAGAGTATTCTCACTCTATCTACAGTGTAGTGTGTGCTTATGATCAGTGTTTACTTTCCATAAATTTCTCTCGATTTATGAGAGCGTGCGCGCGCGTGTGGTTTATATTTATACAATTATGACGGACTAAATATTCTCTTTTCAGAAAAAAATGTTGCAGGCCCTGAAAGCAGCAAAATCAGAGGACAAACAAAAAAACACAGAACAAAATGCGAAAAAAGGTTTGTGAGATTTGTAGTAAAATTAGTAATTAGTAATTAGTTTGGTGTTAACCCCTTCCCTGTCACAGTACATACATTTTTGTTTCTAATATCTTTGTTCATTCAACAACCAAAAGCCAAAACCAAGAAACATGGTTCGTACAAACTGGTCTCAGCAAGAGGCATAGATCCTCATGAGTCACCGCAGTCAATGAGAATCTATACCTCATGCAGTTGGGTGGTGTTCAGTTTTTCTCGGCAGTCAAGGGGTTAACACATTCGCGACGTAACGCATCGCGTATCCAGATGCGTTACATGGTGAGTGAGTTAGTGGGATAAGTTTTCAGGGCATTTTGTTATGATGATCTTGACATGCTGTACGGTAATGAGGATGGTGCATACATTCTTAAGGTAGTTTGTTTTTAGCACTTGCTCTGCCCAAATTTCAAGGAGCACTATCTGATTCTGATGAGACATGAATGACAAGAGGAGTTGATGGGATGAACCATAACCCACAAAGTCCATTCTATATTATGAGAGCTGTCCTCGCTGTCAAGGGTCTCTACCTTTTGTCTTTGACCTGATTCTGATGTTGAATTATCTCCTATTGAAAAAGTCTCGCAGATCTGCCAATGTGTCAGTGAGTTCTATAAGGGGCGCAGGACATACACGTCATTGATTTGTCAAATGTCATTTGTCATGACGTAAGTTTTAGTTTTTACATAATTTTATATTTTACGTGATATGACTTTCACTTCATAGGCTTGAGAAAATGGTGACAAAACTAGAACTTCACGGTACAATTTCAGTCTTGCTATAATTTGTGTGAAAGCAGTTTGACTTTACTTAGCTACATGATATACTAAGTACACGGGTCACTTGCATGCTCTTCTAAAAGCGCGTCGATGTGTGTGTGCGTGTTAGTGCATGCATGTGCATGCTCCAAACATCTCCAAGAGGCATAGATCCTCATGCCACCCCTTTTACGTCACCGCCACTGTCTGACTTTTTCTAGAAGTCAAGGTTTTTACTGTTCATTTTATTATTTTCTGAAATGAATTAATTTTTACTGAAGAAGTTGAAAGGATACAAAGCTGGCCAACAAACTCATCCAATGTCTTTATCCAAACTAGCTATCCAAAATAGCTATCCAAAATTTCAAGATGACAAAAATTACGGACTCTAAAATCTGGGTCAACCGACTTCCTATAAACGGTTGTTTATGTCTTCAATGAGACATTTAATTACAATATGCTCAGAGGCTGTCTTAGCCACCTACTTAAGAAAGTATTTCTCCAAGTTTCAAGCTTGTGTGTACAGAAATATCGGAGATTCTCTTGTTTACATACATACACACACACATACATACATACACACGTACGGCGCTTCACTCCAATTGTACATTCAGCAGCGAGGTTAGCGTAACTAGACATGACGTAATTTTTATCTTGTTACTTCAGTTGTTAGAGGTTTAGGCCTGCCCGCCTTTGACATCATGGACATTCTATTAAATTCGCCCCACCGCGACCCGTCCTAAAAAGTCCATTCTATAAATAGAAGTTGACTTAAAAATCAGTGTGGTAATGGCTATTGGGGTCTTCAGACATTTTATCTTTGGTATGCAGGCTTTTTGTTAACAGACAATTCCAAGATTTGATGGATAATTTTTGACTGGAACAGAAAAGAATTCACTTTGAAGGCTGTCTGTCACCAAGGCGGACAATCATGAGGGGAAAAAATCTAATCATTTTAGGAAAAGAGAGCCTGGTTTTGTGCAAAATAATAATAATAATACCCTTATTATATAGGCGCTTTTTCTCAATTTTGGGGAAATCGACTCAAAGCGCCGCGCCTGAAACCCAACACACACACTCACGAAACGGACACGGATTTACGCCATTTAAGACAAACACAGTACAAACACAGTACAAGACAAACGAAGGGCCAGTCAGCTACTGAAGTTACAGAGATTTTTGATCGCTTGTATTTGAGATTTGTAAAGTGGCCTGAGACCGGTACCAAAGTGTGGGGGGTGGTGGGGGGTGGGGGGGGGGGTGGAAGAACCGGAGTACCCGGAGAAAGAACCCCCGACGCAGCATCAGACACACACATAAATGTTTACAGTATTACAAGAGAGAGGGGGGACATTCCTTAACTGACAAAGAGGGTGGGGGGGGGGGGGGATCCTTAACGAGTTAAAAATGAACCCAAAACTATGAAAATCAATCTTAATTTACCCAAAATTGTTGTTTTTCAACAGAAAAAGAGAAACTGTGACCTACAATTTCCAGGCAGAACTAAAAGTAAAATACAACTAAAAATACCATTAGCAAAACTATATAAATTATTAAAAGGGACAACAATTAGGGGTGAAAAGTGAACTCCCAGAGCAAGTAAAATCACTAAATGTTTTTTTCATGAGTTAGGGTTCGTTTTTATATGATCAACAAAAGGGGAAAAAAATGAACCTCAAAACAACACAACAAAAAAACTAAAAAAATTTCTAAACAAATAAATAAGAAAATGTATAGATAAAATTCAAGATAATTTAACAAAAATTAATAAATATATTTATTTAATAAATGAAATCTTGATTATGCACTCCTTGAAACAATGAGTTTTACAAATCTTGCTAATGCACTCCTATAAACTCTTAATACTCCATTCATGCACCTTAGTGTGACACATAATCACAAGTCATCATATTGAAAACACCATACACAATGTAGATGCTTTTTCAAATGCACACCCATGAAAGAAATAGCTTTGATACCCCTTTCACTTCCCTTACCCTTACACTTCCAACACCTAAAGTATTGAAATTTTAAACTGACAATGGGGGACTACACACAAGCTGAGGATTATTATTATTATTAATACTATTAGAAATATGAATAAAAATTCAACCAAAATAGTTTTTGTTTGATTTCACCTCTTTTCCTCAGAAACAAGAAGATTATGGAATAAACCTGAGATTGATCTGTCAGCATACAGCACAGCACATGACGCTTCACAGTCAAGTTGACGCACGAGCTAGGCAGAAACAACCTTTGGCACACACATGAAGCATGACGCTCCAACTTGTTATGATCGCTTTCCTTATGAGAAACTTGTTTACCTCTCGGGGCTGGTTCCTTTTGAGCCAATATCAAGACACAGCTATTAACAAAAGTATTTTAATTATATATAATATGCTTGTTTTAATATTTTAATATTTTACATGAAAGATAAAACAATTTTTTTTCATATAATTACATTATAATATTATTTTTGTTTTTAAATATTCCCTTTGAGAAATGAATACCCTATTGAGACATAACAGAATCAGGCTTTAAGCAGTTGCTATATTTGGTTGCTTATTCAGTGGGTTTTTATTCACCGGCTGCATGTCTAGTCATGCTCTACATGTACTGCACAGAGGAAAACAGCTAGGGTTGATACTGAAAAACCAGAGACATTGATTTTCATCCACACAATCAGTCTTGTGCGTACCTACATGAATATTGTGTCTTGCTTGATCTTGTGCGTCTCATGAGCCACACATTCAGTCGTGTGTGTACCTACTAGAATATTGTGTTATGTTTGACCTTGTGCATCTTGAACTTGCAATGTGGCCACGAGCTTACAAGCGCACACGTAATTTTGTAAAGCATCGCTGTTGATGTTGAGCGTCTCTCAGTTTGTGTTCCTAAATTGGCAATGGCATACAGATATTTCAGCTTATTACACAAAGGCAGGTGAACGAACTTTTTTCTATCATATATATTATTTTTAATCATATATAATATTTTTGTCGGACATGATGGACAAACAAATAATGTTTCTGATTACTTTTGTGACTTGTCTAGCCATTCAGTTATATCTGAAGAAGATGAATTACTAGTTATAATTTTTGTTGATAAACTAGTTACGCAAACACACACAGCAAATAAAGTGTATGCTGCCATCGTGTGTGCACTTAGAGGGATACGCTAATTTACATAATCATGGGTGCTTCTTTGCCGGTTATGTGCTGGAACTCCAGTTTTTGAAACCTTACCTGCCATAAGAAATTACATTATCCTCTGGAACTTTCAGGTTTTTGAAAATTCAACAGAAGCACCCATGCATAATTATCATGAAGAAGTATTTAATAATAATAATAATAATGAGGAGGATTGACAAGGCGCCAATACATGGCAAGATGCTCTAGGCACCATACGTACCAACAAGAAAAATATTACACAAAAAGTGACAAAACCAAAACCACATGTACAATTACACAAAAGAACAGAAAATGACTAAATACATGAACACTGATACTCAAGATGGGAAAAGATGGGTTTTAAGACTGTGTTTACCAGCCAGTTAGACGATTTATGTCCGGAGGATTTCTATAGGTACAAAGATGAACACATCAGATCACACACCATTTTACTTACTGATACTACCAACAACTGCTTTTATTATCTTTGTAGAGATTCAGACTAATAAATTGGACAACAAAACTTACAGAATTTTTTACACACTACACAACTACCTATTTCCCATAGACAATGTTTATCAATCACTTCAAAATTCATTCAGTTCAATACAAATTTGTTAAATGGAATTGTGAATGAAAATTCAGATTGTGGCAAAAATAGAATTAAGGAGAGAAGGTAAAGATGAATCAATAGTATCTTACATATCAACAAAGCAACACACAATTACAGAACACACTACCTACACAATATATGGAACATAATACTTTCAGACTTTTTAAACGCAATTGAGGCATCGTGACTTAGAGGATCTGGCTGGCACGAAGGTTATGTACATTCATTAGAAATTAAACAAATGAAGCATTGCCCATTCTCGGAAGAGCTTGGCTTCCTTTACCAACAGATGTGGCAGACAAAAAAGCAGTAGTTGATATGCAAAACAAAGATGAGTGTTTTATGTGGTGTGTTCCAAACTTCATCCATCAAAAATAAAGCCAGAACGAGTCTCAAATGATACATGTTTTGCCAACAACTAAACTTTAGTGACATAACATTTCTTGTTAAAGTTGAGGACATAGAAACAACCCAGACATTTCCCTAAATGTTTACAGAACTTTGGCAGTCAGAAAGAATCACCAGATAAGACCAACTCCCATTAGAGTTTTCACCATTTGCTCCATCATATGGGCAGCCAGCCAACAAACATGTTGACTTATTACTTGTAAATGATGGGGATAACTTTACTCAATAACTAGAACAATGGCACAGCTCTTATCCTTTACTACAAAAAATCATCAAAAGCAAGAGTTGTGTAGAAAGCGTATGACTAGGTTTGCATCTCTTGGCTTGACTTCGCGAACGAAGATTCTATAGGGCTTGCCCACGTCGTCTGCAGGCATGTTCATGGCTGCGGAAGCCAATCCGGGACAGGCAGGTTCGACTGCAGTGGCTGCAGGGGAAGGTCTGGTCAGGGTTCTGAGTTACGACAACTCTGTTTTTTCTCCTGAGCCGCTTGTCCTTAAGGAGACGGCTGCCTTGTAAATGGTGGAGCCCCATGTGTCGCGGTCCGCAGCAAGTGAAGACCACTGGTGGTGGTCGATTTGGCAGGCACTAAGTGACTTCTTGAGACCGTCTTTTTATCTCTTCTTTGCTGCCTCTCTGTGAACAGAGTGATCTTGGGTAGGCGATGATCCTCCATCCTGAAGACGTGCCCCACCCAGCGAAGCTGTGTCCGCAGCAGCATAGCCTCGATGCTCACAGTTTCCGCCTGTTCAAGGACCTCGACGTTGGTGACATAGCCATTCCAGTGAATGCTGAGGATGGTACGCAGGCAGCGCTAGTGAAAGCGTTCGAGGAGTCGTAGTTGGCTGCGGTAGAGGGCCCAGAACTCAGAACCATACAGCAGGGTGGTGAGGACGACAGCTCTGTACACGCTGATCTTGGTGCCTGTTTTCAGCTGTTGATTGTGCCACACCCGCTTGAATAGTCGCCCGAAAGCACTGTTCGCTTTGCCAGCCTGTTGTCCAGCTCCTTGTCCAGCTTAGGGTCTGATGTGATGATGCAGCCAAGGTAGGTAAACTGGTGTACAGACTTCAGTTCGGACTCGTCGATGGTGATGTGGGGAGGGCGATGCTCTTCCTTGGGTGCCGGCTGATGAAGGACCTCTGTCTTTTTCAGACTGACCTTGAGTCCAAAGAGCTGGGCAGCATCTGCGAAGCAGGACGTGATACGCTGCAAGGCTCTCTCTGTGTGTGCAACGAGGGCAGCGTCATCAGCAAAGAGCAGCTCACGAATCAGTCGGTCTAGGTTTTGGTGTGGGCCTGCAGTCGTCTGAGGTTGAACAGGCTGCCATCGAGACGATACCTGATGTACTCTGCGTCGTCATCGTCGAGGTCCACTGTGGCCTGCTTCAACATCATGCTAAAGAAGATGGTGAAGAGGGTCGGTGCCAGCACGCAGCCCTGCTTCACGCCGTTGAGAATGGGGAGTGGTTCTGAGAGGTCACTGTTGAGTCTGACCTGGCCTTGCTGGTCCTCGTGGAGCTGGACGATCATGCTGAGGAACTTTGGGGGACAGCCAAGTCACTCCAGGAGGTATCTGTGAGGAGTGCCTGTCCATCAGCGCTTCGCAGGGGACTTTGTACCAGGTGCCTGGGGCCATACACTGCTTTCAGTGCTTCGTAGAAGCCCCTGTAGTCACCGTTGTCAGCGCAAAGCTGGGTCCTCTGTGCGAGTCTGGACCACCACTCGTTCTGGAGCTCTCTAAGCTTGCGCTGGAGACTGCTGCAGATGAGGCAGAAGGCAGACTTCTTCACAGGGCAGGAAGGCTGGGCTAGGTGGGTCTGGTGGGTGGCTCTTTTTTTTGCTAGAAGTTCCTGGATCTCTACGTCGTTTTCGTCAAACCAGTCTTTGTTCCTCTTTCTAGCAAAGCCCAAGACTTCCACAGAAGATTTTACAATAGCAGTTTTCAGTTGTTCCCAGAGTGTTTCAGGGGAGGAGTCTGCTGGATCAACTGTGTCTTTGAGCATGCGCTGTAAATCTGTCTGAAGAGCAGCTTTCTTGTCGTCACGCTGAAGGCTAGCAACATCAAGCTTTTTCTTGGGGGGGGGGGGGCCTTTTTTGGGTTTCAGCTTGAGGCGGAGCCTGAGTTTGCAGTGGACAAGGCGGTCGTCAGTGTGGCACTCTGCGCTGGGCATCACTTCTGGTGAGGAGGACGTGACTGCGGTCCCTCTGACGCACTAGGACATAGTCAATAAGGTGCCAGTGCTTGGAGCGAGGATACATCCAGGTGGTTTTTCGACTGTCCTTTTGCTGGAAAGTGATGACAAGTTGCTGCTCTGCACAGAACTCCAACAGTAGGCGGCCATTGTCATTGCAGTTCCCAACACCATGCTTGCTGAGGACTCCTTTCCAGGCTTCAGAGTCTTGGCCCACTCTGGCGTTGAAGTCGGCAAGGATGATGACTTTGTCGTCTGCAGGGGTGCTCTGTAGGAGGCTGCGCAGGTCAGAGTAGAACTTGTCTTTTTCTGTAGGCTCTGCCAGGAGGGTTGGGGAGTACACACTGAGAAGGGTGACGTATATAGCTGGTGTCTCAGTGGGAGGCGCATGGACATGATGCGGTCTGAGTGACCCGTTGGTAGGTTTTCCAGCTTAGCCACAATGGGGGTCTTGACCATGAAGCCCACGCCTGAGAGCCGTCTTTCTGATGCAGGCCTGCCTGACCAGTAGAGGGTGTAGCCAGCGCCAAGTTCTTGGAGGCTGCCTTCCTCCGGGAGGCGTACTTCGCTGAGCGCGGCGATGTCGATGTTTAACCTCCGCAATTCATGGGCAATGAGGGTGGAGCGACGTTCAGGGCGTCCGCTGTCTGCTGTGTCAAGCATGGTTCGGATGTTCCAGCATGCTACGATGAGTCCGTTCGTGGTCGTCATGAGAGTGGATCCGTTGTTTTTTCTTGTTTTCTGACTGCAGGAGAAGATGCCCGTTGACCGCGGCTAGCCAGCTGGGGTTACGAGGGGATGAGTTTTGGTTGGGCTGCCTTTTCTAGGCCCCTCTCCGTGTGGAGCAAGCAGTGCTGTCCCTAGAGAAGGCTGCTTGGTCGTTCAGGGTGTGCAGAGTGACGTCATCCCCAGGTCAACATCAGGCGACCAATATCCTGAACCTCCTGCATGCAGGTTTGAGACTGCGGCTTCCAGTGACATCTTTCACCTGCCGTTTTGCCCCTTGCCCATCGCTACAGAGCTTGGAAAGGTTGGTGTCATGGTCCATGGGCGTTTCCTAAAGCCTGCGCGGTGGAGCTTTTTGGTGG
Source organism: Semisulcospira habei (assembly GCA_036245525.1). NCBI lineage: Eukaryota > Metazoa > Mollusca > Gastropoda > Semisulcospiridae > Semisulcospira > Semisulcospira habei. The sequence goes on from BTPG01000004.1 coordinate 170,651,935, forward strand.
AGTGCAGTACTGGCCCCTCCCTTTAAACCCTTGGTTCGTCTGCCATGGCCTAGCAAGCTGGGACGGTTTCATCGAGGTCCTCGGGTCGTAGGTTTTATATCAGACTGTCCTTGTCCTAGTCTCTGGCTCAAAAACCTTCCTCGGAGACACGGGGGCTTTGATGTCAGGGTTTTCCTCCCTTAGCCTTTCTGCAGCCAAGCGGCCAGGCCTGCAAGGCAGCAGGACAATGTTTTATTTTCGAGGTTCTCTCCTCTAGATCCGCTGTGTTTAGCCTGGGGGCTAGTGCTGCCCAGTTTTGGGGGTCACCTCGGAGATGATGTGGCCAGGGACCACGCACGGACGGTCTTGGGATAGAGGGATGCTATGCTAGTCCAGAGGGATTACACAGGAGGGTGCCTCACAAAAGCCAAGAGGCCCTAGACTAGGGTGATCCCGGGGGAGGCGCTGTAAGAGTTCCCCACTACCCGCACCACCAACGCAACTCGTCCCCTGGGGCCTCCACCCTTTGAGTCAGGCTGAGACCCCTTCACCCTTCAGGTTTGTATCTATACAGGCCGCAAATGATCATACTAAAACATGCAAATCTAGGGATGATATAGTAACTGTTCTTAAGTATCCAAAGCTCAGCAGCCAAACACTTTAAAAAAATCTATAAGAACCAACACAATTTACCTTTTGTTATGTATGCTGATTTCAAATCGATTGTTAAAACGTATGAAGGCCCTGTTCCCAAAACTGTTATTCTTAGTAAGCAAGAGGTATGTAGCTTTGGCTACATTGCTGTTTGGTCTGATGGTGCACACACAGAACCTGTAAGTGTAATTTACAGAGGTCCAGATGCTGCAGCTAAGTTTTTGACTGAAATGCGAAACCTTTACAGTCAATTAGTTAATTTTGTTTCAAACAATCAGAAGCCTTTATCGATGACAGAAAAAGACACGGTTAACATTAATGTTGCAACAACTGTTGGATTTGTGAAAAAGAAATAACGGACTGTGATAATGTCAGATCATGATCACATAATGGGTCATTACACTTGCAGAGGTGCTGTTCACAACGGCTGTATATTATGAAAAATATAACCAAAAACATACAAACTACCTATCTTTTTCACAACTTAAAAGGCTATTATTCTTATATTATCATGCAGGCTGTGGATAAAACTTACAAAAACATATGCTGTATTGTGCAGACCACTGAAAAATATTTGACGTTTAAGTTATAAAATAAACTAGCGTTTTACGACTATGTCACATGTTTTCTGGCCTTGCCAATCTTGCAAAGGATCAAGTTCTTATCCTATCACAAGTAAACATTTTGAGCCCGACAGTGTAAAAGTATATTTATCTGTATGAATACATTAATGATTGGGTTGTGTTTGAGGAAACATCATTACCACCAAAAGAAATGTTTTATTCCACACTCAGTGGCAAATGAATATCCAATTCTAACGACCAACATGCAAAAAATGCTTGGGACAAACTAGGATGTGATTATCACAACCAATATTTAATGGCAGATGTTTGCTTTTTGGCCGACATATTTGAAAGTTGTTGCGAAAAAGGCTTACTTCGATCATTATAAACTTGACCCCACCCACTACATCTCAATCCTGGAATGACCTGGGATGCATTTCTAAAGTCCAGTAAAATTGTAATAGACTTGTTATCAGATGCACAAATGATTGTCATGGTCCAACATGGATTAAGGGGTGGGATTTCTATGGCTGTCAACAACTTTGCTCGGGCAAACAATAAATACCTTAATGACTTTGACCCCTCAAGGTCATAATTTAAAGTACATACAATACATTGATTGTTACAACTTTTATGGCCATTTAATGTGTATGCCATTACCGTTAAGAAATTTCAAATTGCGTGATTTATCACCGTGTGATGTTCAATGGCTGACCCTTCAAATTACGGGTCTCAGACCTGACGTCTGTCATGGATGGATTTTTTTAAGTGTGTGATGGACTGTAGAGCATGTGGGGCGATTTTTTAAAATGCTGTCGGTCTAAATGGTGGAAAATTTAAATCCTAGTAGAAAGCCTGGTATGTCCATTTTTTTACAAAATAGTCAAGGTAGTATGTAGTAAACTTTTGTTTTAAAAGGTCCACTTTGGTATTCAAAGTCTTTAACTCTTTTCGCCCCAAGGTCCCATTTCTCAAATTTTGGAGGTGTTGCTTAATGACTAAGTACCAGTTGCAGGAGATGGCTTGACCATGATAATTCAAGGATAGTGTCAGATTAGCTTGGCACCTTCCTGCTGTTGGGATCCAGGGCTAAAAGGGTTAATGTTAATGTGTTTTTTACACACAGCACCAGAGTCGGCTGAGGTGGCCACGGAACAAGCTAAGAAACTTGTACAGTCAGGGGTGAGTGTCCTCTTAGTTTTCTTTTCACAGTAGTTGAGCTGATTGAGGCAGCTTGAAGGTAGTTTCTGATCAGTTTGGCAGAAGAGAAGACCAAAAATTGACTGTCTTGTTCTAGTCTGTAAGGTCCAGTATGACAGATCAGTTTATTTCCTTCCAGTTTTGTGCCTGTGTGAGTGCACATTTTATTTGTTTGCTTTTCCTTTGACCCATTTCACCCCAAATTTTGAAGGTGCTACCTAACGACTATGTGGCAGTTAAGTTGCAAGAGATGGATTGACCATCATAATTCAAGGGTAGTGCCAGACTAGCTCGGCGCCTGATGGCGCCGAGCTAGTCTGGCACTACCCTTGAGTTATCATGATCAATCCATCCCCTGCTGTGGGGCGTCGGGGTTAAAAGGGGTAACCCGTTCACTGCTGGTAAAATGCGAACACCTCTCAACTGCACGAGGCAAAGAACCTCATGAGCCCCCGCAGATGTGAAGGCTCATGAGGTTGTTTGCCTGAGACTAACTCTATTCATATCAGCCCCCACCCGGGTCTGCTCTGGGGGACTTGGGTGGGGTTAAATACTTTTTAGTTCCCAGGGTCACCTTAGTCAGCCCCACAGGATAGGTTTTCCCCTCTATTCTGGGGCATGAGTTTCTGTCTACCCTTGGTCCATTCACCTGTATTTTCCTTTTTTTAAAACTCTCCCTACTGTCTGCGCTGTCTGTAGCTCTTGATATTGGATGTTTGTTGCTAAATGGTCTTAGGCTTATTTAGCGTATTACTATTAGACCGGCTGGTGACATAATTCAATATTCTGTTTAGTTTTTGTTTCACAAGCAGTGCAGGCACGTCCTGAGAAAGTCTTGTTGCTGTTGGGACATTAAGCAATGTACAACCAACTAACCAACCAACTATTTGTATCAGTGTTCCTTGGATTTATGGGATTATTCAGTGTTGAATTTGCCCTGCTGTCAAAGACATTTTGAGTCCACTGGCAGTGAAAGGGTTAAAAGAAAAAACTCATTCAGGTACACAGAAAGATGATTGTGTTTCAGGCGATCAAAGTAGGACCAGGCTCCAAAGAAAAGGCAGGTTTCAAGCGATCAAAGAATTTAGAGAAGAAATTAAAGGTATGTTTTCCTGCTTTTGTCAAGTAGTTTTCTTGTGTGTGTGTTAACCCATATCATCCTGAGGCTAAAAGCTTCAAATTTGTACACTGCCGTATATGCAAGCTACGTTATAGTACTTACAGATAAGGATTTATACCAATGGCTTTAGTTCAAGGGTGGTGCCAGAATAGCTTGGCGCCTCGAGGCGCCAAGCTATTCTGGCACTACCCTTGAACTATTTTCGTCATACTTATTTCACACACGGGTGTATTCCGAATGATAAGGGTTAAGCTGCATGAATGTGAACTAGAGTCAGAGAAGCACAATCATAAGTGCAAATTGATGGGGCGTGTCAGCATTCTGGTTTCTGTTAAATTATTTTCACATTGCATGTTTGTTTGTTTCTGTCTTTGTTTCTCTCTCTGCGCGTTTCTTTCTTTTCAACGTATAAAGCTATTTCCCAAAAATAGAGAAATGCATATTGTTGGATGTGTGTTTGAGATGCTTAACTGTGTAATTTAGTAGCACTTGCAGTATGTACATGTATGTATGTCTATGTGTCTGTGGCGTTTATTTGTTTTATGTATTGATCTTAACGATGGATGCAGCAGTTTTCCACTGCTTGTGCATACGCTAAGTTTATAGTGTCCTTTCATGTCTAACTTTTTCCATTCTTGAATCGACAGGAGACAGACAAACATCCATTGGCAGTGGGCTTTCAACCGTTTTCATCTTCGCACAGTGGAGAAGAAGATGAGAAAACAGAGGTACAGAGGTCATTTGGATGAGTGAGCTTAGTCCTGTGCCGGCCACTAAGCAAGGTGTTGCTTAGTGGCTGGCACAGGACTAAGCTCACTTATGCAACTGGCCCCAGGACACTTGATGTCACTTGACAGTCAGTCCTGCATGCCGGTACATGTAACAGGGTCATCCCAGAATCAGAAGTACGTCTGAAAATGTGTGAGGTCATGCATTCAGCGCACCCGTTCCATTTAACCCTTTTGGCCCCAAGGTCCCATTTCTCAAATTTTGGAGCTGTTGCCTAATGACTATGTACCAGTTGCAGGGGATGGATTGACCATGATAATTCAAGGGTAGTTCCAGATTAGCTGGGTGCCTGAAGGCCCCTTGAATAATCATGGTCAGTCCATCTCCTGCTGTAGGGACTCAGGGCTAAATGGGTTAAAGAGTCTAGGATTCTCATGAGCCTCCGCAGCCGCAAGGGCTCATGAAAATCTGTGCCTCTTATTGGTGGTGTGTGGCCTCAGTTATTTAAATCCTGAGTTTGAAGGGCACCATCTTTCACCTAAGTCTGAAACACCTGTATGATTTGCCTGTATAACAGCTGACGTTTTCCTGTTTTGTGCTTCATGTAGATTATACATGACAGTGATGTAGACGCGTGTCATGCAATGCACACCACCAGTATGTTAGAATAATGATAAGAAATGTTTTTTATATAGTGCTTTCCAATCACACATATAGAACCACGCAAGCATGACATGATGAATCATACTATGAAACGCCATACAAGTAAACAGGAAATGTTCTGACCAGCAGTAGATTACCCCTTTAAGCTTCAAGGTCCCATTTCTCAAATCTTGGAGGTGTTGCCTAATGACTATGTACCAGTTGCAGGAGATGGACTGACCATGATAATTCACAGGTAGTGCCAGATTAGCTTGGCGCCTGAAGGCATCAAGCTAATCTGGCACTACCCTTGATTTATCATGGTCAATCAATCTCCTGCTGTAGGGACTTGGGGCTAAATGGGTTAAAAAGACTTCTGTTTAAAAAGTCTTCTATAAAAATGTGCATCAGCGTCTGAAGGAAACGAGATCTATTTAGTCCCAAACACAAGTTGAAAGTAATGTGTTTTTAGTATACTGGACTTTGTTCGGAAACCTAAAGTACATGTAGGTGGCAATTGATCAGTTTCGATGAAAACAGTGGATTAAAAGCCTTTAATCCACAGTTGGATGGAAACTGTGTATTAGATGCCTGGACAAGCATGTGATATTGCATGGTTGTCTGAGCTGTTATTTGGTTGTCTGAGCTGTTATTTGACTGTTTGCATCAATATACGCATAGTTTTTTACTTGCTTCCGATATACATAGCACCACTTTGGTGAAAGTGATAGGAACAAATTTTCACGAGCACCTTTGACTTTTACATGAAGTACATCATGCATGGACATGTTCAGTGTTAGCTGTGTACTTGAATGTGCGTTTTTTGTTTTCTTTCAGTCGCCCAAGCCGAAGAAGATGAGAAGTTTATATGACAGCTTTGTATCAGCTGGATCATCAAGTAAGTTTTCAGTTTTTCTGTTAATTGGGCAGGTCAGCTTTAGTATATCATAATACCTGTGAGCCATGGCATCAGATCATTCTAATTCGTGTGGGGAATTTGCGTTGTGTGAAGGATAAAAAAACTTGGCAAGCAAGGGGTTGTTGAGGCAATGACAGATTTACTTGGCCTGAGCACGGCTTTTTGGTGTGAAGCTGTTTTGCTCACCTGGAACCTGTTTATGCCATTATCTGGTTTAACACATATAGCCCCGATGGTCTACAGGAGGCAATGTATCGACCATGATAATTCAAGGGTAGTGCCAAATTAGCTTGGTGCCATCACTACTCTTAAATTATCATTGTTGATCCATCTCCTGCATCAGGTATATAGTTACTATATAGTCGTTTGTTGACCCCTCCAAATTTGGCCTTGGAGTTAAATGGGTTAAATTAAAATAAGCTGGTATTAACCCCTTCACTGCCAAGAAAAAATTGAACGCGATCTAACTGCAAGAGACAGATCATGTACGCCTCTCGCTGAGACCAATTGGTATCCATGTTTCTTAGATGGTTGTGGCTTGTGGTCGTTGAATGAACAAACATTTCTGAAAACAAATGTACATACAGTGGCAGGTTAGGGGTTAATGGTAAGTTGGCGTGAGTTTGAGGCTGACCTGGAGCGTGTGTGTGTATTGTATATTGTAGTCAGATGGAGGTGCTGGTAGGTTAACCCTGTGGGTGTCCGTAGCAGTTTTAATCGCGCGATGATTCCTGCAGGAATCATCGCGACTAAAACTGCTACCGACACCCAAAGGGTTAATGTATTTTGCGTCATCACTTGAGATCTTGTTACGTGGAGTGGATGTGTGCGCTGTTACACCTACGTGTAATACTAACCTCTTGTGGAAAAATATGAATATCACTCTGCTGCAAGAGGCAAAGAACATCATGAGGCCCCGCAGATGCGAGGCCTCATGATGTTCTTCGCCTCTTGCTGACCGTATGTATATATATCTCCATTTCCATGCTAGATGAAAGGGGCCAGCAAAGAAACTCGCAGCTCTACCCGTTCTTGAATCATTTTTCTGACCATCTGTTTGTTTCACTCAAGGACAAAGTACCGAAGAGGAGCGGGATGGCCGGGATAATCGGCGCGAGAGAGAAGACAGACGAGAGAGAGATCGAGAACCTCCTAAAAAGGGAAATACGGTCTACGTCCATGGGATAGGGGTCACGGAGGAAATTCTCCGAAAGGCCTTGTCTAATTTTGGCAACATTGTCAACGTCAACATTGAGGCTGAAAGAAAGTGAGTATGGAACTACCTGGTAGTTACTTGCTGGTTATCAGCGTTTGCGTTTTTGCCGTCAGCTGGCATGTATAAAATGCTCACGCAGTTCCGTCACATCGTTTGAATCCTAACCACCAGTGCGAAAGCATAATGCCGCTCACACTGCAGTAGAATGTTCACTTTCAGGCCCAGACCCTTTAATTCATTCAGCCCGGCGCACATATTTCCCAAATTTTGGAGGCGTCATCTAACGACTATGCACCTGTTGCAGGAGATGGGTCCACCATGATAACTCAAGGGCAGTGCCAGATTAGCTTGGCACCGACAGGTGCCAAGCTAATCTGGCACTACCCTTGAATTATCATGGTCGACCCATCTCCTGCTGTAGTGTGTCGGGGCTGAATGGGTTAACCCATTAAACCCCAACACCGCATTTTCTAATGTGCCAGTTGCAGGAGACAGATTGACCATGATAATTCAAGGACAGTGCGAAGTTAGCTTGGTGCCATCAAGTGCCAAGCCTATTTGGCACAACCCTTGAATTATCATGGTCAGTCTATCTCTTGTTGTAATGCTTTGGGGCTAACCAGTAATTCTGTGTATTTTACCAGTTTTTGAAAGGAAGGTAGCAGCCAGTAGGTGATGCCGATTAGACTAGAGAAATACTGCTTGTGGAAGGAGGGATACTGAAAATACATGAAGAATATCCAAATTTACAAAATGATCAAAATGTTGTGTTTTTGTTTGTGCGCAGTGCATGTTCCCTCGTTGTTTGATTTTCCAGTGCCTGACTGTATTAGGCCCAGTGCTTTTCCTACTGTATGTACAGCCTTTGTCCAGCATTATTGCTGGACACTCTGTTTCACATCACGCATACAGTGATGATACACAGCTTTATAAGTCAGGTAGTGTGAGTCAGGTCAACGAAATCATCCAGAGCGTGTCACTTTGCATTCTTGATGTGAGGCTGTGGATGTCAGAAAACAAGCTCAAACTGAATGAAGGAAAAACGGAAGCCATGCTCATTGCATCACCCAAAATGTCTTCTTCTACCGCTTTGCCTCAGCATATCATGATTGAGAACACGACCGTCAGCTTCTCTCAGTCAGTGAAGAACCTGGGTGTTGCAAATGAGCAGGACTTGTCCATGGATAAACAGGTGATAAACATTTGCAGGGCAGCCTATTTGGAGATGCTTCGTATTAGCTCAATTAGACAGTTCCTTACCTCAGAGGCTACAAAAACTCTGGTTTGTTCATTTGTTCTGTCTCGCATTGACTATGCCAACTCACTCGTATCTTGATGCCCGCAGTATCTATTTGATCGGCTCCAGAGAGTCCAAAATTCAGCCGCACGTCTGGCCATGAAAGCGAAAAGGTCAGACCATGTGTCCCCCATCCTGCACGCTCTCCACTGGTTGCCAGTGAAGGAGAGAGTCAAGCACAGAGTCTTGTCCATTTGTCATGTTTCTCTTTCTGGCACTGGACCCACTTATCTCTCAGAGCTCCTTCACTGTTATATCCCTTTGAGGCAATTGCGCAGTTCGTCTGACAATAAAATGCTTCGTATTCCTACAGTAAGGACTAAAGGATTTGGGCAGAGATCTTTTTCTTACCAGGGTCCATCAGCCTGGAATGATCTTCCTAAATCATTGAGACACAGTGAGTCTAGTGCCAGTTTTAAACACAGTCTTAAAACCCATCTTTTCCCACTTTGATTATCAGTGTTCATGTATTTAGTCATAATTCTGTTCTTTTGTGTAATTGTACATGTGGCTTTGTCACTTTTTGTGTAATATTTTTGTTTTGTTCATATGTACGGCGCCTAGAGCATCTTACCATGTATTGGCGCCTTATAAATCTTCCTTATTATTATTATTATTATTATTACTGAAAGCCATGTGTATGCTCTGTTCTTTTCTCCCCCCCCCTCCCCCCCCCCCCCTCCTGCACACACACACCTCCAAAAGGTCTTAAACATTTTTTGTTGTCTCCCTTTGTTGTTCGTTTGTTGCAGCAATGGCTTTGTCACGTTTGAAAAGATGGAATCGGCAGACCAGGCAATATCAAATGTAAGTTATGATCTGCCAAAAATAAATTTAAGGTTCTGTCATTTTATTTTTGTGTGTTTGCCATGGTTTTTAGCATGTAACATTAAGCTAATAACAGCAAAGACAAGAAATATATACTGATGAGCAAAAGAAATAAAACATAATCGGAAATGCTTAAGTCCTTTCAATAATGTTACATTTCCTTTGCTTGTCAGTGTTTACAGTAAACTTTGGATAAAACAGATTGTCTGGGGACCCATGTGTTCTTGTTGTTATCGCCAAAGTTTGTTATAAAGGAAGCAGTCTGTACAAGGGAAGCAATCTGTACAGAAAAAATGTGCTATCAGGACCTCTGAAAAGTGATGTTATTTCTGGCTTTTGTTATATTCCATTGTTCAATTTAACCCTTTTAGTCCCAAGGTCCCATTTCTCAAATTTTCGAGGTGTTGCCTAATGACTATGTACCAGTTGCAGGAGATGGATTGACCATGATAATTCAAGGGTAGTGCCAGATTAGCTTGGCGTCTGAAGGTGCCAAAGCTAATCTGGCACTACCCTTGAATTATCATGGTCAATCCATCACCTGCTGTAGGGACTCGGGGCTGAATGGGTTAATGCTTTTACTGCCAGTTCATGCGGATTGCGTTTCTGCAACTTGGTTATTTCAAAGCCCAAGAGCTCTAGCCCTCCCACGGATACGGATTCAAAGTGGTGCCAGCAAGGGGCATAGATCCTCATGAGCCCCTGCAAGCAATTGTGGAGGCTCATGAGGATCTGTGTCTCTTGTAGTCAGACTGTGCGCGCTTTTCTCAGTAGCCAAGGGGTTACAACTGGTCCTCATGACGAGGGAGCCATTAGGAGCGGTGAGGTCCAGTTTCAGACAACAGCATACATTTCCATTCTCTCGCAGGTAAATGGGAGCATGGTGAGCAACATACAGCTAAAGGTGTCAATGGCCCGACGGCAGCCCAGCATCGACACCATTCAGCATGACACCTCCACAGCTTCGTGGTCTTCCATAGGTGACTTGTCTTCTTTATTATACCCTCATTATTTTGACCTTCTCCCTGACCGTTTGGTTTGGCAGCACCACACAGAAAGAGCGATCTAAATTGAACAGAGTAGTAAAAACTGCATCGAAAATCATAGGTATCAATCTGGAGTCTCTCTTCCAAGAAAGATTGCTAAAAAAAGGCTAGATCCATCCTCCAAGATGATTACCACTCAGCCCATGAGTTGTTTGAGATGCTTCCATCTGGGTGCCGTTATAGAGCGATCGGAACACGCACGAGTCGTTTTAAAAACAGTTTTTACCCAACCACTGTCCAGGCTTTTAATGATGCAAACAAACGCCAAACCTGAACCATCCGTCCCACTGTTTACTGTATACATGTAATGTATATACAGTATTGTCCAGCTATCAGCATAATACTTCCATGGCTGGGACTTTTCCGCCTACAGCCGGATTTCCGGATTAAAAAAGAAATAATAATAATAATTTTTTTTTTTCACTTAAAAAGTGCCCAAAGACCCTTGCTTCAGGATTCAACTTTTTTTTTTGGTGCCACCCATGTACTTCAACTATGATGCAAGTGACGTGTTTTTATATTACGATATGTCCTCTGTGATTTGTGTCACTGTGAAATTGTGTTTATTGCCTTTACATTTAGACCACAATAGTTTAAGGCATGCGGGTGTGTGTGCGGAAGGGGGGCGGGGGGGTGCACTTGAGCAGCTTAACTATATTTTGATGTGTTTTATGTTCTTCTTTTTAAGTTGTGCAGCACTGAACCGATTTCCTAATGTATTATTACACATGGCAATAAAGTTCTATCTTATCTTATCCCCTTCAATGCTGGGATGAAACAAACGCCATCCAACTGCGAGATGAACAGATCCTTATTTATTTCCCCCCTCCCCACCACCTCTCAGGCAATGCCTCTGTCCAAAACGGGATTGTCGATTTCATTCATACTTGAAGGCAGAAAACCAGCAGCACTGCTTTGGTAGTTTGGCAGCGTGCAGTTCATCATGACCTTGTGACTGTGTAAACATGGTAAAACAGGCCGCTTAACCCTTTTAGCCCCAAGGTCCCATTTCTCACATTTTGGAGGTGTTGCCTAACGACTATGTACCAGTTGCAGAAGATGGCTTGACCATGATAATTCAAGGGTAGTGCCAGATTAGCTTGGCGCCTTCAGGCGCCAAGCTAATCTGTCACTACCCTTGAATTATCATGGTCAAGCCATCTCCTGCTGTAGGGATCCGGGGCTAAAAGGGTTGAAATACTGTTGTGCGTTAATCTGAAAGCACATTTCAGCACCATTTGTGTATGTTATGCCTTGTCAACACACCTAATGAACCTCAAAGACAGTTCAGTCGAACATGTAAGCACAAAAATGTTGATAAATAAACAATTTAGGGGGTTAGACACCAAACATAACTGTATGCAGGTGTTATGTGAAAGCGTTGGTATAAATTTCATGCAAAACATAACCCAAAAAATTGGATAAGTTAGATAATATCGACAGAAAATTCCAAGCGAAGGCTTTTACGTTGGCTGTGTGTACTGACCATAGTCAAAATGGCGCAGAAACAAAAAGCCTACTAAATAACAACTGAGGGGGTCATGTGACAAAATAACTATATGCACATGTTGTGTACGATCTATGGTATCTATTTCATACAAAAGAGTAACTCAAAATGCGTTAGACAATAGCGGTTCCTTAGAGAAAAATGTCCATGTGGTTTGCACGAGATAGTTGACCGGCAGTCAAAAGCATTGAGATTTGCATCCCCAGAATTTCTACGTCACATATACTCAGCTTGGGTTTTTTTCAAAGGTATACTTCACGCTTATATATTTTAAAGGTTTAAGACAAATTTGTTGTATACGAGTTAGGCTTTTGTTAGTGGTTCTTGTCACCTCTCTGGTCCGGTTGTGGAGTTTCAGTGTCAGAGGTGAAAGTCTTTGACTAAAACCCTCAACTTTTACCTCTGACATTGAACTCCCTGATCGCACCCCCGAGGTGACATGAGCCAATGGCAAAGCCTACTTCGTAATACAACTAATATTGTCTGCCTGATGGTGGCGGTTTCTGACTGTTGGAGTGTCATAAAAGCAAAGGGGCTTCAGGCTGAACAGTCAGAATACCATGACTGTATGACCCCAGCAATCAAGCCCTTTGGACAAGACGTGCCTGTGAGTCATGGGGTTATTTAAGCCATTTAGCCCTGAGTCAAAAAGCAGGAGATCGATTAACCATGATAGTTCAAGGGTTGTGCCAGATTAGCTTGGTGCCTTCAGGCGCCAAGCTAATCTGGCACTACCCTTGAATTATCATGGTCAGTCCATCTCCTGCAACTGGTATATAGTCCTTAGGAAACACTTCCAAAATTTGGGAAATGCGGCCATGGGGCTAAATGGGTTAACCAAAGTTTAGAAGTGTCAGTTAACGACTATATACCAGGTGCATGGTCGGTTCTGATTCCCGTTTCTGTGACTGTCAAATGTCAAGGAGTAAATTTCAGTCTGCATTGCCTTCATGATAGCAGAAGACATTTGAACATGAAATACCCATTTACCACTAAGTAACTTGATAAATTTACCACTAAGGCATATTTGTATAATTTTTAGTTTGTGCCACATGCCCAGATAGTGAAAATGAAAGTCTCTTGACTGTGGCTCTTTGCAAAATAGTTACAAATCAAGAGCCACTGTCAGGGTACTTTTTCCATACAGATTTCAGGGAACTGTGGTTGTTCTATCGCCATGTCAGTCACACATACTAAACTTCAGTGTTCAGGTGCTTTTCATGTTTCAGCGGCCAACCAATCGCAGAAGGGACCGTCTCGAAAAGAGAGCAGGGATCTCATCAAATACGATGACGAGGACATCTTTTGATTGTTGGGACTACTGTATCTTGTCAGTTGTTGACCAATCATAGATGGGACCATCACAAGACAGCCAAGATCTTGTCGCATGTGATGATGTGCAGAGGACATCTTTTGATTGTTTGCACTACTGTATGATAGTATCGTGTCAGTTGCTAAACAATCACAGATTGGACCATCACAAAAAGACCGCAGAGATCTTGTCAGATATGATGCAGAGGACTTCTTTTGATTGTTGGGATTACTGTGTCTTGTCAATTGTTGACCAATCACAGGAAGGACCGTCATGAACAGACAGCAGGGTTCTTGTCACATACAGTGCCAGTCTTTTTTGACTTTTGGATCATGTTGTTTTTCCCTTTTCATCCTGATACACCCACTGCTTGAAATAAATTTGACTGAGAGTTCAAAGTTGGTGCCAGAGTATCTTGGCACCTGCGACGCCATGGTATTCTGGCACCACCCTCGAACTAAAACAGTTGATCTATCTCCTAATATGTAATAGGACAATAAGCAGATTGACCAAATCAGCCTCCGGATGTAATGGGTTATTGCCACACACTGATTGAATCCCTAGATTCGCTACTGCTGACAGCGGTAGCGAATCGAGGGAGTCGACCAGAGTGTGGCAATAACCCTTATCATTCGAAATACACCAGTGTGTGAAATATGTTTGACTAAAATAGTTCAAGGGTAGTGCCAGAATAGCTTGGCGCCTCTAGGCACCAGGCTATTCTGACACCACCCTTGAACTAAAGCCATTGGTCTACTTCCTTATCTGTAAGTACTCTAATGTAGCTTGCATAGGACAGTGTACAAATCTGAAGCTTTTAGCCTCAGTATGATGTGGGTTACACATCCAGTGTAGAATTGCTACAGCAATCAGCCATACTAAAAGCCACACTGGTTGTCTCCCTCGATTCTCTCCTCCTATCTCTGGAACAGCTTGCCAGCATCTCAATGCACATTTGTCTGCTAACCACAATAGGTACAATGTACTGAGACCGGCAAATGTGGCCTCCTTTGACGGGTTTGTGGTGAGCATACTCACAATGGCGTTTGAACACGAGATCAGTGATACTGTCATGAAAACAGCTCAAATCTTGAATTGAAGGCTAAGAAGCGTAAAATATGAAATATCTTTGTGACAGAACACAGAAACAGTTTCTTTGCCAGATGACTGGGGGGGGAAAAAAGTGATTCCTTTTTTTCTACTCGAATGCTCATCGCGAAGTACGCACTACATAGCAACAAAAGAGCTCCTCCACGGTAAGAAAAGTAAAAAGTCCTTCATTTGAAACAGAAAATAATACATTTGTAAAGCTAAATATTTATATTTCTTTATAATAAAACCCTACTGTGAATTTGAAATGAACTGAATGCAAGAGGTGCAAAACTCATCATAACATTGAATGGCACAGATTCACGCACTTTGGGGGTTACTTGTGCCAGAGATAAGTGCAGCAATCGAGGAGACAGCCGGTGTGACTGATAACCTAGGCGAAGTCTCTTTTCTGACTAACTGTGTTCAGCGAGATACATAGTTTCTCATGAGATCATTACATATGGTGCCGAGTTTTCGGATGTGTGGTATCAATGTGTCAATAGACTCGCCCACTCTTTGCCTGAAATGTCATACTGCAAGAACCCCAGGACAGTGTTGCACGAGAAAGCCTAGTACTGCGCCAGCCACTAAGCAAGGTGCTCCGCTATAGCAAAGCACTTTGCTTAGTGCCTGGTGCAGCTCTAAGTTCACTCATGCAACTGAGCCCTGGACCAATCAGCGCACTGTAGAACCACATGCTTCAGGATGCCACGCCCAGGTACGGCAAACCTTCCGAGTTCATGCCTTGCCGGATGTGAACCAGGATCTGTGTTTTCTTTTCTTTTTTAAGCCAATTTTGGTGGTACTGGAGATGCCTGGAAAGCACTGTTGTTATGGGGAATGTAAGTCAGATTCCCAATACATCTTGGCAGACATGAAAGGGTGGATTGAAGCTTGCAATCAGCCAAATGATCAACTGAACCCTGAGAGAATCACGACATCAATATGTATGCTCAAAGTAAATAATTGCTTTCTGTTTCCACCATATTCTTCATAGACTGACTTGATTGATTGTATTTACTCATTCAGCCTGACGGCCGTATTTTCCCAATTTTGGAGGCGTCATCGACTATGCACCAGTTGCAGAAGATGGTATTACCATGATAATTCAAGGGCAGTGCCAGATTAGCTTGGTGCCGACGGGTGCCAAGCTAATCTGGCACTACCCTTGAATTATCATGGTCGACCCATCTCCTGCTGTAGTGTGTCAGGGCTAAATGGGTTAACAGTTAGTCTCCTAAATTACATGGTAGATCAGTCAGTTGTGTTTAAAGCATTTGTGCATGCACGCTGATCCCGTATGGCAGGGGCAAGAGACAGACTAGCACTAGAAGCATTTCTCAGGGGAAAAAAATGATGTTTTCTGCTAGCGGTTGGTTTGCACACAAAAAAGGGTACTGATGATGGCCTGCACAAGAATTCCTTTAGAGGCTAGGTATGCCCACATGAAGAAATCTTCGTGACAAAAACTGCTACAGAACAGCCAAATGGTTACAAATATTGTTTTGGGGGTGTAAATATGTATGTACATGTGCACATTACATAGGTTTAATAATAGGTTTAATAAAATACATATAAAAGAGATACCACCGAAACAAATTTGTTGCTGTATGGGTTGAGTCATGTCTGGTTGACTGCCTGCTCACCTCTGTGTGTGTGTGAGTGTGTGGAATGCCCTCCCTTCTGAGTTTCAAAGATCCTTGAGAGATTGAGAAATAACATTTTTTCTGTAATGGTAAATATCCCATTTGGCCCTGACACCCTACAACAGGTGATGGATCGACCATGATAATTCAAGGGTAGTGCCAGATTAGCTTCGTGCCATAAGGCGCAAAGCTAAACTGACAATACCCTTAAATTATCATGGTCGATCCACCACCTGCAACTGGTACATAGTGGTTATGTGAGAACTGCAAAAGTTTGGAAGTGCAGCCTTAGGGTTAAAAAGGTTAAATTTTAAGGCAAATATTATGCAGTTGACTTTACAATTTTTTTTTTAGAGATTACATGATGCCTGGCCTCACGTTATGCAAAATATATGCGAAGTTTAGCCAGCATTTTATTGGTCAAAATGAGCACAAGTGATTACGTCTTGTGTGGCAAAACAGGAGACGAGTCATAATTTATTTATGCAAACTTTTCAAGATTTTTTAAAGGTCTACCCTGAATCAACATTTTCCCCTTATATACAGTGTGGTGTCAAATGGCTTGCTTGTGACTGAGTTGCTGCTCACTTTGACTCTGTCGCAGTCAGCAGTTGATTGTTGTAACGCAGCGCTGTCATGGGGATTTGTAGTGGCGGAGGCTGCACAGGTTTTATCACCAAAGCTGACAAGATCAAAGTCTCCATATGTGCCTGATTTGCATCTGGCGGAAAGCTATCCAGCACGAATCAAGTAACCCAGGCAGACTTGAATCCATCCAACTAGATTAGCACAAATATACATTGGGTAGATTCAGGTCAGGGCAGATTAATGCTGGTTCGTTAGACTTTCGTAAGGTAAATTTGCGTCTAAACATAATGAAGATTACCCCTTCAGCATTTGCGTTGCTGTTTGCCACAGTGGCCCGCCTTATATTTTTATGATATTTGCTGCATATATTGGAAACAATCGAGTAATAAACTGTTTAGCTGATATTATCTCGTTATTTACCATACTATGAAATACTCATGGTTTCAATTTGTTTGCCTTAGCAAAAAAACTACAACCAATTTATCAGTCCATTCCACCATTCTTCTTTCTTTCAAAACTTGATCATATCAGTTAACCCATAAAGCCCTGAAAGACTAATGACAGGATGTGGATTGACCATGACATTTCAAGGTTGGTGTCCAAATAGCTTGGCGCCTATAGGCGCCAAGCTATTCTGACACCAACCTTGCAATATCGTGGTCAATCTGTCTCCTCAACTGTGATATAGATCTCGGAGGATATCAACAAAAATTTTCAAATTTTGTCCCGGGCGTAAATGAGTTGAGCTGTATGTTACTTGTGGTCAAAGCCACAAACATCGTAATAATTGCTGTTGAAGCTGTCTATAATCACAGTGCATTTTAATAATACACATTTTAGTGTAGGAAGAGGTCTTTAAATCCTCATATCAAATTGGCAATCAGTTAAGCTCTGAAAAAATGCCACAACTGAATGTTCTGTGCACTGTCTGCATAGTCCATCTTGAAACTGCAAAGGGAGTACTTGGACAAGATACCAACTCAAGATCATTGTTTATATGCTATGTTTGGTACACTGTCTGACTTGAGATCACCCCATCCGACTCGTGACCATTGGGGGGAGGGATTCAGAAATATGTGCTGTTTTCAAACCTTCTAGTTCCATACACGCAAATTACAGTCTGACTAACAGATGGTAAAATGCCGCCGATGGACTGATGAAGCCCGCAAGAAACTAAATAGGGTGATCAAATTGTTGGAACTGATCTTTCGCTGGCATCTCTGTACAACACATGCACCGTCAAGAGAGCGAGCTCCATCATACATGACGAGCACCATCCTGCACATAGCCTGGTTTAGCCCGCCTTGCCATCTGGCTCACGCTTTTAGATCCATTAGGCCAAAACCACTCGTTTTCAGAAGAGCTTTTATCCCTTGGCTGTTCAGGCCCTGTCTAATGTGGCTGTGATATGATAATAAACTCAGCAGAGTTCCTTTACAATTACTGACCTACAGCCCATCTTAGTTGTTTATAGCTCTTTATATGTTCTATTAAACCTCTTCGGGGAAGTGGCGCAGTGGTTAAGGCGTCTGCCTCCAATGCCAAAGGTGCGAGGTTCGATACCGGGTTCCGGCGTTGGATTTTTCTCCTCTGGTGTCACCGTCTGGGCAGTGGGCAGATGTTCACATCTGCACGGGACATAGACGACCCCGGCCCCCACGAGTCCCCTGCTGCCTTGCAGGCCTGGCCGCTTGGCTGCGGAAAGGCTAAGGGAGGAAACCCCTGACATCAAAGCCCCCGTGTCTCCGGGGAAGGCTTTTGAGACTAAGACAAGGACAGTCTGATATAAAACCTACGACCCGAGGACCTCGATGCCACCGTCCCAGCTTGCTAGGCCATGGCAAACGAACCAAGGGTTTAAAGGGTGGGGCCAGTACTGCGCACACTGCACTCCACCAAAAAGCTCAACCGCGCAGGCTTTAGGAAACGCCCACGGACTATGACACTGAACTTTCCAAGTCCTGTAGCGATGGGCAAGGGGCAAAACGGCAGGTGAAAGATGTCACTGGAAGCCAGTCTCAAACCTGCATGCAGCGGTTCAGGATATTGGTCGCCTGATGTTGACCTGGGGATGACGTCACTCGGCACACCCACACCCTGAACGACCAAGCAGCCTTCTCTAGGGACAGCACTGCTTGCTCCACACGGAGAGGGGCCTAGAAAAGGTGGCCTAACCAAAGCTCATCCCCTCGTAACCCCAGTTGGCTAGCCGCGGTCAACGGGCATCTTCTCATGCGGTCAGAAAACAAGAAAAAACAATGGATCCACTCTCATGATGACCACGACCGGACTCAACGTAGCATGCTGGAACATCCGAACCATGCTCGACACAGCAGACAGCGGACGCCCTGAATGTCGCTCCGCCCTCATTGCCCATGAATTGCGGAGGTTAAACATCGACATCGCCGCGCTCAGCGAAGTACGTCTTCCGGAGGAAGGCAGCCTCCAAGAACTTGGCGCTGGCTACACCCTCTACTGGTCAGGCAGGCCTGCATCAGAAAGACGGCTCTCAGGTGAAGACACCCATTGCGACTAAGTTGGAAAACCTACCAACAGGTCACTCCGACCGCATCATGTCCATGCGCCTCCCACTGAAACACCAGCAATATGTCACCCTTCTCAGTGTGTACTCCCCAACCCTCCTGGCAGAGCCTGCAGAAAAAGACAAGTTCTACTCTGACCTGCGCAGCCTCCTGCAGAGCGCCCCTGCAGACGACAAAGTCATCATTCTTGGCGACTTCAACGCCAGAGTGGGCCAAGACTCTGAAGCCTGGAAAGGAGTCCTCGGCAAGCATGGCGTTGGGAACTGCAATGACAATGGTCGCCTACTGTTGGAGCTCTGTGCAGAGCAGCAACTTGTCATCACCAACACTACTTTCCAGCAAAAGGACAGTCGAAAGACCACCTGGATGCATCCTCGCTCCAAGCACTGGCACCTTATCGACTATGTGCTAGTGCGTCAGAGGGACCGCAGTGACGTCCTCCTCACCAGAGTGATGCCCAGCGCAGAGTGCCACACTGACCACCGCCTTGTTCGCTGCAAACTCAGGCTCCGCCTCAAGCTGAAACCCAAGAAAGGGGGCCCCCCCAAGAAAAAGCTTGATGTTGCCAGCCTTCAGCGTGACGACAAGAAAGCTGCCCTTCAGGCCGATTTACAGCGCATGCTCAAAGACACAGTTGATCCAGCAGACTCCTCCCCTGAAACACTCTGGGAACAACTGAAAACTGCTATTGTAAAATCCTCTGTGGAAGTCTTGGGCTTTGCTAGAAAGAGGAACAAAGACTGGTTTGACGAAAACGACGTAGAGATCCAGGAACTTTTAGCAAAAAAAAGAGCCGCCCACCAGGCCCACCTAGCCCAGCCTTCCTGCCCTGTGAAGAAGTCTGCCTTCCGCCTCATCTGCAGCAGTCTCCAGCTCAAGCTTAGAGAGCTCCAGAACGAGTGGTGGTCCAGACTCGCACAGAGGACCCAGCTCTGCGCTGACAACGGTGACTACAGGGGCTTCTACGAAGCACTGAAAGCAGTGTATGGCCCTAGGCACCTGGTACAAAGTCCCCTGCGAAGCGCTGATGGACAGGCACTCCTCACAGATAATACCTCCATCTTGAACCGCTGGTCGGAATACTTTCAGGACCTCTTCGGCGCTGAACGCACTGTTCCAGAAACAGTCATCCTCCAAATCCCGCACCTTCCACTAAAGGTTGAATTGGACGAACCGCCCACCGCCGAAGAGACCGTCACAGCCATCTACCAGCTCAAGAGTGGCAAAGCAGCAGGCATTGACGGAATCCCGCCAGAGATATGGAAACATGGAGGCCCAGCACTGCACAACAAGCTCCACGACCTCTTTCTCTGCTGCTGGGAAAAAGGAACACTACCAAAGGATCTCCGTGATGCAGTCATCATCACCCTGTACAAGAACAAAGGAGAGAAGTCTGCCTGCTCTAATTATCGTGGAATTACCCTGCTGTCCATTGCCGGGAAAATTCTCGCAAGGTTGCTCCTCAATCGGCTGGTACCTGCCATCGCTGAAGACCACCTCCCAGAGAGCCAGTGTGGCTTCAGAGCCAACAGGAGTACCACTGACATGGTCTTTGTGCTAAGACAGCTTCAGGAGAAGTGCCGCGAGCAGAACAAAGGGCTGTACGTAACGTTTGTTGGCCTAACAAAAGCGTTTGAACTGTGAGCAGGCAAGGTATGTGGCAGATCCTGGAGCGACTAGGTTGTCCCCCAAAGTTCCTCAACATATCGTCCAGCTCCACGAGGACCAGCAAGGCCAGGTCAGACTAAACAGTGACCTCTCAGAACCATTCCCCATTCGCAACGGCGTGAAGCAAGGCTGCGTGCTGGCACCGACCCTCTTCACCATCTTCTTCAGCATGCTGTTGAAGCAGGCCACAGTGGACCTCGACAATGACGGCGCAGTGTACTTCAGGTATCGTCTCGATGGCAGCCTGTTCAACCTCAGACGACTGCAGGCCCACACGAAAACCCTAGACCAACTGATTCGTGAGCTGCTCTTCGCTGATGACGCTGCCCTCGTTGCACACACAGAGAGAGCCTTGCAGCGCATTACGTCCTGCTTCGCAGATGCTGCCCAGCTCTTTGGACTTGAGGTCAGTCTGAAAAAGACAGAGGTCCTTCATCAGCCGGCACCCAAGGAAGAGCATCGCCCTCCCCACATCACCATCGGCGAGTCCGAACTGAAGTCTGTACACCAGTTTACCTACCTTGGCTGCATCATCACGTCAGACGCCAAGCTGGACAAGGAGCTGGACAACAGGCTGGCAAAAGCGAACAGTGCTTTCGGGCGACTATTCAAGCGGGTGTGGCACAATCAACAGCTGAAAAAAGGCACCAAGATCAGCGTGTACAGAGCTGTCGTCCTCACCACCCTGCTGTACGGTTCCGAGTCCTGGGCCCTCTACCGCAGCCAACTACGACTCCTCGAACGCTTTGACCAGCGCTGCCTGCGTACCATCCTCAGCATTCACTGGAGTGACTATGTCACCAACGTCGAGCTCCTTGAACAGGCGGAAACTGTGAGCATCGAGGCTTTGCTGCTGCGGACACAGCTTCGCTGGGCGGGGCACGTCTCCAGGATGCAGGATCATCGCCTACCCAAGATCACTCTGTTCGGCGAGCTCGCCACTGGACACCGAGACAGAGGGGCACCAAAGAAGAGATAAAAAGACGGTCTCAAGAAGTCACTTAGTGCCTGCCAAATCGACCACCGCCAGTAGTCTTCGCTTGCTGCGGACCGTGACACCTGGCGCTCCACCATTCACAAGGCAGCCGTCTCCTTTGAGGACTCTCGCAGAGCTAACCTTAAGGACAAGCGGCTCAGAAGAAAAAACAAGAGTTGTCGTAACTCAGAACCCTGACCAGACCTTCCCCTGCAGCCACTGCGGTCGAACCTGCCTGTCCCGGATTGGCCTCCGCAGCCACGAAAATGCCTGCAGACGACGTGGGCAAGCCCTATAGAATCTTCGTTCGCGAAGTCAAGCCAAGAGAGAGAGAAACCTCTTCTTAAACAGGATATACAGTTTTACAAATGCATATGAATTTAAC
Source organism: Semisulcospira habei (assembly GCA_036245525.1). Lineage (NCBI taxonomy): Eukaryota > Metazoa > Mollusca > Gastropoda > Semisulcospiridae > Semisulcospira > Semisulcospira habei. The sequence goes on from BTPG01000004.1 coordinate 170,673,845, forward strand.
TAATCTGTTTTCGTTGCGGCTCACTTGGCGGTTTTTGTTGTCATAATATGGTTATTATGCTATAGATTTATCTTATTTTACTTAGATGTGTGTGCATACTTAGTAAAAAAACTGCTATACATATGTGTGGTTTGGTATTTTAGAGGCAGCTTGATTGTGATGTATGTATGTTTTATGTGTTGATCTTAATATGGACGCTCGTCAGTTATGCCGCAAAAAAATTCCTAATGTTTATGCATATGGCAATAAAGTTTATCTTATCATATCTTATAATGAAACATGTGGCACTTAGCAATTTGCACGCACTTGCTTGCGTTTGACTGAAAGACTGAGGTGTCCGACTCAAGATCTCTGCCTCGCGCTATGCACACGTTGAAGCACAGCTTGCATGGTCCCCCGAGCCGAGGGGTCAACGTTGCGTTAAGCACGTACCCAACGCGTAAAAGGCCATCGGGCCGAGGTCGTCCCGATCGCCTTATGCGCACTGGGTACACTGAGACGACTGTCATGTTGTGCCAGACACAGATGATAAGTCTTCGAAGCCATCAATCAGTGGCATATTCAACACCTGACACGCCCATCCATCCAAGGATCACGGATATAACTGTGCCAGCGCGAGGCATAGATCATCATGAGTCCCCGCAGTTGCGGCGGGGGCTCATGAGGATCTGTGCCTCTTTCAGTGCATGCGGCAGATGCCGGTTTCTCCGTACCCGCAATATACGTGGGATGTGATTAACCAAGCTGAAGCGAAACACCTGTCGGTCCTGAGCCACGCGTCGTTCAACTCCCTCCCTCCTCCATTCCGCTTTCACCACTCTGCATATCCCTGCGCACCACCCTGTTGTAACTACGTTACCTAAGTAACGAGTCCTTCGTACAATACCCCTGCGCAGAGGGAGGGCTCGCTGGTGATGTAAATATTACCTTTGACCTTTCGCGGAGCTTCTTGTGTCGTGAGATCTGATTGGCTGGTTCTCCCCCTCATTTCCCACGTGTGGAGAACACTTGATAACAAAAGCGAAGCAGACGCCGACTAACGGACGAGAGAGTTTGTCGGTGTGGAGAGGAGTGGAGTGCTTATTTCGTCCACACACCCATGTCGGGGTTCAAAGTGGGCATCTTACGACTCGGAAGAGTCGCAGGGAAGGTAAGTGAACAAAGCATTTATCTAGAAACACAGGCGAACGAGAAAGGCCGATCGATAAGTGCGCTCTCTCTCTTTCTCTCGCGCCCTCTGAGTCAGTGGTTGTTTGTGTGATCTTTGTGGCGTTTTGTGTGGTGAACCGATAGCGCTTTGTCGTTGCTTGTGAATGTCACGTTTGCGCCTGAGTGACAGTATGTAAAATTTGCAGCAAATGTGAATTTTTTAAAGCGAGTTTCAGCAGACTGAGCTCAAGCATCTTTGCTCAGTCACAGAAACGGAAGAGATGACCGTTGGACAGTAACCGGCACAGGCTGGGCTCAAGAGATGAGTTCAGTTCACGAGGTAGATCTGTAACTAAGGAAAACATTGGTTTCCTTTTTTATATATACATTTTAAAAAAAAAAATATACATTGTACGACTTATCATGTATCGGTCTCAAAATTACGCTGTACCATAAATCGTACGAATTATAGTACAGCTTGAAGAAGAGACCGATACATAGATACATCAGTCAGACTGACGTAAACGTGTTTCTCGACTGCAGCCTGCGCATGTAACAAATGGCTGACCGTCCACTAGCATGACGGGCTGCACTGTCCATCTGTCTGGCTACGTTTACAGGTCACGTTTTATCGAGGTTTGGCACGAGTGTTGTGTACACTATCAATACAGGCCTATCTGACCCTCTTTGTCTCTGGCAGCATGTCAACGGTACTGCTTTGGCAAACCTAGTTTGATACACACTCGGGTAACACCGAGCAACAACTGCCTCTCAGTCATTCAGTTTTCAGTTTCAACTCGCTCACTTTTTTATACTGTGATTATTTTGAGTCAATGTCCTGTTTAGCATCCATCACAGGACATGCACAAAATAATCAAGTCGACCATCAGTATTGTCAGCAGTCAAACACAAGGAAACTGAAATGAAACCTGACGCATCATAAAGTTCACTTGCAGTTGTTTGGAACAATTGGGGCATGGTATATTTTTATGATCCCAAATAACTGTTTTAGACATTATTGATCAGTTGATCAGTGGCAACAGTCAGCTGTCGGTGATTTCACTACAGCAGTAAGAAGAAAATTAGCCGTACTTCGATGAAAACAATTATAGCACCTTCACTGCTGAGAAAAATTGAACACCACCCAACTGCAAGACATAGAATATATATCCACATTAGCCCCCGCAGTTGCAGTAGCTCATGAGGATCAAAACGTTTTGTATCCATGTTCCTTTGATGGCTTGGGATCTTTGACACTGTATTGACCACAAGTTTTTCATTTTAATCCTTATCATTCAGAATACACCAGTGAGTGTGTGAAATAAGTTTGACTAAAATAGTTCAAGGGTGGTGCCAGAATAGTTTAGCGCCTCTAGGCGCCAGGCTATTCTGGCACCACCCTTGAACTAAAGCCATTGGTCTATATCCTTATCAGTAAGTACTATATCATGTAGCTTGCATATGGCGGTGTACAAATTTGAAGCTTTTAGCCTCAGTATGATATGGGTTAGTGCAACTATGTCCACTGGCATTGAAGGGGTTAAAAATGTTGGGCCTTCAGTTTTAGTTCCAGCTGAAGAATACCAGATTATGAGTGTATTATCGTTTTTGTCACACATTATTTATTACCTTGTGTTTTATTTATTTTACTTCAGTTTATCAGATCCTCGCACTCATTTTAGCCTAGTAACCTAGATCTATGTACGCCAGTGTGCTCTGGCCAGTCATTTGCCATTCTGTGTTCAAAAAGCTTGTGAGCAGTATCCGGCATCACCATAGTAACCAAACCGTTTCAGTGAGACCTCATTAGGTGTCTCCGCAAAAGCTCTCAGTTGATCACTTCCAATCAATATTCCCAGGGTCCCCGGCCCTGAACAAAGCAAATCTCTCTCCAAACTTGTTGAATAGCGTTTGCAAACTCTGCTGACTACACGACATCGGTCACTGTTGGCTACTAACCCGGCATCACCCAACTGCACGAGGCATAGATCCTCGTGAGCCCCCCTTCCCCCTCCCCCAAGTGTTGTCAGCAAGAGGCATAGGTTTTCATGAGCCCCCGCAATTGCGGGGGCTCATGAAAACCAATGCCTCTTGCTGGCACCACTTTCAATCCATTTTGACTGCTGGGGATTGTTTGGCGTTGAATTGACAATGATTTCAAATGCAAAATCGGCGTCCACAGGCACGGCGGGCGGTCAACGGGGTTAACGGTACCTTTGTCGCATGCGCAAAGGGGTTTAACCCATTTAACTCATTCTACCCCAACACCGAAATCCCCAAATGTTGCCGTTGTTCTCTGAAGACTGCATTGCAGTGCAGGACACAGATCGGCCATGATAATTCAAGGGTGATGCCAGAATAGCTTGGCGCCCATCGGCGCCAAGCTATTCTGGCATCACCCTTGAACTATCATGGTCGATCCTTATCTTGCTGTGGTGTGTCTGGAGTAGAATGAGTTAACCCCATGGCCGCATTTTCCAAAGTTGAGAGGTGTCGCCTAACAATTACGTACCGGTTGCAGGAGGTGGGTCGAGCATGATAGCTCAAGGGTAGTTCCAGATTAGCTTGGCGTCATCAGGCGCCAAGCTGATCTGGCGGCTGCGCCCTTGAATTATCGGGGTCAGTCCATCTCCTGCTGCAGTCTGGGCTAGATGGGTGAACTAGCGATGGCAGTGATATAGTATTATTATTTCATTAACCTCCACCCCACCCGGGTCTGCCCTGGGGGACTTGGGTGGGGTTAGGTACTTTTTAGTTCCCAGGGTCACCCTGGTCAGCCCCACAGGGTGGGTTTTCCTTTCTATTCTGGGGCATGTGTTTCTGTCTACCCGAGGTCCATTCATCTGTATTTGCCTTTTTAAAACTCTTCCTACTGTCTGCACTGCCTGTAGCTCTTGATATTGGATGTGTGTTGCCAAATGGTTTTAGCTTTATTTAGGCCCCATGTTGTAGGTTTATTTAACGTAGTGGACCGGCTGGCGACATACATTCAATATTCTGTTTTTTTTTTTTTTTTCACAAGCAGTGCAGGCACGTCCTGAGAAAGCCTTGTTGCTGTCGGGACGTTAAGCAATGTACAATCAATCATTAACCTCCTTGTGCATGCAGTACAGTTGCAGTGGGGGATTAACCCTTTTAGCCCCAAGGTCCCATTTCTCAAATTTGGGAGGTGTTGCTTGACTGCATACCAGTTGCAGGAGATGGATTGACCACAAAGGGTAGTACCAGATTAGCTTGGCGCCTTCAGGCGCCAAGCTAATCTGGCACAACCCTTGAATTATCATGGTCAATCCATCTCCTGCTGTTCGGACTCGGGGCTAAAAGGGTTAACACTAACGCCAACAGTGATGTAGTGTACTGTAGTCACATGCATCGAACTTTGGTTTGTAACTTTCATTTTCTTTCTCTTCTTTTTTTCTGTTTTTCAGTAATAAAGAATCTCGTCATCCTCTCAATATATACATACTATGCTGTCTCGTCAGCCCTTACAAAACATCTCCCCCACAAAGCACCTTAGGCATTCAGTATTGGATGGAGGAGAAACGCCTGTGCAAAATAATGAGCATCATCATTACAGAAAAAAATGTTAGTGTGTCTGTACATTATTACTTTGTACTCGAGCCGCTTTTTTGTTTGTTTTGGTGTTTGTGTGTGTGTTTGTTTGTTTGTTGTTGGTTTTTTTTGGGGTGGGTGGGTGGGTAGTTGAGCATTGTTACAGAATTGCCTTTGTTACATTTAATCGGGGGGGGGGGGGGGGGGGGGGAGGGGGGGTAGAGGAGATGAGCATTGTTACACTGATCTATTGATCCGACTCTACTGATCTGACAGCTGTATTCAAATTTCAACGCAGAATTATTTGCTCTATTAATTATAGACTGTTAGATTGCCATTGTGTGAGAAACAAAACCCGCGCTACAAAGTGGGTTACATCACCAGCCGAGCCCGATCAATCACGGCTGATAATTGGCTTCGCTGGTTTTGTCGGCAATGCTGTCACTCGGCACGCGCCCGAGGATGGCAACCCGGGGAGCAAAGGTCCTCGTGCCGACGCCGGCTGTCGTTTGCCCGGCAGCAGGGGTAGGCACGAGGACCTTTTATTCACCGGGTGTAGAAATCAAGCATGACGCTAGCCAGCCGCGCATGTAACCCACTCGTACTCACAATTACAGACATAGTCACAGCGTCGGCCCCGGGCTCAGCCGCCTGTCTCACGGTGTAAATTGTAGCTGTCCATGGACAACAAGACATACAATTCTCAGGAGCCCCCGCAGCAAGTGCAGGGGCTCACGAAAATCTGTGCCTCAGTCTCGGAGGCAATGCTGAATTTGTTTCGGCGTCGAAGGGAATGACTGCGACTGATTAGTTTAGACACCGAGTTGGCTCAGTGGTGTGTGAATGTGTTGGGGATGCCGCTGAGAGAGTGGGACCCACACTTGTTGCCTCGGGCCTCGATTCGCTGCGCTGATTTGAGTGCAGCGAATAGAGGCAGACACCCAGTGTGTGTGGTATCGTGTTTTGAGTAGGGGCCAGAATGAGTGTGCAAGCTGAAAAAACTGACATGGTAGTGGTAGAAATCAGACTGATTTGCTGTGGCACATTCATCCTCTCATAGGTTGCGTCACAGTATAATTATAAATTCAATCCATTGTGTCCCAGGTACAAAACACCCACATTTTTTAGTTGCCCTCCGAGGCCGACTGCATTACAATTAACAAGACAGATCGCCCGGCCATGATAGTTCAAGGGTGGTGCCAGGATAGCTTGGCGCCTATGGGCGCCAAGCTATCCTGGCACCACTCTTGAGCTATCATGGTCAATCTATACCCTGCTGTGGTGTGTGGAGATTGAATGAGTTTATAAGTCTACGTGTTTATGTAGCACATATTGCCTGGCCCGCCGAGCTCAAGTTCTTGACAGATATTTCCCATCAAGCGGCGTGCCAGTGAACATGAGTGTGTGTGTGGTGGGGGGGGGGGGGGGGGGGGGAGGTGTGCTGTGCTGGTTTTATTTCATTATAATTATTTCATTATAATGACTCATGCATGTTACCATCATGGCATGTGTTGACGGACTTTGTCGGAGCGGTGCCCTCAGGACACCGGCGCTGTATTATATAGCGACGGGCCCCCCAGGTTCAGCTTTGACCGTTGTTTTACGTTGCCTAGATCGGATCGAGATCATTTAGTCCCTATCGACGGTATTTTGTTTCTGTTGTTAACTTGTATTTTCAGTTACTAGTCAAGTAGGAACTTAGTAACAAAAGAACACATAATAGTGTGTTCAGGAGACATAGGGCTCTCTTAGCATTCTGTTTTTGTCAGGGAGGTTCGGGTGGGGACTGATGAGGCCACTGGCGCCGGCCATTACTAGATGCCTTGGCGACGGGCTTCACTCGGCGTCCCGAGTCATTGACCATTTTGTAGCTCAATTATTGTAAATTGTGGAATAATGAGTGAATGTGAGCAGCACCTGAGGTGGCAAGACAAAATTTGCTATAGCAACAATAAAGTTATATTGAATCTACTCCGCTTATTACAAGGTCAGATATAACAAAAGTCGGTTATACCAACACTTGAGGTCCCAACAGCAGTTTTTCAACGTGAATTACTTCGCTTATAAGGCATCGGATATAACAAGAAGAAACATTGGGCCCCGCCCTGGCGATTTGTTATTTCCGGAGTTGACTTGCACTACTAGAAATGACAAAGGTACCCAGTGTGTGTGAGTGTATGGTAGAACTGCGGCCAACCTCGGCTAGGTGGACTGCTGATCTAAGTTTGCCTACTGTGGAACGCGCAGTGGAACGAAACTTAAAAAATCTGACTCGCGATTGTCCGGAGGGATCATAAACAATGGCATTGCTGTGTACTGGGAAATAAATACCCGAGCCGCGTACCGCACAGCTGTGAATGCCAAGCGCTTGCTGAATTTCTGCACTTCACCTTTTGCCTTTCCAGCAGCTGAGAAACCAAACACTTGGACAGTCAACAATTTGTTCTTTGTGATGCAACGCCGCAGTTGCGCGGCCGCCTTTAGACAGATAACGTCCCTTAGTTAACCCGTTTAGTGCCGAGAAAATGTGAACGCCACCCAACTGCAAGAGGCATAGATCTTCGTGAGCCCCCGCAGTTGCGGGGGCTCATGAGGATCTATGCCTCTTGCTGACATCACTTTAAATCCATGTTCATGTGACATCTATTTTTGTTTGTGTCTTGAGTTAACAAAAATTGAGTCCGCGTCAGCTGGCTCTGAAAGGATTAACCCATTCTCTCTGGCGGCTGCACTGGTCCTGGTAGGTCAAAGTCGCACAGTTACAGTGCGCCTGAACTGTTCAGTGCTCAGGCCGTACTCTATAGGCAACAGCCATTGCTGCCTCTGCCCTGATCAGTTTATGATTTCTTCAAGCCTGTAGTCATTCGACAAAGTGTGCGTTTACGTTCAAGTGTACTGAGACACGCCGCGCCTGCATAGCCTCTCGAAAACAGTACATGTACGCAGAAGTCGTATACACTATACACTCCATACCCAGCACCCGGGAAATCGCGGTTTACCGGTGCAAAGCTCACTGATAAAGCCGGCATCAAGAGCGGCATACCTAAGCGGCCTTAGCAACATGCACAGCCCTTCCTACGTCAGCCGATAGATCCTACCATCCATATTGACACAGTGTCACCTACCGATGAAGAACTGCTGTATATGACGATGTGCGCTGCCGCTAAAGCGAACACAGTACGAGCATTAGTTTTTTTCTTTCCTAGGGTACATTTTGCTTTCTACCCTAGGAAAGAAAAGAAAGCCTAATTTTGTGAAAAGCGGAGGATTATCATTGTAATATGAAAATCTCGCTTTTCACAAAATGGTCGTAATATCTTTTTTTTCTCATTAGGGGTAGTAAAGTCCTGGGGGGGGGGGGGGGGGGGTGGTGTTGTAGGTAGGGAACTGGCAAGCAAAACATCCTCGGGGTGAGGTCCACCGCAGCTGGCCCAGCCTCTTTGCGCAGACGTTTGTAATCAGGCAATACCTGGGCTTGTTTAAGTTCTGTCCAGAAGTGTGTGATGGATTCTCAAGGAATTAATAAAAGTTGAGATATAAACCACGATTATCATTGGTACATCCTTTTCGCGGCACGAATTTATGCATACTTCTGTACACATGAACACTTGTGAGCCTTGTGTTTTTAGGGTACCATTACACGTAAATCAGAAGACCAATTTCTACCCCATTTGTGTTTGCTATGCCTCGCCGACACACCTAATGAACTTGAACGGCAGTTTGGCCACGCAGCGCACGCGTATACATTACACACTTGTTTGTTCTGCACAACATTTAGCCCGTGAATCATTTTTTTTTTTAATCTTTTGCTCGTACCAGATAGCATTTTTTTATATATAAAAGAGCGGAGTCATTGTCAGATTACTTGATATTAAGACGACGTGCGCGGAAGTGGCTTCTCCGATGTGTGAATGAAGCATAGCTAGATACGTACGCAACGTTTCGTAACCGCGTCTGTTGCAGAAGTGTTCCTTTGAACAGTTACAGCAGTAGTGGGTGTTTGAGGTCCTCTTTTTGGAGCGTAGCAACGGGCGTGCACTTTACTCGCCTGGCTTGTAAAATAAATGAATTTATTCACGAGCCTTGAAACACCACGCCGGACTGGAGACTGAGACGGGTGGAACGCGTGTGTCTGACGTTTCCAATTAACCCTTTTCATCCTGATACACTGTTGCTTCAAATTAATTTGACTATGATAGTTCAAGGGCGGTGCCAGAATAGCTTGGCGCCTGAGGCGCCAAGCTATTCTGGCACCGCCCTTGAACTAAATTGGTTGATCCGTTTATTAACCTGTCATGTAGCTTTCACAGCATAATAAGCAAAATCAACAAAAATCAGACTCAGATGAAATGGGTTAAACGGACCTAATCCAGAAATAAAGGGTTGATAGTTCGCAATCTCTTCATTTACATTTCCTTAGTATGGCTTGTCATGTTGGACAAAAAGATTAGCTTATCTTGTTTGGTGTCTCTCTCTCTCTCTCTCTCGTCTCTCTCTCTCTCTCTCTCTCTCTCTCTCTCTCTCTCTCTCTCTCTCTCTCTCTCTCTCTCTCTCGTCGTTATAAGCTAGTATGTCCACTAAAAACAGGACCTACCCAGCAAGCAAAGGTCCTTGGGCCCACGACGGCCGCAGTGGGCCCGCGCACGACTGTGCGCGGGTCCACTGCGACCGTCGTGGCCCCGAAGACGTTTTGCTACTGGGGTACTGGCTTTTGCCACAAAACTGCAGTCTTCTTTTCCATAGTACGACGTAGGAGAGCTCCACCGACTGGCATCAGGGGCAGTAGAATACATCTGTAACGTGACTACTGCCATGCGGTACTCGGGAGAAAAATGCTACGTCTACGTTGAGGCAAGGGCAAGGCGTACATTGAAAAATCCGTTGTTTTGGCAAAGTTTAGCAATCAAATCCCGATCTGGAGCAGATGGCTCAAAGATTGATTACACCTGCACCGATTCTGAACAGACCTAAGTGGTTCATTCTTTCGCAAACAGTTTTCCCGGCCATGCGCCAAGAGACGGGGTGGAGCGCGTATGGACTTTTTGGGATCCATCGATCTTGCCCGCGCACTGAATAAACTAACTTGACTCAGTGACAGACTGTCGCGAACCGTTTTACATGTTGTCAAGGGGCGGGCTGGAATGCGTATGGACTTAACCCTTTGACTCCCAGAATCAGAATGCCTTTCATTCCATAAAATGGAAGTCGCTGATTTAGTTTCGGCCGGGAGTCAAAGAGTTTGTTGCAGTTGGTCTACCCCGCACTGAACCAAGTGCCCTAAGTGGCTGACTCTGTCGTGGGCCGTTTACACGCCTGCTTGGCTGCAAAAGCTTCGCAGCTTTATCTAGTGAATAATTGAATACAAACTGCACCGCGAAAATAAATTGATTTCCCAAGATGCAATCTCGCTGAAGGTCACGAAGTCAAATAACTCATGTACTTCCGTCGCCTAATTCGAGACTGAGGTGGAGCGCCCCCAGCAGGTCAAGGGTAGGCTAATCCGGCACTACCCTTGATCTATCAACGGGTCGATATTTCTGCTGCGACACCCGTTTGAAATGGGGGCTGGCGATGTGAAAGGGGGTAATAAGAAACTGGACGCCAACCTTAGTGTTAGTCCTGTGTCTCACCGCAGTGCAGGTGCCGGGCTCAGTTTGTGGTCGATCCATTTCCCACGACTTGTGTGATGTGCAGCTTAGACTACACTTTCAACATGTGTTCAGAATATGGCATTGGGTGTGAAAAAGGGGTAATAAGAAATGCCTGCATATTCTGCCAACATTTTTTCGCAATGGAGTCCCCGATCTTTTCTGCCGGGGTGAAGGCAAAAAAAAAAAAAAACAACACAGGAAGACAGCAAGTCCTTTCTTGTGAATATCGCGATTTTCATTGTAATACATTGAAAATGTCGCTTTTCACAAAAATGAACTTCCTGTGTTTTGCTTCACGGGGCAGTTTTGTGGTCGATCCAGCTCCAGGGACTTGCTTCGGTGCAGAGCTTGGCGGACTGCGTGTTAAAACTGGTTTGCAGCGCGGGCTGTCGATGCGACTAGGGGCAATGCGAAATTGACCCGCATTTTCCCCAGTCGTTTGTCTTATCGCCATACAGGTCTTGACTCAAATTATGATCACACTCTAGTGTCTACATCAGGCATAGAGCCCCATCAGCCTGAAGATCCGTGTCGTGAGATGTATGATGTATGTCAGTGTTGCCCATGCTTGGGCGGGAAAATCAGATGTTCGATTGCCGCGGGGCTGTCGCCTTGAATTGAATTGTCCACAGAGCATATAGTCGGAACCAAAAGCAGCCGTTTACTGTTAACCCATAAAGCTCTGCCATGCTGCTTCAGGATATGGATCGACCGTGATAGTTCAAAGGGCGGTGTCAAAATAGCTTGGCGCCTATCATGTTCGATCTGTTACCAGAACTGTGAAGTAGACCTCATAGGGTATCTTAAACAGGGCCAGATCCAGGGGGAGGGGGGTGGGTGGGTGGTGCTTTGGTACTACAGCACCCCCCCCCCACCCCCTCGGCTTAAAAAAAACCCCAAAAACATTCACTGCCAGTCCACAACATGATCCGAGAAGGAGGGGGGTGCTTTAATGTTATTGCAGCACCCCCTACCCCCCCCCCCCCCCTCTTTTCACTGTACCCAAAGATCTTTCTATTTAGGATCTTTGCTGTACCGTCACAATTATAACAGTGTGGAGTTTTTACATTGTCGTAAAAGTTGAGCACCTTCCCCCCCCCCCCCCCCCCTTTTGAAAACTGATTGATCCGGCCCTTTAAAAAAAATTGATAATTTCATACTCGGGATGTTAAGTGATAACCCGTTGCATCCTGGGGCTGATTCTTACAAACTTGCTTGTCCGAAGAAGGCTACATTACAGATTAGTAGATCAACCATTTTAGTTCAAGGGTGGTGCCAGAATAGCTATCATAGTCAAACTTATATCAAGCTATAGTGTATCAGGATGAAAAGAGTTAAGCGTACACATCCTTTGCGCCATTGGAATTTCAGTACAGTGTGGCGCAGCAGAACCAGCTGTGCGTAATCACTTTTGTTGCAAGAAACGAGTGGTCTTATTTATAGACAAATGCCGCTCTGTCAACTTGACAAGAGAAGTCTTGAACAAAGGGCAAAACATGTCAATTGTCACCAAAGATCGTCACGTGGACGGCCTGACGAGTGGTGCTTTGAATAATGCAAATCCGCGAGCGCGCGGCCACCGCGTAAATAGCTCAAGTCAAAATTTTGCGGAATTGAGCTCAGTAGAGGACGCGGTGGCGCGCACCCGGTGGCGCAGGGGATTTGCATTTAGTCAAAGCACCACCGACTCGTCCGTCAGACCCCAATGGTATATGATGTTCTTGAATGGCAGGCGATCTCGATGGTTCAGAATAGCTGTGGCTCGCGATTGATACTTTGAGCAGATACATATAAATGGGTACAGCGCCTGTATACTGACCGGTATTATTATTACATAATCATGATTGTTACAGTAAACTTTGGATATAACACAACTTCATGGGACGCAAACGTGTTTGTTTTTATATAACCGAAGTTTGTTGTAAGCGAAATAACTTTACACAAAAATGTCCGTGTGGTCTCAGTCGACCTATGAAAATGTGTTGTTATGTCGGACCATGTTGTAAGAGAAGTCAACTGTATTATTATTATTATCATTTGCGTGGGAAAAGAATTGACAAGTATTGTTTTGGCATTTTGGCAAAGGACCTGTTTAGGCTGGATAACGGGAACACACAGAGGGCAGTTCGGTTGGAGGAGTGATGTTGGTGATGCGAAAACTCCTCATATGCTTAAAAACATAGATTTTCATGAGCCCCCGCAAATTTGCGGGGGCTCATGAGTATCTGTGCTCTTTGGAAGATTGTATCCTTATTCCTTTCCTTTTTCGCAGAAGGTCGCGAGGCCTTTAGTTTCCAGTGGAGGATTCCTGAAGGTGTGAAACAAACATGGTGGATACTGTCTTGCACAGCGGACCAATGTTTGCTTATGTACTCTACACTCCAGCAATGGAAAACACCCTTTTTCAGGAGGCGTAGATCCTCATGAGTCCCCGCAATTGCGGGGGCTCATGAAGATCTACGCCTCCTGCTGGTGACATTTACGTCTGTGTTAATCATGTTTGAGCATGCGTCAGACGATCAGTTTGATTGGTCACGAACATTGCCAAGGCGTAGGTCCTCGTATGCCCAGCGAACTGGCGGGGACTCAAGAGTATTGGAGCCTCTGTTTGGAACTGTCTTAGTCAAATGTATTTCAAGCCGTAGCTTATCATAATGAAAAGGGTTAATTCATGAGAGATGGGCCGACCTGACCGCGATAGTTCAAGCTGTAGTGCTGGCAGTTGGGTGGCATTGTGGCTGCCTGGGCGGGGTCGGAGGCATATGCAACTTTGATGCCGGCGTTTAAACTGTGACGTGCTTCAGACAAGAAAAGGGGTTAATAGTTCGCAATGTCTCATTCATAAGCGTTTTTGGTTTGTGTCATTCAGTAAAGCCGGAGCTCAAAAGGGTTAATTTCTTTTAAGAAGTTTATTTCACGTTAACCCATATCATCCTGAGGCTAAAATCTTCAAAATGTGTGCACTGCCATAGGCAAACTACATTATAGTACTTACGGATAAGGATATACTGAGACCAATGGCTTTAGTTCAAGGGTGGTGCCAGAATAGCTTGGCGCCTAGAGGCGCCAAGCTATTCTGGCACTACCCTTGAACTATTTTAGTCAAACTTATTTCACACACTGGTGTATTCCGAACGATACGGGTTAAATGAAAAAAACTGGAGTTCTGTGCGCGCGGGTGTTCTTACGATGCCTACCATAGGCAGTGGAGAAGCTCAGGTTGCGTGCGCCTGTGTGGATTGTGAAAAGAAGGGTAGAAAGGTCTTAGCTGAGGCAAGACATCAATTGAAAACCCGTTGTCAGTATCGGCGAATGTTAGCCATCACAACCCACCGTGGAGCAGATCGCGACTTGAAATCTTGGTCGAAAGTTTGACATTGATGGTTCACTGAGCTGATGGTGGCAAATCAGAAACAGATAGTTCAAGGATCGTGGCAGGCTGACACTGATAGTTCAAGCGTAGTGGCAGACTAGCTTGGCGACTCAGGCGACACTACTAGGTCGATCTGCCTTTCGCGAGCGGAACAGCCGGTGTTGAACTGAAGTGAACGAAACTGAATCCGAGCGTCCTCCTCCCACTCCCCTCCGGCCGTCCCCTTTCCCCCCTCCCCTTCTCCCTCCCCCCCCTCCCCCCACCGTGAATGACGTTAGTCATGCTTATTACCGATTCTTGTAAATAAATGTTGAATGTGAGATGACTTTCTTTATCTACATAAGGGTAATGGATTTAAAATGGCACTAGACATAGCCGAGTCCTCCACGTCAGTACGGCCGCGCACCTTGCAGGGGATGATGAAGATGTGTGCCTAGGGCATGTGACCGGTGGGGTTCGCGTACGAGAGTGGCGTGCGCTGCACGAAATTAGCAAATGGGTCATTCAGCAACCCATTGACATTTAGTTGCAAGGGACAGAAAACGCGATGTGCCGGCTGTGTGTGTGCACAGCATCACTGAAGACGAAAGTGTAAAAATGTGTGTGTACGAACGATTGTGGTGGGATCCGGACAGCGGTCGGCGGAAACATACGAGTCGATGGTATTCGCGTGCAACCTCGTAACTTGCAAATTTGTGGTTCCGAGAAAAGAAGATGTTTAGATTTTGTTAACCTGTTGGGTGTCGGTGTCGGTTTGAGTCGCGATGATTCATGCAGGAATCATCGCGACTAAAACCCGCGCTACCGACACCCAAAGGGTTATGAATATAATTATGTGATGCGAGGCTTTCTTCACACGGCGGTTGTGAGCGTTTCCTCTTGAGCTAAAAGTTCCAGATTTCCGGCGTCAGAAGGTGCGTGGAAAAAAAACATCCAAAGGTGGGCAACCGCATCAGAACCTCATTTCGCGACAAAATGACGTACCGTGGGCCTCCCTTCCTCCACCCCCCCTCCCTACACACACACACACACACACACACACACACACACACACACACACACACACACACACACACACACACACACACACACTTTAGAATCCAGTTATCGCTACTCACTGGATAAGTGTACGGTCTTTCAGTCAGCGTTTTAGTGACCCCTTACAAGCGGCTATTCATACTTTTAAGTCTTGCAACATGACTTTGTGCTGATTCGAGATATGTCTCCAGAAAGCAATGAAACCCGGCCAGGCAGCAGTCTGGCCAGATCTGTATGGAGAATGAATACACTACATAATGTATAGGAAACCACACTGTACCGGCCATGAGGTCAAATCGTAAATACCGCATGTGTATTACACGGATGAAAGATACCTGAAGACCAAATTACCCACCCCGTAAATAATTTAGCTGTACTCTGCCCAGTGACGGAGAAAGTCTGTAAGTCCCTTTATTGTGAAAAGCGATAATTTCATTGCCTGGCAATGAAAATTTCGCTTTTCACAAAAAGGGACTTGCTGTCGTTTGGCCTAACAGGGCAGTACCAATGAAGTAGCACTGCTGTATACCAAACAGACTTGGAATTCGTTACTGTCTGCACTGCCTGTAGCTCTTGATATTGGATGTGTGTGCTAATGGTCTATCTTATTAGGCCCATGTGTTAGGTTATTGATGTTTTGACCGCTGGCGACATACATTCAATGTTCTGTTTTTTGGTTTTTTTTTTTTCACTAGCAGTGCAGGCATGTCCTGAGAAAGCCTTGTTGCTGTCGGGACGTTACGCAATATACAATCAATCAATCAATCGTTTGTTGGTACCGATGTTCCGTTCAACAAACTGACGCGAGACCTTAAAACAGGGCCGCCTCATTATATCGCGATACCTGTGAGCCATGAGGTCAGGCGGCGTTATTGGCATGGTGCTAAATTTACATAGGTTTATCAACGAAAAACAAGATGGGATGAACCATAACCCACAAAGTCCCGTCTATATGAGAGCTGTGTTCGCTGTAAAGGCTCTCTACCTTTTGTCTTTGACTTGATTCTGATGTTGTAATATCTACTTTTGAAAAAGCCTCGCAGATGTGCCAATTCGCCATAGTGAACTCTATAAGGGATGCGCGCAGTGCATACGCGTCATTGGTTCGTCGAACGTCATTTGTCATGACGTATTTTTTTCGTTTTTACATAATTTTATATTTAACGTGATATGAGTTTCGCTTTTGCTTCAAGACACTGGAAAACGGTGACAAAACTAGAATTTCACGGTACGATTTCAGTCTTGCTATAATTTGTGTGAAAGCAGGTCGACTTTACCATGGTACATGCTATATTAAGTACACCTGCATGCTCTTCTGAAAGCGCGTTGATGTGTGTGCGTGCGTGCACGCCCGCGCTCCAAACACCCACAAGAGGCATAGATGTTCATGAGCCCTCCGGGCACATGAGCATCTATGCCTTTTGGAGATGCACGCATATGTGAGAGAAAGAACGAGCAAGCTAGAGAGAGAGAATTACGTCATATTTAGAATATGTCTGCGTGGTGACGGAGTTACCTCTTTTACGTCACCGCCACTGTCTGGCGTTATCCAGATGTCAAGATTTTTTACTGTTTTAATTCTTTTCTGAAAAGAATTAATTTTTACTAAAGAAGTTGAAAGGATACAAAGCTGGCTAACGAACTCAACCAATGTCTTTCTCCAAACTAGCTATATGCAAAAGTTCAAGTAAATATGAGAAAAATTACGGACTCTAATCTGGGTCAACCGACTTCCTATAAACGGTTGTTTATGTCTGCAATGAGACATTCAATTACAATATGCTCGGAGGCTCTCTTAGCCACCCACTTAAGAAAGTATTTCACCAAGTTTCAAGCTTGTGTGTACAGACATATCGGAGATTCTCTTGTTTACATACATACGCACATACATACATAACATACATACATACATACATACATACATACATACATACATACGCACATACATACGCACATACATACATACGGCGCATCGCGCCAAATGTACGTTCAGCAGCGAGGTTAGCGTAACTAGATATGACGTAATTTTTATTTTGTTACTTCAATTGTGAGAGGTTTAGCGGCCTTTGACATCAAGGACATGCTATTAAATTCGCCCCACCGCGACCCGTCCTTAAAAGTCCCTTCTATAAATAGAAGGGACGTAAAAAAAAAAACCAAAAAACTTAAAAAAACACAGTATGCGAAACGTCTTCTGGCCGAATCCAGCCTTCGTTGGCCCGCGCACTGTCGTGCGCGGGCCAACTGAAGGCCGGAGTCGGCCAGAGGAGGTTGGTTGGTGTCTGATTGGAGCCACAGTGGCCGCCGCGTTATAGCGGCATATTTCGCGATGTTCTGATTCACGTAATACGGTGGCTGACTTGGTCCAGAAACACTTTACAATTCCGTGTTGCCTGAAGGGATTCCTCACTCAACGAGTAGTGCACCCCCACCCCCTTTTCCCTGAGGCGCCATCAAAGAGCACTCCTGTTTACATACACCATGTGTGCACCCCGCTTCTCTTTTCTTTCTGATAATATGCCATCCGGCAGGCGAGCGTACAATAATACACACGGCCAAAAATCACGATATTTATCACTGGTGAGCCCGGCAAAGCCTATAATTCCACGCGAATGCTCCCATAGTTTTGTGACGAGTATGCGGGCAAGGTTTTTAATATGTATATTTTTTTCTTTATTCGCGGGAAGACTAGCTGTTCCATCTGAGATCTGATTGCAGCAAGCATGAGATCTGTGTCAGGCTGGCTGGAGACAGAGGGGGTGGGGGTGGGGGTAGGTTTACGCGTGTGAGAATACTTTGTATGATGAAAAATATGTTTTCGATTCAGTGATGCCCGTCTCCTGATCCAACTAGCTGAAGAAAAGCGAGCTGGTCTACGGGTGTCGTGGATTGAAAAAATACGCCAATACATCGTGAGGCTGATTTTTTCTTTAAAAAAAACCAAACTTACTGTCCTGTGAAGGCTGCATTACAGATTAGAAGATGGGTCAACCATTTTAGTTCAAGGGTGGTGCAATAGCTTGGCTATTCTGGCACCACCCTTGAACTATCATAGTCAAACTAATTTCAAGCAGTAGTGTATCACGATGAAAAGGGTTAATGTTGTCTTGCCTAAACAGAGACTTTTCCACCCTTCTTTTCACAATGCACGCGCGTAACACGTAACAGAAATTGTCCACTGCCCCTTGCAAGTAATGAAAGAACTGGGAAGCGTAACAGAAAAGGCTGTCGTGTTACGACACTCAGACTTTATGAGTTAATAATAACCCTTTGGGTGTCGGTAGCGGTTTTAGTCGCGATGATTCCAGCGGGAATCATCGCGACTAAAACCGCTACCCGACTCGCACAAGCTAGCCCTTTCGTCCAACATTACTGCATCGGACTGGCATACTACGAGCAAACGATAAAAGAAGGTATGGCTACTAAGCCTTTGTTGTCTGGCGCGGGTTTTTAGTTGTTTTTTTTTTTTTTTTTCTCGCGTTTCGCCTTGCACGTTGCTCAGGGGTGATTCAGTCTCGGCTGCTTCTGAGGATACCGTCTTCGCCACGCCGACCAGATTACATTTGATTTGTTTCGTCACCGAGACAGAATGGGTGTTTATGTGCTTAACCCTGCTATGGAAGCGAAGACGGAACGCGCCGCACACCGTTGTAGACTTAACCCCTTCACCGTCGAGAAAAAAATGAACCGCAAGAGGAATAGATCCTCATGAGCCCCCGCATTCGCGGGGGCTCATGAGGATCTATGCCTCTTGTTGAAACCGCTTTTTTTTCCTTGTTTGTTTGTGACGGCCTGTTTGACGTCAAATTTACTACAATGATTTGATTTAAAATAGTGGACTGTGCCTCTACACGCGGGAGGTTCCAACTCTGATAAACGGAAGGAACGAAGAAACAGCACAGCCTGCCGACCACAGGCAGTGAAGGGGTTAAACCCAGTTTGCAACACCTATGTTTTAGGACATAAATGCACCCTCCGGCTAGATGATGCATGGACCGATTCTCACGAGGCTTCAGGGTTCTCATGAGCATCTGTGCCTAATGTAGATAATAATAATAATAAGGAAGATTTATAAGTCGCCTGTACATGGTAAGATGCTCTAGGCGCCGTACATATGAACTAGAAAAATATTACACAAAAGTGACAAAACCAAAGCCACATGTACAATTACACAAAAGAACAGAAAATGACTAAATACATGAACACTGATAATCAAGATGGGAAAAGATGGGTTTTAAGACTGTGTTTAAAACTGGCACTAGACTCGCTGTGTCTCGATGATTTAGGAAGATCATTCCAGGCTGATGGACCCTGGTAAGAAAAAGATCTCTGCCCAAATCCTTTAGTCCTTACTGTAGGAATACGAAGCATTTTATTGTCAGACGGAACTGCGCAATTGCCTCAAAGGGATATAACGGTGAAGGAGCTCTGAGAGATAAGTGGATCCAGTGCCAGAAAGAGAAACATGACAAATGGACAAGACTTTGTGCTTGATTCTCTCCTTCACTGGCAACCAGTGAGAGCGTGCAGGATGGGGGACACATGGTCTGACTTTTTCGCTTTCATGACCAGAGTCGTGCGGCTGAATTTCGGACTCTGTGGAGCCGATCAAATAGATAAAGTGGCTTTGAGAAAAAAATCCGGTTGGTTGTACGGAATACACAGTACGGAAGACAGCCAGTTTATTATGACAACAGGTGTTGCTGAGTGGGGCGGGGTACAACAAAAGAAGTGACTGTTCGAGTAAGTTCGATTCTTTTGGGGCACTAGTCAAGTTCCTGAGGCTTGAAGACAAATGTTCGCCAGCAGGTACATGAGTTCCGTTAGCACGGAGGGTAGTGGACGTTTGTTATGAAAATAGTGCATGTAATGAACAGGGCGTGGGTATACTTCCACAAAGTGAGAGAATTTAGTGCGGGCCGACTTTTGGTCGAGTATTTAACCCTCTGGCTGTCGGTGGCGGTTTTTGTCGCGATGGTTCCTGCGGGAATCATCGCGACAAAAACTGCTACCGACACGCAAAGGGTTAAAACGATCTGCTCAAAGTTGGCGGACTTTGACTCTCAGTGTTGACTTGCACCAACAGCGCCTTTTAGACCCCTCTCTTGAGTCTTCACAATCCATGCGAGTAGGCCGCAGTGACGTAGTAACAGAGGACGGTTTGCTGCTGCCCCATGTGCGCATCGGGGAACTCTCCTGTGTAGCAAAGGAGAAAAAGAGCAGACAATTCGTTCATTTTAAGAGCATTCAGCCTCACAAGTTAAAGTCATTATTGTAAGACTTGGAATTATTGTGAGAACATTTGTAAGAGAAATATTGCAAGTTGTTGACCTTTTATTGCATGGAGCAAAACGGCCCGCTACAGACGATTTTATGCGACATTATAAGTAGGTCAACATTGCACGTGTTCCGACGAAAACGGTGGATTAAAAGCCCGGACAAACATGCGATGTGGCATGTTTGTCCGGGCTTTTGATCCACCGTTTTCGTCGAAACACGTGCAATTTTCACCTACGTCTGATTCGGAATCGTCTGTGGTCGCTTTTTGTTCAGCTAGAGTCGTCTTGTGTAGATCTGTGTAAAGTCATAAGGTGGGTAATACTTTTAATACTGTGCGCTTTAACTGATGAGTACCCGACTGAGTGGCTGACGCCGTACTGAGCGCCGTACTTAGTGGCTCGGGCAGTAATTATGCTTTGGTTTAAATAGTTTATTACTTTGCAAAATACATAAAAGAATATACATCAATTATCATCAGATCAAAACAAGCCACAGGCTTATAGTAATTATGCTTTCGTGCAACTCAGCCCAGGTCTGTGATGGACTTCAAACCTTTTCATTCTGACATACCCATTGCTTGAAATAAATTTGACTCACTTCGATATTTCAAGGGCGGTGCCAGAATACCAGGCGCCAAGCTATTCTGTCACCACCCTTGAACTAACACAGTTGATCTATCTCCTAATCTGTAATGTAGCCTTCATAGGACACTAAGCATTTTTTTTTTAAATCAGCCTCAAGATGTAATGGGTTAACATTTACCCCAACCATCCTCAGTCTCCCGCAGACATGCAAACAGCCACAGTAATGACATACGAGTTTCTTTGTCGCGTGAAAGGATGCGGCCAAATAATTAAAATTTCATGATCTGCTGGCTATCACCCGCGCCGAATGACTGTCTCTGTAGCAGGGATATGCCGATAGTGTACGCATGCAGTCTCGTAACTAACACAGAATTGTGTGTGTACGAGAAGAAAACCTAGAGAAACTGTTGATATTTTGGCCAGAGTATTTGGCCCGGACGTGTTTCTCAAGGCGGTTAAAGTACCATTACGCATAAATATGAAGACACGTGTGTGCACCGTTTGTGTTTATTATGCCTTGTCGACACGCCTAATAAATGTTGACAGCAGTTTGGACACGCAGCAACAGCACATGCGTAATCGCACTTATTTATTCTGCGCAACCGTTAGCGTTTTAAACTATTTGTAGCTGTTTCTCGTACTGACAGCCTTGTATTTCTAGAACGGAGTGGTGTCATTGTCAGGTGACTTGATATAAAGACGACGCGCGCTGATTTGGATTGTCCTGTGCCTAAATGAACCATAACTGGACCTGTGTGTAGCCTTTCGTAACCATCTGTTACAGAAGTGTATCTTTGAACAGTTACGGCGGTAGTGGGCCTTTAAGCCATTTCCTGTTGCGATGCAGGTTCCAGATTTTGTCAGGAAATAGGCGGGGTGGGGGGGGGGGGGGGGGGGTGGGGGGAGGGGGGAATCAGAAATGGCACTTACATCAAAACGCGATTTCGCACCCGAAGGTCAAGCCTGCATGAGAACACCATCGATAGATACGACTTCGACCCATTTCGCCCCGACGCACTACAGGCGGAGATGGATCGACCATGATAATGCAAGGGTATTGCGAGATTAGCTTGGCGCCTGACGGCGCCAAGCTAATCAGACACTATCATTGAATCATCATGGTCAGTTCATTTTCAGCTACTGGTACATAGTCGTCAGTGGCGCTTCCGACATTTTTTGAAATGCGGCCTTCTGGTTAGGAATTGGGTTAACATCTTTGCGGATACTGCCTCAAAGATGACGCAGAAAACGGGGCACCGAAAAGAGTCATGATAGATTTGAAATCTTTCAGGATTTGTCAGATCTACGCAGGCCGACGTTCAAATGCTGCAAGAGGCCAGTCAGTCTGATGATAGTGGGGTTATCCTGCAAGGGTCCAGTCAGTCTGATGATAGTGGGGTTATCCTGCAAGAGGCCAGTCAGTCAGATGATAGTGGGGTAATCCTGCAAGAGGCCAGTCAGTCTGATAGTTGGTTATCCTGCAAGAGGCCAGTCAGTCTGATGATAGTGGGGTTATCCTGCAAGAGGCCAGTCAGTCTGATGATAGTGGGGTTATCCTGCAAGAGGCCAGTCAGTCTGATGATAGTGGGGTTATCCTGCAAGAGGCCAGTCAGTCTGATGATAGTGGGGTTATCCTGCAAGAGGCCAGTCAGTCTGATGATAGTGGGGTTATCTTGCAAGAGGCCAGTCAGTCTGATGATAGTGGGGTTATCCTGCAAGGGGCCAGTCAGTCTGATGATAGTGGGGTTATCCTGCAAGAGGCCAGTCAGTCTGATGATAGTGGGGTTATCCTGCAAGAGGCCAGTCAGTCTGATGATAGTGGGGTTATCCTGCAAGAGGCCAGTCAGTCTGATGATAGTGGGGTTATCCTGCAAGAGGCCAGTCAGTCTGATGATAGTGGGGTAATCCTGCAAGAGGCCAGTCAGTCTGATGATAGTGGGGTTATCCTACAAGGGGCCAGTTAGTCTGATGATAGTGGGGTTATCCTACAAGGGGCCAGTCAGTCTGATAGTGGGGTTATCCTGCAAGAGGCCAGTCAGTCTGATAGTGGGGTTATCCTACAAGGGGCCAGTCAGTCTGATAGTGGGGTTATCCTGCAAGAGGCCAGTCAGTCTGATGATAGTGGGGTTATCCTGCAAGGGGCCAGTCAGTCTGATGATAGTGGGGTTATCCTGCAAGAGGCCAGTCAGTCTGATG
The DNA here is from genome assembly GCA_036245525.1 of Semisulcospira habei. Taxonomy (NCBI): domain Eukaryota; kingdom Metazoa; phylum Mollusca; class Gastropoda; family Semisulcospiridae; genus Semisulcospira; species Semisulcospira habei. Next base: position 170,696,668 of record BTPG01000004.1, read on the forward strand.
ATAGTGTGGTTATCCTGCAAGAGGCCAGTCAGTCTGATGATAGTGGGGTTATCCTGCAAGGGGCCAGTCAGTCTGATGATAGTGGGGTAATCCTGCAAGAGGCCAGTCAGTCTGATGATAGTGGGGTTATCCTGCAAGGGGCCAGTCAGTCTGATGATAGTGGGGTAATCCTGCAAGAGGCCAGTCAGTCTGATGATAGTGGGGTTATCCTGCAAGAGGCCAGTCAGTCTGATGATAGTGGGGTTATCCTACAAGGGGCCAGTCAGTCTGATAGTGGGGTTATCCTGCAAGGGGCCAGTCAGTCTGATGATAGTGGGGTAATCCTGCAAGAGGCCAGTCAGTCTGATGATAGTGGGGTTATCCTGCAAGAGGCCAGTCAGTCTGATGATAGTGGGGTTATCCTACAAGGGGCCAGTCAGTCTGATAGTGGGGTTATCCTGCAAGGGGCCAGTCAGTCTGATGATAGTGGGGTTATCCTGCAAGAGGCCAGTCAGTCTGATGATAGTGGGATTATCCTGCAAGAGGCCAGTCAGTCTGATGATATTGGGGTAATCCTGCAAGAGGCCAGTCAGTCTGATATTGGGGTTATCCTGCAAGAGGCCAGTTAGTCTGATGATAGTGGGGTTATCCTGCAAGAGGCCAGTCAGTCTGATGATAGTGGGGTTGTCCTGGAAAAGGCCAGTCAGTCTGATGATAGTGGGGTTATCCTGCAAGAGGCCAGTTAGTCTGATGATAGTGGGGTTATCCTGCAAGAGGCCAGTCAGTCTGATGATAGTGGGGTTATCCTGCAAGAGGCCAGTCGGTCTGATGATAGTGGGGTTATCTTGCAAGAGGCCAGTCAGTCTGATGATAGTGGGGTTATCCTGCAAGAGGCCAGTCAGTCTGATGATAGTGGGGTTATCCTGCAAGGGGCCAGTCAGTCTGATAGTGGGGTTATCCTGCAAGGGGCCAGTCAGTGTGATAGTGGGGTTATCCTGCAAGAGGCCAGTCGGTCTGATGATAGTGGGGTTATCCTGCAAGAGGCCAGTCAGTCTGATGATAGTGGGGTTATCCTGCAAGGGGCCAGTCAGTCTGATGATAGTGGGGTTATCCTGCAAGGGGCCAGTCAGTCTGATGATAGTGGGGTTATCCTGCAAGAGGCCAGTCAGTCTGATGATAGTGGGGTTATCCTGCAAGAGGCCAGTCAGTCTGATGATAGTGGGGTAATCCTGCAAGAGGCCAGTCAGTCTGATAGTGGGGTTATCCTGCAAGAGGCCAGTTAGTCTGATGATAGTGGGGTTATCCTGCAAGAGGCCAGTCAGTCTGATGATAGTGGGGTTGTCCTGGAAAAGGCCAGTCAGTCTGATGATAGTGGGGTTATCCTGCAAGAGGCCAGTTAGTCTGATGATAGTGGGGTTATCCTGCAAGAGGCCAGTCAGTCTGATGATAGTGGGGTTATCCTGCAAGAGGCCAGTCGGTCTGATGATAGTGGGGTTATCTTGCAAGAGGCCAGTCAGTCTGATGATAGTGGGGTTATCCTGCAAGAGGCCAGTCAGTCTGATAGTGGGGTTATCCTGCAAGGGGCCAGTCAGTCTGATAGTGGGGTTATCCTGCAAGGGGCCAGTCAGTCTGATGATAGTGGGGTTATCCTGCAAGAGGCCAGTCGGTCTGATGATAGTGGGGTTATCCTGCAAGAGGCCAGTCAGTGTGATGATAGTGGGGTTATCCTGCAAGAGGCCAGTCAGTGATGATAGTGGGGTTATTCTGCAAGAGGCCAGTCAGTCTGATAGTGGGGTTATCCTGCAAGAGGCCAGTCAGTGATGATAGTGGGGTTATTCTGCAAGAGGCCAGTCAGTGATGATAGTGGGGTTATTCTGCAAGAGGCCAGTCAGTGATGATAGTGGGGTTATTCTGCAAGAGGCCAGTCAGTCTGATAGTGGGGTTATCCTGCAAGAGGCCAGTCAGTCTGATGATAGTGGGGTTACGTTTGCAACCATCGACTCCCAACGACGAACGAGAGCCAAGTCGAGGTGGATAATCGGCTTCTGCCAAACATCCCCAAAGAGGCATAGATCCTCATCAGCCCCGAGGGCTTCAACGCAAACAGTGGATGAAAAGCCCGGACAAACATGCGATATCGCATGTTTGTCCGGCTTTTAATCTACTGTTTGCGCCAAAACGCGTGCAAATGTCTTTTGAGTTTCGGAAATTGCCTATTGCAGGTTAACTCATTCTCGGCCAGCCGCATCCGGATTAACATTTATCGAAATAATTTTTTTTTCTTCAGGATTGCAAAACTGGTCTTGATGATTAGAAGCTCCACAAGGTGGGAAAAAAGCAGACTTATGGTAATACGATAGGATAAGACAGAACTGTATTGCTATATGTAAATAATAGGAATTCGTTTGAGGGAATATGACACCTGTTCATGACGTCTACCTCAGTCTCTCTGTTTGCAACATCTCTCGTGCATATCGCTTGAAACACATCTGATTAAGCTGTGTTTGCATATCGCGGGGCGACAGCCAAACGAAAGCGGTGGCGATAGCGACAAAGATCGAGAACACAGAAATAAAAGCAAGGAGTGTTGCCATTTATAAGCGCGATGCGGAAGTGGGGCAACAGCGGCACGACAAAATGGCATCGCTCGGTCGAGCGATTCAAAGGCGATTTCGCAGTGAAGTGGGCGTGGTTTTCAGTACGAACCAAATGGGAGCCATTTTTCCAATTCAAATCAAAGGCGCGAAATTGCTTTGTCCCGCCGCTATATATTGGAAACACACAGAGCGATTTCCGCCAGCTATCGGGTTTAAAAAAAAAAATTATTTTCGCGTCGCGATTTGGAAGCAGCTTTTACACTGCTGTAACCTCTGATCAGTAAGGGACGCTCATACAGAACTTGCGTCAGTGTATGAGCGTGTAGTTATGAGGCTCACAATTGCGGACTACGTATCGTTAGGCTTTTTTCTTTCTCTCTCTCCACCCCCCCCCCCCCCCCCACTGCCCTTTACAGTAATGGTTGCTGCGTGTACAAGGGGGTTGACGTTAGCTGTACCAGTGGCTGAAAACGCCAAGGGGTTAATTACTCCCGCTGGAGAAATCGGGCAGGCCATTATTGATGGAAACATCTGCCGCCATTTTCGGGACAATAATAGGAACCCATTTGCATCTCGCTGTAACCTGCACAGCTGGGAACAAGCTGGACGAGGTTAACCCCGGCGCGCCACAGCAGGAGATGGATCGACCATGGTAATTCAAGGGTAGTGCCGGATTAGCTTGGCGCCTGATGGCGCCAAGCTAATCCGGCACTACCCTTGAATTACCATGGTCGATCCGTCTCTTGCAACTGGTGCGTAGTCGTTAGGTGACAACTCGGAAAATTTGGGAAATGCGGCGGCCTCGGGGTTAAATGGGTTAACAGATAGATAGCCCGGAGATCGACATTTCCCGATTTGGAAGATGCCATTATGAAGACATCGGTCATGATAGTTGAGGGGTGGTGCCGGAATAACTTTTGAGCCCAGAGGTCGAAATCCCGGCCCCAGTTTTCGCTGGCTGCCTCCCTCTTTTCCTTATGGGCACAGTTGAAGTTTGAACGGCTCTTTGCGATTCTCATTTGGACTGGAAGACTTGCAAATTGAGTTTGTTTAGTTTATAGCCGGGTATTAAACTTTCTGGATTCGAAAACGTGTTGTAAAACCCAATGACTGAAATCGGTAACTCGCACATCTGTGTGCAAGCTAGGTTGTGGCCCAATACGGCGGCCTGAGGATCTTTTGGTTACAGGGAACCGCTAGACTTTGAGAGTGATTGAAAAGGTTGGGTAGTTTTATTTGGGCTGCGGTCTCGCTGGCATCTCCCCGGTCGGCAAGAGATGCTAGGACGGGCGTCGGGCCGCAGTTGTCCCGCGCACAGCTGTGCGCGGGCCAAGGTGTTGTCCAAGGTCGGCCCTAGGACCGTGCTCGCGCGGGCTCCATCTAGGTGACAGAGAACAGCTGACACTTCGTGGGTACGGCTTCTATAGCTTGGATCGATCGCTATACAAAATTACTTGCACTGGGCCTATGCGTGCCCGGTAAAGTTGTTTGTGAACACCGCAGAACCTCTCACTGCTTGAGGAACACCGATTTAAAAGTGGGCTAGCAGTGGTGTGGATTCTCATGAGCGCTTGTTGTACGGTATCTATTTAATTTAAAAATCAACAACAAAAGACAGAAAACAAACAAAACAAAAACAACCAATCAAACAACCAAACGTACAAACAAACTAATTATCCCAACGGTGTCGCATTTCTTTCGCTCGTCAGTATATCATTATAAATTTACAAGTGGCTTCGTTTTTCACCGACAGTTGTCTGATTAAAACAGAACGCCTGCCGATTTTGTTTTTAGTTTGTGCTTCTTTTGTTTAGGGACATGGCACTAACATACGGGAAGCAGCAATACGCATAGATCCTCATGAGCCCACCGTCCCACACAGTACCATGTGCAAGAGGCATAGATCCTCATGAGCCCCCCGCAGTCTGCGGGGGTTCATGAGGATCTATGCCTCGGGCATATGGGAGGCGTTCACTACACGATCGTTGTGAAATCGTCCGGCAAAGTGCTGTGAGCAGAAAACAGTGCGGTATATTGACACTTTTTATGCAAAGCTTGTTGACTATATTTTAGTCGCTAGAAAAAAAAAAGGGCGGCATTTGATTTTCGAAAATACATTTTGAGGTTAGTAGAAAAATCGCTGGCCACCTGTGTGTCGGTACATTTTGTACAGAGCACGCAGATCGTTGTTTTGCTGGAGAGACAACATGCGTTCGATTTTCGGACGCGGCAATTAGATTTGGCGGGAACCAGAAAAGAAATTGATCACGGTGTCTCGGTGCACTTCACTTGGCACAAAGCTTGCTGACCTTAGCGCAACAGACCGTTCGATTTTCGGATCTTAGAAACAGACTGTAGGCTTCAATTCACTAGATACGACAGAAACCACACCACAAGCAACGTTGTGAATATACTAGGAAGTAGTGGCCTCTGTTCGCTGTGTCTAGTAGGATATCATGTTTTACACAGCTGTTGTCGGATCGTCTGGCATCTCGAGTTCGGTCCATTCTTTTATGTTTGCGAACTCGAGATGCCAGACTTGCTTGCCACCGCCCAAAATAGAACTCAGTGGAGAGCACTGTCTGTTGCTGCTGCCTTTCAGTCCCCCCAACGCCCAGTTCGGGCAAGGGACTGATGATGATGATGATGATGATGTCGGATCGTACAGCCATGCAGTCTATCTCGTTTAGCCCTGACGCCTTACAGCGGGAGATGGATCGACTATGATAATTGTTTAACCTTTTGGTGTCGGTAGCGGTTTAGTCGCGATGATTCCAGCAGGAATCATCGCGACTACAACCGCTACCGACACCCAAAGGGTTAATTTACTCAAAAGCTGCCCAACGAACACGTGTAGTACAAAATAAGGACAGCAAGAGACATGGAACCTCTTGAGCCCCCGCGACTGCGGCGTCTCATGAGGTTCTGTGCCTCTTGCAGTTGGGCGGTTCGGTGTCCCGGTAGTCAAGGGGTTAAACCTTGGTAGAAAGCAACTTAAGAAAAAAAATGTATGCGCGGTCGTTAAATATACTGACGAACCAAAGCGGAGATTCGACAAGGCTTGAGCAAACGGAAACCCTGAAGTGTTTCCGATGCCTCGAATGATGTCGCATTTCTTTTGCTCGTCAGCGTATACATAATAATTGATAAAAGCCGTCGCGTTTTATAAAGTGCGCAAGTCTACGGCGTAGACCGCAAGACCGTAACCCTTTCAGTGCCAGTTGACGCAGCTCGTGTTTTCTGCAATCTTTATTAATTCCACACCCAAATGTCATAGGGTTTCCAGGAACATGGATTCAAAGTGCTCTCAGCAAGAGGCATAGATCCGCGGGGGCTTATGAGGATCTATACCGCTTGCAGTTCGGTGGAGTTCAGATAACCTCGGCACTGAACGGGGTTAAAGTAAAGGTCGGCACGTATTTTGTCATGCTGGAAAACAAAGTCTTCGATTGACGGAGCCTGAAAATTAGATGTTAGACTGCAGGGGGACTCGGGGCCAGTTGCATGAGCGAGCTTCGTCCTGCACCAGCGACTAAGCAAGGTGCACCTTGCTTAGTGGCTGGTGCATGACTAAGTTCGCTCATGCAACTGGGCCACTGGTCAGTAAATGAGAAACCACTCGCAAGGGAAAAGCTCAGAAGGGGCGAGGCATCTCCACTTCATTACACCGCGGGTGTTCGCCTGCAACCACGTACCCTACAGATTGGTGGTGCCGTGAAAAGTCGAAAGCCCAAAACTGTTTACATTTTGGTTAGTGCGTGTGATCCGAGGCTCGGCCTACTTTGTTTGCTTTAGAATAACCCTGCCATTTCTCAGCTTGCTCACAGGCAAATGACGTTGGTGGAAGTTGACCTTTCATATGACAGAGTCAGTGTGCGGCTTTAAAAAACAAACAACAACAACATGACTTGTCTCTGAAGTTATTTATAGTGAACGTGCGAAATATCATCATCACAACAATGAACATAATTACATGAAAAAATAAGCAGTTTGTAAATAGGTACACTTTGACCTGATGGAATTCCCTAAATAGTCATGGGTTCATCCTGAGAAGTTTCCTCAGCCTTTAGGGTCTATTTTTAGCCGTTCTGCATTCCCGGCTTGACAGTTTTCGTCAAAAATCGTGTATCACGGTTTATGTCAAACTTTGCATGTAAATATTCTTCATTTTCCCACAAGTGACTCTAGGGAAAGTGACGTATTTTGTTTATTGTTAAAAATAGCATGGGAAAACCCTCTGGCATTCTGGCCAATCATTGAAGTCATGTGAATCAACGTTTTACAGACGTACTGAGTTAGACAAATCTGTAGGGAGACTGTGCGAGGCTTTCTTCACAAGGCGGTAATGGACATTTCCTGTTGAGCTACTGGGGTCATTTGCATGAGCGAGCGTAGTCATGCACCAGCCACTACTAAGCAAGGTGCGCCGGGGCGGTCCGTGGCGCAGTAGTAAAGATGCCTGCCACCAATGCTAAAGGTGCGAGGTTCGATGCCGGGTTTCGGCGTCAGACTATTCTCCTCTAGTAAGTGTCACCGTTCGGGCAGTAATTCAGGCATTCTTTCTCCGGGTACTCCGGCTCTTCCTCCCCCTCCACTTTGCGGTACCGGTTTCAGGCCACTTTATAAATTTCAAATACAAGCGATCAACATTTCCGAAACGGGCCTCAGTAGCTGAGCTGTCCCTTCGCACCACGTGAATGTCCTTGGTCAGGCCACTTTATAAATTTCAAATACAAGCGATCAACATTTCCGAAACCTCAGTAGCTGAGCTGTCCCTTCGCACCACGTGAATGTCCTTGGTCTGTGTTTGACGGTCTTCAGAGTGAATGTGTGTGTCACGTGAGCGTGCGTGTCGGCCGGTTCAGTTCACGGCGCTTTGAGCCGTTTCGCAAATTTGGTAAAGCGCCTGTATAATAACCGGTATTATTATTATTATTATTATTATTATTATTATTAGTGGCTGGTGCTGGACTAAGCTCGCTCATACAACTGGCTCCTGGTTCCAGATTTCGTCAGAAAATGAAGGGGGTGGGGGGGGGGGGAGCAAGGGATTTCGCGCCAGAATGTCACTTAACGAGGGTGCACGCGAACTCCATCGATACGCATTTAGTGCAAAACAAAGCTTGCTAGAAAACAAACCATTCGATGTATGGATTCAGGACACACATTTTGGCCACAGGCACTAATGGTAACCCGTCACAAGTACAACTCTGAAAGACTGAAAAGTGACAGTGTTTACCTGTCATGCTTGCCGTTCTTCCGTTGGTTTCTCGCTGGGGAATGAAGAGCATGCGTTTTCTACACTGACGAGCAAAAGAAATGCGACTTTTTGGGAACCAGTGTTTCCGATGGTTCCCAAAAAGTCGCATTTCTTTTGTTCATCAGTGTAGATGGTCTTGATAGAGACTGTTTTTGGGAAGCGGGGGGAAAGGGGTGGGGAGAGGGGTAGTTGGAGGGGGGGGGGGGGAGGGGAGGTACAGGCACAACACGAAAAAACCCTCGAGGCTTACAAGTGAACCAGGCTGGTTGCTGTAGATTCGCATTAACTCTTTTAGCCCCGGATCCCTACAGCAGGAGATGGCCTGATTATGATAATTCAAGGGTAGTGCCAGATTTGCTTGGCGCATGAGATTTGCACTGCCCTTGAATTATCATGGTCAAGACATCTCCTGCAACTGGTACATAGTCGTTAGGCAACACCTCCAAAGTTTGAAAAATGGGACTTTGGGGCTAAAGGGTTAACTGTTGGTATTACTGTGGCAATGGTGAGAAATTCTCTACTAGAGAGATACGTCGCATGCAGGCCCGCCAATACTATGAGGCGACAGCTACCCAGCACAAAACTTCTCCTATCGCCTGTAGGTTATTGATCAACTACCACAAGCCAACAACCAGTTCCTCTCTCAAACGTCATCTTTACCCTTTTATTGTGCCTGTTGCATTGACCGTGATGTCGCACAGGTACCGCAGGCAGATCATGGCGCCTGGTATCAGCTGCTACCAGGAAACAGCCCCCACGCTTCGAAAGAGCAAGGACATTTCGTCCGACTCCTTGGGCCAGTTGCATGAGTGAGCTTAGTCCTGCGCCAGCCACTAAGCAAGGTGCTCCGCTATAGCGGAGCACCTTGCTCAGTGGCTGGCGCAGGCCTAAGCTCACTCACGCAACGGAGCCCATGTTCTTTCGAGCGACCCTATTTGTACTATGAAGGGGTGCGACCTACTATCTTCACGCACTATGAAAGGCCTCAGTGTTGATCTGATCCTGAATAATAGATATTCGCATGACTCCTTATTTCACGATACAGCGAAACGCCATTCGCTAGTCCACCTTTCCCCCCGTCTGGATTTATTGGCTCACGTGCGAAGCAAAGTGAGTCTATGTTTTTGTCCATTGGGTCGTCCGTCTGCTGTCGTTCATGGTATTAGTAAACTTTAACGTTGGCATTTTCTCGGAGACTACACAAGCCACAGCCTTCAAACTTGGCCCAAGGATACTTTGTGGCAAGACCTTTCTAAACGCCCCCACCCGGGTCTGCCCTGGGGGACTTGGGTGGGGTTAACTTTTTTTAGTTCCCAGGGTCACCCTGGTCAGCCCCACAGAGTGGGGTTTTCCCCTCTATTCTGGGGCATGTGTTTCTGTCTACCCTTGGTCCTTTCACCTGTATTTGCCTTTTTAAAACTCTCCCTACTGTCTGCGCTGCCAGTAGCTCTTGATATTGGATGTGTGTTGCTGAATGGTCTTAGCTTTATTTAGGCCCCATATCGTAGGTTTATTTAACGTATTGGACCGGCTGGCGACATACATTCAATGTTCTGTTTAGTTGTTTTTTTCACAAGCAGTGCAGGCACGTCCTGAGAAAGCCTTGTTGCTGTCGGGACATTAAGCAATGTACAATCAATCAATCAACCTTTCTAAACATACCAGTTTGAGTGACCTCTGTCTCACAAAGGTCAAGGTCACGGGATCAGGAAATATGTCAAAAATAGCTATATTTTGACATAATTTATTATTTCTCAAATACTATTCACAGCTTCAAACCCAAACTTGGTACAAAGATACCTGATGGTAAGACCTTTCTATGCATACTAATTTGGTTGATCCCTTGGAAAGGTCAAGGGTCACAAGAGCTCAGGAAAAATGTGAAAAATAGCCATATTTTGACAAAAGATTTTTTTTTCAAATACTATTCTCAACTTCAAACCGACATTTGGTACAGAGATACCTGATGGTAAGACCTATCTATGCATACTAATTTGGATTACCCCTTGGAAAGGTCAAGGGTCATGAAGGGCTCAGGAAATAGGTCCGAAATAGCCATATTTTGACAAAAGATTTTTTTCTCAAATACTATTCACACCTTTAAACCCAAAGTTGCTACAGAGATACCTGATGGTAAGACCTATCTATGCGTAATAATTTGGATGACCCCTTGGAAAGGTCAAGGCTCACAAGAGGCTTGCAAATTTGTGTAAAATGCTGATTTTTGATAAAAATTGAAGGTATTACCAACATTTTTGCAAATTTTTCAGCCACATTTGGTACAAAGATAGCTGATGATAAGACCTTCCTATGCATACCAATTTAGTTGACTCATCACAAAGGTCAAGGGTCAGGGGGGGGGGGGGGTTTGACAGATGTGTGAAAATGTTTACATTTTCAGAAAGCATGGATTGTGCTGTTGCAGAAGCCAGCCCTTGTCACAAAGGTCACACATATGTAAATCGGCCATACACGTGAGCCATAATGGCTTTGCCTTTCTTGTTTCTGTGGTTTTCATGAAGTCGGTGGGAATCAGTAAGCATTCCGCAGTCCACGCTAGAACATAAAACACCCATGCCGCCAACCTGCGCGCTCGTTTTGCATTAGCCCCTTCCACTGCAGTCTTGCGCAGTGGCGTCAGGCTGGTATTTCACCGCAGTGGCAGAGCCCACGCACTATCAAGGTAGGCACTTGATATTTGTCAAAGGACACACACCGTCTGTTCTACATTTCCCTCGCACCCGTAACACGTTTTGTACTGGAACCTAGAAATGCCACGGAGGTTTGTTAACCCTTTGGCTTGCCGGGCGCACATTTTGTCGAGGTGATTCCCGGCTGGCAGAACTGAATGCGCGCCGGACCGGCAGCAAAAGGGTTAAACGTCTTCCCTGGCAGGGGACGCGGATTGTGTACATCAGTGTTTCGGAGATCGTCGTGAAGTCAACGCCCGCCGCCCCAAGTAACGTGGATACAAAGTGGCAGCAGCAAGAGTCATAGATCCACATGAGCCCCCGCGCAACTGCGGGGACTCATGAGGATCTATGCCTCTTGCGTTAACCCTTTTAGCCCCAAGGTTCCATTTCTCAAATTTTGGAGGTGTTGCCTAACAACTATGTACCAGTTGCAGGAGATGGCTTGACCATGATCATTCAAGGGTAGTGCCAGATTAGCTTGGCGCCTTTCAGGCGCCATGCTAATCTGATTGATTGATTGATTGTACATTGCTTAACGTCCCGACAGCAACAAGACTTTCCCAGGACGTGCCTGCACTGCTTGTGGAAAAAAAAACCAACTAAACAGAATATTGAATGTATGTCGCCAGCCGGTCTAATACGTTAAATAAACCTACGATATGGAGGTGTTGCCTAACAACTATGTACCAGTTGCAGGAGATGGCTTGACCAATAAAGCTAAGACCATTTAGCAACACACATCCAATATCAAGAGCTACAGGGTAGCGCAGACAGTAGGGAGAGTTTAAAATAGGAAAATACTGGTGAATTGACCAAGGGTAGACAGAAACACATGCCCCAGAATAGAGAGGAAAACCCACCTTGTGGGGCTGACCAGGGTGACCCTGGGAACATAAAAAGTAGTTAACCCCACCCATGTCCCCCAGGGCAGACCCGGGTGGGGGTGCCAAGCTAATCTGGCACTACCCTTGAATGATCATGGTCAAGCCATCTTCTGCTGTAGGGAATCAGGGCTAAAAGGGTCTAGGTTCTGCGGCTCGCTGTGTTTCGGCAGTGAAGACTTAACCCCTTTGTGCGTGCAGCCTTCGGCGTTGTTTGCAGTACCGGTGGCTGCATGCGCAAGGGGGTTAACCCTCTGGTCTCCGAGGCAGCTCTAACGAGAGATGGATCGACTGCGCTTGCTTAACTCATAAGCAGTCGACTTGTTTAACTTCAGTAACGACTTGCTTAAATCATTGAGCCCTGACATGCTAAACAAGATGTGGACCGAACGTGATAGTTCAAGGATGTCATGGTCGATCTGTCTCCACAGCTATAACGCAGACCTCAAAGGATATCTGAACAAAATTTACAATGTCATCATCAGGATTTCACGAGTTAAATTCATTTGATTAGCCAAACGCCCGAGGCATATATATTGGAACATAGCGATGCCACAAAGACGTTTTTTATTTGAAACTTCCGAGGTTGGATCGACCATATAATGGGGCAGTGCCTGATTATCAAGAATCAAGAAATCTGTATATTAAAATCAATAAAACCGACAATTGTCTTCAGGTTTCATGCGCTCTGATACATAGCTTGGCGCCTGAGAAGGTTCCGGGCTACTACCAGGCACTGCCATGATCCTATCATGATCCACCGCCTGGGACTTGTGCTTGATGCTTCTCGAACGTTTGAAGCATGCGAGTTCAGTTACTTGGCCAAGAAATACACGCATTATGACTGGTAGGTAATACTGGAGAGAAAAGAAAAGAAAAAAATCCAAGCAAAGGGCGCGTTTGGCATAACCCAGGTTTCTCTTTGCTTGTCGAGCGCCGAAGGGAATGGCAGGGGAGGACGCGGCAAATCACTGTGAGCAACTTCCTACGTGTGGGAAATCCAGGATGGTGCAAAGGTAGGCCCACCTTTCAGGCGCTCTTCTGTGGGGAATGGTTCACGACAAGTCATCCTCGGAATTACGCGCGTCGGAATATCGCGAACTGGAGTTTATAGTCTAGCAGCTGCCCTTCATAGACGATCAGCCGTTTACGAGATAGTGATTTTCTAGAGAGTAACAAAGGTTTGGGTATATCAAAATGAAGTCTAGTATGAATAAAAGCAGTGCGCACTCGTTTTAAACCGCCGGAGGATGGAGACATTTTTCTGTAGCACATTTTGTTTCCAGTATGGCTGCAGACGAAACCAGGAACGTAGCGGCCATGTTTACAGGGGATCAGTAGTTTACACGGGTCTCATTGTTCCTGTATTCAGTGGTAGTATGCACTATATGTCACTTAAAAGGATTTCATTTTTTAAAGTAATATTTTCACACTTAGATATATTAAGAGAAGAAACAATTACGAAAACGCTTGCCTTGAACGCAAACTTAATATCGTTTCGCAAAAATAAGGTATCCCAAAATCACGTGATCAAAACATCACGTGATGCCGTCTCCGCGGACGTGAATTTCTGTCTGCCGACGGGTTCTTTTTTATTTGTTCTACATAAGCTTGTTTGTTTAAAAAAAAAAAAAAAGCAAACGTGTCAAGTTGCTGTGTGCATTTTTTACGGCTTGATAAAGGTTTGTCACGTTTATTTCCATTCACTTTACCATCGCTTTGCCCGTTTCATTTCGACAACACAGCACCAAAACAAAACGTAACCCACAACACAAACGCTATCTTCAAAACCTATGCTGCATTCTGTAAAAGAAAAAGAGTGCCACACCACTTGGTTTTAACTGTCATGGCTGAGCGAAGTTTCGGAACTTGATTAATTATTTTATGCAGCAGTAACATTTATTTTAATCAGTTGCACTGACAAGCTATGTTGTGGATGTGCGATCACTGCCAGTGCCAATTTTGCAGTCTCAGTGATCACTGATGGTACAGTACACTTCACACTGAAAAAAAAAAAAAAAAAATACACAGCACAATGTGAACACGCTTGGAAGTTCATGCAATGCTTTGTTTAAAATTGAACCCTATCTTGCTAGCAGTAGCCTACTGCACAAAAGAGGAACTTATTTTGCTGCTGTGTTATTTGCAGTTTGTCTGCATATAGACATTTGCAGTTCGCTGCAAGGATTCTTAGCAGCTGACATTAGCACTGACATATTGGGATTAAAACGAGAAAGAAACGGAGAAAGGTGACACAGAGATGATTTAATAAATCAGTCAAGTGATCAAATGAATGAGATATCTATGTTTTATGATAAACAGCTAGTTATGGGAGGGGGGGGGGGGGGGGAAGGAGGCACATACTTTATAATGTACACGTACTATTTCTTTCAGTGTTTCCATCACCCACTCATAACACCATTAGACTCGATGAGTTGTCATGTTTTGAGTGGTTTACAAAATACATGTACTTGTTGCTGTTACATTATCTTCTTACTGGTTTTGACATTTCGCTGTAAGATTTACAGTCACATACTTTAAGCGTGTTCCCCCTAACGCACACAGAGGTTGACTGTATCATTGTATGTGTGTGTAGGTAGTGTTTGGTTTTGTTTGAGGTGGCAGTTTTGGCCTCACCTTTAAGTTTGGTGCCGCTGTGCATGTGGCCACCAGTACTATTTACAGAACTGATGACTGCATGTGCAGGCTAGTTCACGGTATCAAAATGTGAACTGGGCAGCCTATTGTTTGAAGTGATCAGTGGTAGCAACATCCATGATGTATGTGTGCATTTGGCCACTGGTACTGTTTACAAAGGTGCTGTTTACAGAACTAGTGGCTGAGTAGGCATATTATTATTAGTATTGTTATTGTTATCAGGTGTGGCCTTATCTCTAAGTTTTGGTGCCCCTGTGCATGAGGCCAACAGTACTTTTCACAGAACTGATGGCTGCATGTGCAGTGTGGTTAACTGGACACATGAAATTTGTAGGTGGGCAGCTAAAATACAGGCAGTCAATACAAGCCACTTGCTTAACCTGAAGTCTCTATATATAGATTTTACAGTCCACTAATGCCCATCAGTATACAATTGTGCATGTCTTTTGTGGGTATTCTGTGGTTTTGTATGTGGGCTGGGGTTGAAAGTGGGGCGGTATGGCACCTATTACCGTGTATGTACAAAACCTTCATTACAAACAAACATAAATTAATAATTTTAATAAATAGTTATTTGGGTTTAACGCCGCGCGGTAGACTACGGCCATCTCATGGCAGTTAAATAAATAAGATAAAGTAAGTCAAAGATACCTGGGACATAAGAATGCTAAGTAAAGTATAGATTATGATCATGCACAGATGTACATTGGTGGATGTTCTGCGGTTTTGTGTGTGTAACTGGATTGGGGTTGGGAGCGAGTGATACTGCACCTATTACCATGTACGTGTATAAGACATAAGACATTTATTCACCAAGTAAAACGTTACAAGGATTTTTGTGTGGCATGGCGACAGTAAAATATGTCCTCACTTGTAGGGCATTCATCATGTCATACACTTAGTTGGCGATCATCCTATATACAGCACTAAAAGATAGATAAACACAATATTAAACACAAATCAGTCATATGTCACAAATCATGGAATCACGTTGTTCCGTGCATGGTGATGTATTGAGGACAGCTTCTGGAAAAAAAATTGCATCTGAATCGAGAGGTTCTGGCTTTAAAAGCACGAAACCGCCGGCCAGAGGGCAGAAGCTCGAAGAGATGATTGGCTGGGTGTGACAGATCTGACAGAATAGTACTGGTGGCCACATGCACAGGGGCACCATGGTGTATGTTCTTGATCTGTATGCTGATGTGTATGTACAAAACCTACATTACAAACAAACAAAACAAAACAAACAAACAAAATAAATAAATAATTTAAATAAATAAGATAAAGTAAGTCTAAGGTACCTGGGACATATGCATGCTAGGTAAAGGATAGATTAAAAATTATGAACATACACAGATGTGTATGTCCTTCTTTTGGTAGGTGTTCTGCGGTTTTATGTGTGTATTTAGGTAAGGGTTGGGAGCAGGCAGTATGGCACCTATTACCATCTATATATGTGTATATTTTCTTGTTTGCTGATGCCCCCACCCGGGTCTGCCCTGGGGGACTTGGGTGGGGTTAGGTACTTTTTAGTTCCCAGGGTCACCCTGGTCAGCCCCACAGGGTGGGTTTCCTTTCTATTCTGGGGCATGTGTTTCTGTCTACCCTTGGTCCATTCACCTGTATTTGTCTTTTTAAAACTCTCCCAACTGTCTGCACTGCCTGTAGCTCTTGATGTTGGATGTGTGTTGCTAGACAGTCTTAGCTTTATTTAGGCCCCATGTTGTAGGTTTATTTAACGTATTTGACCGGCTGGCGACATACATTCAATTTTGTGTTTAGTTTTTTTTTTCATAAGCAGTGCAGGCACGTCCTGAAAAAGCCTTGTTGCTGTCGGGACGTTAAGCAATGTACAATCAATCAATCATTGTTTGCTGATGTGTATGTACAAAACCTTCATTACAAGCAAACAAAATAAATAAATAATTTAAATATATACTTATTTGGGTTTAATGTCGAGCAGGGCGACCAATGCCATCTCATGGCGGTTAAATAAAAAAGATAAAGTAAGTCAAGATACCTGGGACATATGAATGCTCAGTAAAGGATAGATTATGAACATGCACAGATGTAAGTGTCGTTTGGTGGGTGTTCTCTGGTTGTGGAGTGGGGTTGGGAGTGGGCAGTATTACCATATATGTGTATGTGAACATCAGCATATGAACAAAACCTACTTTTCAAACAAATAAAAATAAATAATAAATTTAAATAACTAGGACATATGAATACCAAGTAAAGGATATATTATGAACATGCACAGATGTTTGTTCTGTGGTTTTGTATGTGGGGTGGGGAGCGGGTGGTATGCACCTATTACCATATGTGTACATGTTATGTTCACATCATATATGTGTATATCTATGTTCTCATCTTGTATGCTGATGTCCCCCACCCAGGTCTACCCTGGGGGACTTGGGTGGGGTTAACTACTTTTTAGTTCCCAGGGTGACCCTGGTCAGCCCCACAGGGTGGGTTTTCCCCTCTATTCAGGGGCGTGTGTTTCTGTCTACCCTTGGTACAATCACCAGTATTTACCTTTTTTAAACTCTTCCTACTGTCTGCACTGCTTGTAGCTCTTGATATTGGATGTGTGTTGCTAAAGGGTCTAGTTAGGTTTATTTAGTGTATTAGACCAGCTGGCGACATACATTCAATATTCTGTTTAGTTTGGGTTTTTTCACAAGCAGTGCAGGCACGTCCTGAGAAAGTCTTGTTGCTGTCGGGACGTTAAACAATGTACAATCAATCATTTTATGCTGATGTATGTGCAAACATACATCACAAACAAACAAACAAAAAAATAATAAATTAATAAAATAAGTTGGGGATACCTGGGACCTATAAATATGCATGTTAAGTAAAGGATAGATTATGAATATGCACAGATGTATGCATATTGAAAACAAATTTTCTCTCCTTGGTGACCACTACCATACCACTATAGTGATCATGTGCATCAAGGAATTCCTTCCATCCATAATTAAAAGGATAAATAATAAATAAATATGTAAGTGAATACATACATGAATCAATAAAAATAAATAAATAAAACATGTAATATAATAGAGAGGGCTACTATCTGTATTGTGTCTCATGCAGTCCTGATAAAGCTTAATCATAAGAGTCCTTGTGAGTACTTGAGTGCGGATTGGTTGAATTGGTTGCAAAAACTAAAATTTTATATTTAGGTGTTTAGCTGAACATGGTGATTTTGATGGAAACGGTTCGGAGATGGATTTCACTCTGCCTGGCTTGTGCTTAAGACCAGTCGGATACGAGTGTGCTTGACCAGTTAAAAATCCCATCTCCACTAATAAAATAAATTAAAAAAAGAGCAGACCTGCACTTAGAGCCGTTAGGCTGAAAAACAGACGAACAACATGCATGTTGTATCCGGCCAAAGAATGTTGAAGATGTTCGGCAGACACATTGCACAACATGCACAAAGGGAGTTTACTTTCGATATGCTTTCCTCCCACAAAAGACCGAGTTCTATGGAAAAGGCTGTTTTCAAGACCAGGAAAAATAACGTATTTGACGTTGATAAGATGTTCAAATCGAAAATAATCTCTGTTTCAATTCAGGAGCAAAGTAAAGCTTCATCAACCGTGCGCGTCTGATTGACTTCTTTAGAAGGCTTCTCGCTGACCGCCATTTTGAAACTAGCGACGCGACTATGCTTACCGCATTAAAAATAATACTTTTAAACTTATTTTATCGTATATATGTATGCATGTTTACTTGCTGATGATTTTAATTTACTCACTGGAATAAACTTGTAACTTGTATGCTTGAAATTTTCAATGTTATGCACAAAAAATGTCTTGCACCTTATCCGGGCGGTGTACGAGGACTGGTTCCCTCACATCGAAAAATAGCTTTCGAAAAACACTTCTACAAAAATGTCTCCATCCTAAGGACAAATATTGTTGCCATGCATAAACTATATGGCATTAGTACTTTCGTTTCGTACCTGCAAACCATTGTTACTCTTTTGACGAACTACTTAGTCTGCAGAAATTGCGAAAAGCTGCTGGACTATTAGCCCGGTCCGTGCTAGCTCACGCAGATTGTGTTGCAGCAACACTTCGCTGATTCAACAGAAACATGGAACATGGATTCAGAGTAGTGTCAGCAAGAGGTATAGATCCTCATGAGCCCCCGCAGTGGCGGGGGCTCATGAGGATCTATACCTCTTGCAGTTGGTGTTCAGATTCATGTTACTCCGCAAACGGTTATCGCTGTCACAGCTGCGGCGTTGTGGACACTGTCCACAGAAGAAGAGCTCCGCTGGCCGAATTCAGCCTTAGCTGGTGCACGCACAGACAGCCGTGCAGTACACAGCCGTGCTTGGGCCAGCTATGGCTGATGTCGGCCAGGGGGACTTTTGTGCACAGAGTGTTTTTTCTTCACGTCAAGTCAAGGCGAACACCAATAACCCATTTAGCCCGAACTCGCAGCGTGGAAAGTACTGGAAACTGACGCAGAAAATCTACGTGCTAAACGGATGGTCCGTGTTGCACGTGGCCTTGTGCAACATTAGGAAGCCAAGAAAGACCCGGCTTATTAAGTTGAGTTTTGTGCGGGTGCTTCAGTGGCGTGATGGGTAGATTTACCGATACGCCGACTAAATGTAATGGGCTAGAAAGTTTCGGGGCGGGCAGGTGTGTGGGATCGAATCCCCCACCAAGCTGAAAAAAAAAAAAGAGAGATTAATTTATTATTGGAAACTGAGGCGCCCGTCTCCCCCGTTTTAGGGGGAGTTTTGCTAAAAATATGAATTATTTGTGCTATCTATATATATATATATATATATATATATATATAGATATATATATATATATATATATATATATATATAAACGTGTTATATATATATATATATATATATATATATATATATATATATATATATATATATATATATATATATATATATATATATATATATATATATATATATATATATATAGATAGATAGATCCTCTAAGTTCACTTCTGCTTGTTTTGTAATGTAAACAAGATGGGATGAACACAAAGTCCCTTCCATATGAGAGCTGTCAAGGGTCTCTACCTTTTGTCTTTGACTTGATTCTGATGTTGAAATATCTCTTTCTGAAAAGCCTCGCAGATGTGCCAATGCGTCATAGTGAACTCGGTCTAGAAGGGGCTCGCGCAGTGCACACGCGTCGTTGGTTTGTCAAACGTCATTTGTCATGACGTATTTTTTGTTTTTACGTAATAATATATTTTACGTGATATGAGATTCGCTTTCGCTTCAAGACTTGGGGGGAAATGGTGACAAAACTAGAATTTCACGGTACAATTTCAGTCTTGCTATAATTTGTGTGAAATCAGGTTGACTTTACCTAGCTGCATTCTATACTAAGTACAACTGCATGCTCTTCCGAGAGCGCGTCGATGTGTGTGTTTGCGTGTGCGTGAGTGCATGCGCGCTCTGCAAACATCCTCAAGAGGCATAGATGTTCATGCGCCCTCCGGGAGATGCCTCTTGGAGATGCGCGCATAATATGTAAGAGAGAGAGAGAGAATGAATTACGTCATATTTAGAGTATCAGTGTCTGCGTGGTGACGGAGTTGCTTCTTTTATGTCATCTTCCCACCCGGGTCTGCCCTGGGGCACTTGGGTGGGGTTAAATACTTTTTAGTTGGTGGGGTTAAATACTTTTTAGTTCCCAGGGTCACCCTGGTCAGCCTCCCAGGGTGGGTTTTCCCCTCTATTCTGGGGCATGTGTTTCCGTCTGCCCTTGGTCCATTCATCAGTATTTTCCTTTTTTAAACTCTCCCTACTGTCTGTAGCTCTTGATATTGGATGCGTGTTGCTAAATGGTCTTAGGTTTATTTAGCGTATTAGACCGGCTGGCGACATGCATTCAATATTCTGTTTAGTTTTGGTTTTTTTCACAAGCATTGTAGGCACGTCCTGAGAAAGTCTTGTTGGTGTCGGGACGTTAAGCAATGTACAACCATGTACAACCATCTTTTACGTCACCGGCACTGTCTGACTTTCTCTAGAAGTGATATTTTTAAAAATATTTTTTACTGTTTTAATTATTTTCTGAAAAGAATTAATTTGTACTAAAGAAGTTGAAAGGATACAAAGCTGGCTAACGAACTCGTGCAATGTCTTTCTCCTAACTAGCTATATGCAAAATTCAAGTAAATATGACAAAAATTACGGACTGTAATCTGGGTCAAACGACTTCCTATAAACTGTTGACTATGACACTGAACTTTCCAAGTCCTGTAGCGATGGGCAAGGGGCAAAACGGCAGGTGAAAGATGTCACTGGAAGCCGCAGTCTCAAACCTGCATGCAGGCGGTTCAGGATATTGGTCGCCTGATGTTGACCTGGGGATGACAACGTCACTCGGCACACCCTGAACGACCAAGCAGCCTTCTCTAGGGACAGCACTGCTTGCTCCACACGGAGAGGGGCCTAGAAAAGGTGGCCTAACCAAAGCTCATCCCCTCGTAACCCCAGTTGGCTAGCCGCGGTCAACGGGCATCTTCTCATGCGGTCAGAAAACAAGAAAAAACAATGGATCCACTTTCCTGACGACCACGACCGGACTCAACGTAGCATGCTGGAACATCCGAACCATGCTCGACACAGCAGACAGCGGACGCCCTGAACGTCGCTCCGCCCTCATTGCCCATGAATTGCGGAGGTTAAACATCGACATCGCCGCGCTCAGCGAAGTACGCCTCCCGGAGGAAGGCAGCCTCCAAGAACTTGGCGCTGGCTACACCCTCTATTGGTCAGGCAGGCCTGCATCAGAAAGACGGCTCTCAGGCGTGGGCTTCATGGTGAAGACCCCCATTGCGACTAAGTTGGAAAACCTACCAACGGGTCACTCCGACCGCATCATGTCCATGCGCCTCCCACTGAGACACCAGCAACATGTCACCCTTCTCAGTGTGTACTCCCCAACCCTCCTGGCAGAGCCTGCAGAAAAAGACAAGTTCTACTCTGACCTGCGCAGCCTCCTGCAGAGCACCCCTGCAGACGACAAAGTCATCATCCTTGGCGACTTCAACGCCAGAGTGGGCCAAGACTCTGAAGCCTGGAAAGGAGTCCTCGGCAAGCATGGCGTTGGGAACTGCAATGACAATGGTCGCCTACTGTTGGAGCTCTGTGCAGAGCAGCAACTTGTCATCACCAACACCACTTTCCAGCAAAAGGACAGTCGAAAGACCACCTGGATGCATCCTCGCTCCAAGCACTGGCACCTTATCGACTATGTCCTAGTGCGTCAGAGAGACCGCAGTGACGTCCTCCTCACCAGAGTGATGCCCAGCGCAGAGTGCCACACTGACCACCGCCTTGTTCGCTGCAAACTCAGGCTCCGCCTCAAGCTGAAACCCAAGAAAGGCGGCCCTCCCAAGAAAAAGCTTGATGTTGCCAGCCTTCAGCGTGACGACAAGAAAGCTGCCCTTCAGGCCAATTTACAGCGCATGCTCAAAGACACAGTTGATCCAGCAGACTCCTCTCCTGAAACACTTTGGGAACAACTGAAAACTGCTATTGTAAAATCCTCTGTGGAAGTCTTGGGCTTTGCTAGAAAGAGGAACAAAGACTGGTTTGACGAAAACGACGTAGAGATCCAGGAACTTCTAGCAAAAAAAAGAGCCGCCCACCAGGCCCACCTAGCCCAGCCTTCCTGCCCTGTGAAGAAGTCTGCCTTCCGCCTCATCTGCAGCAGTCTCCAGCTCAAGCTTAGAGAGCTCCAGAACGAGTGGTGGTCCAGACTCGCACAGAGGACCCAGCTCTGCGCTGACAACGGTGACTACAGGGGCTTCTACGAAGCACTGAAAGCAGTGTATGGCCCTAGGCACCTGGTACAAAGTCCCCTGCGAAGCGCTGATGGACAGGCACTCCTCACAGATAATACCTCCATCTTGAACCGCTGGTCGGAATACTTTCAGGACCTCTTCGGCGCTGAACGCACTGTTCAAGAAACAGTCATCCTCCAAATCCCACACCTTCCACTAAAGGTTGAATTGGACGAACCGCCCACCGCCGAAGAGACCCTCACAGCCATCCACCAGCTCAAGAGTGGCAAAGCAGCAGGCATTGACGGAATCCCGCCAGAGATCTGGAAACATGGAGGCCCAGCACTACACAACAAGCTCCACGACCTCTTTCTCTGCTGCTGGGAAAAAGGAACACTACCAAAGGATCTCCGTGATGCAGTCATCATCACCCTGTACAAGAACAAAGGAGAGAAGTCTGCCTGCTCTAATTATCGTGGAATTACCCTGCTGTCCATTGCCGGAAAAATTCTCGCAAGGTTGCTCCTGAATCGGCTGGTACCTGCCATCGCTGAAGACCACCTCCCAGAGGGTCAGTGTGGCTTCAGAGCCAACAGGAGTACCACCGACATGGTCTTTGTGCTGAGACAGCTTCAGGAGAAGTGCCGCGAGCAGAACAAAGGGCTGTACGTCACGTTTGTCGACCTAACAAAAGCGTTTGACACTGTGAGCAGGCAAGGTATGTGGCAGATCCTGGAGCGACTAGGTTGTCCCCCAAAGTTCCTCAACATGATCGTCCAGCTCCACGAGGACCAGCAAGGCCAGGTCAGACTAAACAGTGACCTCTCAGAACCATTCCCCATTCGCAACGGCGTGAAGCAAGGCTGTGTGCTGGCACAGACCCTCTTCACCATCTTCTTCAGCATGATGTTGAAGCAGGCCACAGTGGACCTCGACGATGACGACGCAGTGTACATCAGGTATCGTCTCGATGGCAGCCTGTTCAACCTCAGACGACTGCAGGCCCACACGAAAACCCTAGACCAACTGATTCGTGAGCTGCTCTTCGCTGATGACGCTGCCCTCGTTGCACACACAGAGAGAGCCTTGCAGCGCATTACGTCCTGCTTCGCAGATGCTGCCCAGCTCTTTGGACTTGAGGTCAGTCTGAAAAAGACAGAGGTCCTTCATCAGCCGGCACCCAAGGAAGAGCATCGCCCTCCCCACATCACCATCGGCGAGTCCGAACTGAAGTCTGTACACCAGTTTACCTACCTTGGCTGCATCATCACGTCAGACGCCAAGCTGGACAAGGAGCTGGACAACAGGCTGGCAAAAGCGAACAGTGCTTTCGGGCGACTATTCAAGCGGGTGTGGCACAATCAACAGCTGAAAAAAGGCACCAAGATCAGCGTGTATAGAGCTGTCGTCCTCACCACCCTGCTGTACGGTTCCGAGTCCTGGGCCCTCTACCGCAGCCAACTACGACTCCTCGAACGCTTTCACCAGCGCTGCCTGCGTACCATCCTCAGCATTCACTGGAGTGACTATGTCACCAACGTCGAGGTCCTTGAACAGGCGGAAACTGTGAGCATCGAGGCTTTGCTGCTGCGGACACAGCTTCGCTGGGCGGGGCACGTCTCCAGGATGGAGGATCATCGCCTACCCAAGATCACTCTGTTCGGCGAGCTCGCCACTGGACACCGAGACAGAGGGGCACCAAAGAAGAGATACAAAGACGGTCTCAAGAAGTCGCTTAGTGCCTGCCAAATCGACCACCGCCAGTGGTCTTCGCTTGCTGCGGACCGTGACACCTGGCGCTCCACCATTCACAAGGCAGCCGTCTCCTTTGAGGACTCTCGCAGAGCTAACCTTAAGGACAAGCGGCTTAGAAGAAAAAACAGAGTTGTCGTAACTCAGAACCCTGACCAGACCTTCCCCTGCAGCCACTGCGGTCGAACCTGCCTGTCCCGGATTGGCCTCCGCAGCCACGAAAATGCCTGCAGACGACGTGGGCAAGCCCTATAGAATCTTCGTTCGCGAAGTCAAGCCAAGATGTCTTCAATGAGACATTAAATTACAATATGTTCGGAGGCTCTCTTAGCCACCGACTTAAGAAAATATTTCGCAAAGTTTCAAGCTTGTGTGTACAGAAATATGGGCGATTTTCTTGTTTACATACATACATACGGCGCTTCGCGCCAAATGTACGTTCAGCAGCAAGGTTAGCGTAACTAGATACGACGTAATTTTTATCTTGTTACTTCAATTGTTAGATGTTTAGCCTGCCCGCCTTTGACATCATGGACATGCTATTAAATTCGCCCCACCGCGACCCGTCCTAAAACGTCCCTTCTATAAATAGAAGGCACTTAAAAAGAGTAAATCCTGTACTTTTAGATAGTGGCTGACGACAAGACTGTGAGGTATTTGCGGAAACGTGTCATAATTACGAGCTCGTGCAGGATTCTTGAACGAGTGTTAGGGTTAGGGTTGTTGGCAATCAGTACTTTCTTTCAGGAGTACCTGGCCAAAATGGCGCCCACCGTCCGAATCGGACCTATTAAAACACAATCGGTTCATGCCTCGCTAATATGAAATGACGGCCAGGGAGAGAGTGTGTGTGTGTGTGTGTGTGTGGGGGGCGGCGGTGGGGGATGGGTCAGTCGAAAGTCAAACGACGGAACTAATGCAACATTCACGCAAATATATTCAATGAAAATTCCGCATTTTCAAACTGTTTGCGGTATCCCTGCCTCCGAACTTGGTAATTCTCTTTTCTAATCGTCTGCCGGCGGCTATTGTACATTGCAACATTTTCCCTCTACAACGCTGCCTTTTACTAGTTCATTTCCCCAGCCATGCACAATTCATCACCACTGTCACGTGTGTGTGCGTGTTAGCTGTTAGCCTTTTCATTGTATCAGCGTTTTGAGCTACTTTTAGAATAAGCGCCCTCTTAGCCCCAAAGTCCCGTTTTTCAAAGTTTGGAAGTGTTACCTAAGGCGCCAAGCTAATCTGGCACTACCCTTGAATTATCATGGTCAATCTATCGTCTGCTTTAGGGACTCGAGGCTAAATGGGCTTTCCGCTTCATGAGGGCAAATGCTGCAATGTCAGTCCAGTTCAGCACGCGTCGTCTTTATATCAAGTAACCTGAGAATGACTCCACTCCGTTCTATAAATACCTCGCTTTTAGTACGAGAAACGGCTAAAAATAGATTGACACGCTAATGGCTGCGCAGAATAAAATAAGTGCGATTACGCGTGTGTTTTTTGCTGCTTGTCCACACGGCTGAAATGGTGCCGAGATGCGCGAGATGTGCCTTCAGATTTATGCATAATGGTGCTTTAACGCGAACAATGAGGCATCGGACCCAAGACTAGGACAAAGAAAACCGCAACAACGAAAGAAACACGCTTAGAAAAGCCAACTACAGCGCATTTGTGTTATGAGTGCTTGCCTTTTCAGAGCGTGTTTCCGTCTGTATCAGGATCACCTTTGCGTTTGATACTTTTCTGATCAAGACTGGGCCGACGCCAGTGCCCGATAGGGATTCCGCAATGATTTGTGGTGTTTGATCCGTAGCGGGTAGCACAGGTGGGAAAAGGTGAAAAAAGAGGGAGCTGTGAATGCAGCTTTCACGTGTGGGGGTGTAGCATGCCCGTATCAAATCTATCCAAGATGATGTACGCTATAGGTCGTTTGACATCGGCGCGCACAACGTTTTTCGCAGATATCTTCGCAAAGAACCACTTTTCTATACCAATCTTAACTCATTCACTACCCGAGGTCCATTCACCTGTATTTGCCTTTTTTAAACTCTCCCTACTGTCTGCACTGCCTGTAGCTCTTGATATTGGATGTGTGTTGCTAAATGGTCTTAGCTTTATTTAGGCCCCATGTGTTAGGTTTATTTAATGTGTTTGACCGGCTGGCGACATACATTCAATGTTCTGTTTAGTTGGTTGTTTTTTTTTTTTTTTTTTGTTTTTTTTTTTTTTCACAAGCAGTGCAGGCACGTCCTGAGAAAGCCTTGTTGCTGTCGGGACGTTAAGCAATGTACAATCAATCAATCAATCAGCCCGACGGCCTATTTCCCAAATTTTGGATGCGTCATCTAACGACTAAGCACTAGTTGCAGGAGATGAATCGACCATGATAATTCAAGGGTAGTGCCAGATTAGCTTGGCGCCTGTCGGCGCCAAGCTAATCTGGCACTACCCTTATCATGGTCGACCCATCTCCTGCTGTAGGGCGTCAGGGCTGAATGGGTTAAATCAAATGTCATTCAGTGCCAGTTGACCTGTACTAATGGTCAAAACTTAAGGGCGACTTTTTATCGCAGACGCGCCACATAAATAATGTAACAATACTTGGAGTCAGTACTTTGCTAATTTATTCAGTAACAATTTCATTTAAGTTTTGAGTAAATCAAGCAATTGTAACAACAGCAGTACGTTAGAATGTTCACCCACCCCTCATTTGAAAAGTCACAAAACTGGTCCAGTCAGTAGCGAGTGTACCCACCGTTTGCAGCCAAGCATTCAATGCAGCGTTGACGAATGGAGTTCACCAGGGTTGGGAGAACATGTGGGGTCGCTTCCCACTCTTGATGCAGGAGCTGAGTCAGCTGGGGGACGCCTTGAGGGGGGGGGGGGGGGTTGCTGACTACACGTTGCCCTAGCACGTCCTAGAGGTGCTCGATGGGAGCCAGTTCAGGTGAACGAACTGGCCACTCCATCCTCATGATGCCCCGTTGCTCAAGGTACTCATCCACCACACGGGCGCGATGAGGTCGAGCATTGTCGTCCTGCACAACAGCATGGAGAGCTGGCTGGGTCAAGGGCTGCACAATCTCGTCCCGATAGCGCAGTCCAGTCAGGGTGCCTCGGATGACGTGGAAGGGCAGGGGGGGGGGGGGGTCCAGCATTTCCCTGCTGAAGCCTGCCCAGACCGTTACTGAGCCTCCTCCGTAGCGATCCACCTCTTGGACGCATCCATCCGTGAATCGCTCGCCCTGACGTCTCCAGACCCTCGCCCTACCGTCGTTGAAGGACACAGTGAACCGTGACTCATCAGTAAACAGAACCTGAGTCCACTGGAGTCTGTTCCAGCTCACATGTTGACGACACCAGGCAGCCCGGGCTCTGCGATGAGCTGGAGTGAGGGGTATTCTCACTGCTGCTCAGCATGAAGCCAGGCCAATTTCGCGCAGACATCGCCAGAATGTGCTTCTGTTGAAGTTAACGTTTGCAGTTTGCATCAGTTGACGTCGCAGAGTGGTTGACGTGACATTTTGGCCACACAGAGGTATCTGTCCTCCCTTCTGCTGGTGCAGCGCGAGCGTCCTGAGCAGGGTCGTCGTTCTGCCCATCCAGTTTTTGGGAATCGTGCCAGCAGCCTCTGGATCACTGAATGGGCCACCGCAAGACGTCTCCCAACTTCTCCTCCGGAAATTCCATCCTGCAGCCATGCTAG
The DNA here is from genome assembly GCA_036245525.1 of Semisulcospira habei. Taxonomy (NCBI): domain Eukaryota; kingdom Metazoa; phylum Mollusca; class Gastropoda; family Semisulcospiridae; genus Semisulcospira; species Semisulcospira habei. The sequence goes on from BTPG01000004.1 coordinate 170,723,994, forward strand.
CGTCCGGCCTTGACCTGCTGGCGTTAGGCTTCGTCGTGGTGGCATGGTTAGGAAAGTGACAATTATGCCCCTACAGTTCCGATATTTGTAGCGAAACAGAAGTGCTCAGTGTTCACGACTGACCCCTTTAGCATGTGCATCACGACTTTACCGATTTTTTCCACCTGCCTGCCTTTGGTACGCTTGCCAATATCGCACAGCTTTTCACAAAAACTGACGATGTTTCACGTGTATTTGACACGTTCGTGGAAATTGATGAATTGTTGTCTATTGTTCCCTGTACAGTGGACTGTCTAAGGTCAACTTTTAACCCATTTGGATCGAAAGAACATTGTATTTTATTAGCGTACTTGCGACGATAAACAATGACACAAAAAAGTGGGGTGACCCTTAAGTTTTGACCATTAGTATAATACGATTTACTTTCAAGAAACTTGAAAACTGTGACAGTTTCAGTACAGTCATAAAAAAAACTCGTAATTTCTTCACGAAATGGCCGATTTTACATCCCCAAATGTGCCTCAGATATGTTCAGCCCAGCGTAGGAGTAAGTTGTCCAAGTTTTCAGGCCTGACACAGCGCAGCCACGCGTGAAGTCTGCATGCTTGACCTCTATATTGAAATCTGGCCTGGGCTTTATTGTGCTATTGGAAATGGCTTTGTTTTTGACTTTTCACTCACTAAATTTTTTAGACTGTACAACAATGAGTTAAGTAAAAATATCCCATATTGGGTCAATTGGCACTCAATGATATTTGTTCTTAACCCATTCAGACCTGACGCACTACAGCAGGAGATGGGTCGACCATGACAATTCAAGGGTAGTGCCAGATTAGCTTGGCGCCTATCGGCGCCAAGCTAATCTGGCACTGCCCTTGAATTGTCAGGGTCGATCCATCTCCTGCTACTGGTGCATAGTCATTAGATGACGCCTCCAAAATTTGGGAACTAGTACGGACTGAATGAGTTAAAGCGGAATAGAAAAGTGTTTCTTTGCGGAGATATTTGGAAAAGAAAAAAAAAAAAAAAAAACTTTTGTGCGCTCCGATCTCAAACGGCCTGTACCTCGTGAAGGCGAAAGGCACTAAGTCTGTTCTTGTGAAAAGCGGAGATTTTCATCATTACACGATGTAAATCCCGCTTTTCACCGAAAAAAAAAAAAATGCGCTTACTGTCTTTTGGCTTCCCGTGGGAGTTAGAGCCTGAATCAAACGATGTACATGAAGTGATATTTGGGAAGAATCTTGACTTTCGTGATGGAAACGAACAGCGAGTTTCTTTACTGAAAATCGGACGAGGTGGGGGTTGTGTGTGATGGCTCAAGGTTGGTACCAGAATAGCTTGGCACCTAAATGCACCACCCATGAGCTGTCTTGGTCGATCCATGTGTTGTAGCCTTGCGTCAGGCCGAGTGGGGGAACCCTCTGGCTGCCGGCAGCGCTTTTTTGTCGCGATGACTCCTACAGGAAAGCCACAAGCCAAAGCCACAAACGTCCAAGGAATAGGGATACAAATTGCTCGGTCTCAGCAAGAGACATAGATCCTCATGAGCCCCCGCGACAGCGGGGGCTCATGAGGATCTATGTCTCTTGCAGTCGGGTCACGTTCAATTTTTTTTTCTCGGCAGTGAAGGAATTAAGGCGATTTTCTCCAGGACGGTCGGCGGGCGTTGATGGCTGCAATTTGCCTATGCAGCGGACTTCAAGTTTGTCTCGCCGCAACTAAGACTTTTAGGCGAATCTTTTCGCAATCGGTGCGAGTAGGTCCAACGCAGCGGGAGTCTTCTGTTGCAATTGGCGCGAGTCCGCGGAACTGTCCAAAAGCACAAAAGAAAAGACAAACAGTAAAGTTTGTATTTTACCACATTCAAACTCAACTCACTCAGCCCGACGGCCGTATTTCCCCAATTTTGGAATCATCTCATGACTATGCACCCCGTTGCAGGAGATGGATCGACCATGATAATTCAAGGGCAGTGCCAGATTAGCTTGGCGCCGACATCTGGCACTACCCTTGAATTATCATGGTCGACCCGTCTCCTGCTGTAGTGCGTCAGGGCTGAATGGGTTAAGCAGTTCAAGTTATCCCTATCGTGAATAGTAAAACGGTGCAAGGTCATGAAACGTTATGAAGAGGATATTGCGAACTATTAACCATTTATTGCTTGGAGCAAGTCGCTTTAACCCAATACGTCCTGAGGCTGATTTTTTTCTTTTCTTAAATTGCTAATTGTCCTATAAAGGCTGCATTACAGATTAGGTGACAGATCCACCGTTTTAGTCGTTCAAGGGTGGTGCCGGAACCACCCTTGAACGAAAACGTGGTCAACTCAAAATTTATGTCAAGCAATGGGCGTATCTGGGTGAAAAGGGTTACCTTGGCAACCTTTCTTCACCTGTAACAGCCACACCTCAGCCCCAAGCAGCAACACCTCAATGTGGCGGAATCGGCTTGGCAGTCCAAGGTACCGCAAGGGTGCGTTGATTGGTTGGTTGGGAAGGGCTCACAATGGTCTGTGTCCGGAGGGTGACGGGGCGCGTGTGTTTCGCGCTGAATGTTGGCCCGCTAGTCCTTTTAGTCGGCGGGCGGGGCGTGGCGGGGCCGATTGTTCTTAATGCAGGATCACTCTGGCAAACGCTATTTTTTCTTTTCTCTTTTTTTTTTTTTTTTTTCTTACCGCACCCCTGGAGGCAACATGTGGTAACAAGTGTTGGCCAACAGAATGCGCCTGGCAGCCCGCCCCCACCTTGCCGTGTTTGCCGCTCTGTCTCTGCACTTCATCCAGCGCCCTCTCCTGCTGATCATCCCCATCCGCCGCACCCCCTCCTCTCTCGCCGAATCCTATCCATCCCTGGGGTCGGTTGCGTGCGTGAGCTTAGTCCTGCGCCAGCCACTAAGCAAGGTGGCTCACTATCGCGGAGCACCTTGCTTAGTGGCTGGCGCAGGACTAAGCTCACGCACGCAGCCGGCCCCAGAGGCGGATCAAGTACTTAATCTCGATTCGCAGACCCCCAAAGGGTCTGCCCAACGGAGAAACACGTGCTCAAGTTGCATCGTACCCTCCAATCAACGACTGTCCAAAATGGTCTCCCCGTGCTGATTTTAACAATAAACAAAATACGTCACCTCCCGTAGACAGTGCAGGAAAAAGAATTTCTCACGCAGAGTTAACCAATGTTTGGCTGCTTTCTGAAAGCATGAAGCAAACGGCAAAGTCCATACCATAAGTCTGTTATCTATACAGATAACAGACATAACTGATTTAAGGTCCATAATTACAAAGATACTGTAGGGTCGCCTACAGTATAGTATGCTTGACATTAAACGCACCTGGTTTAAGTCACTTTAAGGTCCATAGTTACAAATATAATGTAGGGTCGCCTACAGTATGCTTGATATTAAACGCACCTGGTTTAAGTCACTTTAAGGTCCATAGTTAAAAAGATAATGTAGGGTCGCCTACAGTATGCTTGATATTAAACACACCTGGTGACTAGATAAAAAGGCTTTCCATTGACTTCCGGGTTAGGTCAGTTTCCCCAAGATCGCATTTTGCGTTTTCTCGGTGTACATATGAGACGTTCTCACAGGCCTGGGCTAATCAAATACCTCGAGGCATTTCCAACTTTTTCTTGCCGTTTTGGGACATGTTGTTACCCACAGCATGGAGCGCTCAGAAACGAGGTCGCCCTGACACTCAAAACTCAAATTAAACAACTGAGGAAATGAGTAGCGTCTGAAACATCTCAAAGCAAAGCGCAGCACTTCCGACTTCCTTTATTTCTGTTACTTTGGCTCCCGCTCTCACCGCGACCCACCCCCAGCTCCGTCACTGCACCACTCCTCCACCTTCCGCTTTTCCACTTAGAGTGACATTGACATTTCTCCGTCTTTGCTGACTCTGCCTGTTGGCCCGCCCTCTTCACTTGTCCTCACCACATCCAGTGTGACCCCTTCACTACCGAGGACACTTGAACGCCACTCAGCTGCAAGAGGTATAGATCCTCATGAGCCCCCGCAGTCACGGGGGCTCAGGAGGATCTATGCTTCTTGCTGAAACCAGTGTGTGGCCATATTCTTTGGGCGGCTGGGGATTTTTTTACCTTGAATTTACAATGATTTAAAACAACGACAACACACACACACACACACACACACACACACACACACACACACACACACACACACACACACACAATCTGCGTCCGCTGACAGTGTAGGGGTTTAGATTATTTCAATATTCCCGTCAGGGTTTAGATTTCTTTTCTGACGACTTTAAAAATAAAAATATATAAAAACTAGTTGCATGCATTACAGCTCAATGGTAATTCAGTCCTGGCCTCATTTGCTTAGTTCAACTTAAATCTTGCCGCAAGCCACTAAGCCTAATGTACTGTGGTTTGTGGGCCAGTTGAACGAGTCAGCTTGAATACTGTAGAGGAGCTTCTTGCTTAGTGGCGTGCGCAGGATTTAAGTTCACCCATGCAAATTAGCCCTGATTCGTAATTCATGTTAACTGTGCACAATCTGCTCTGCAGTGGCTCAGTTGCATGTCTGAATGAGGTTGACTCTTTTCATCCTGATACTCTATAGCCTGAAAGTGAAATAAATTTGACTATGATAGTTCAAGGATGGTGTCAGAATAGCTTGGCACCTGCGGCGCCAAGCGATTCTGGCACCACCCTAGAACTAAAATGGTTGATATCTCTCCTAATCTATAACGTACGTAGCCTTCATAAACAATAAGCACATAAAAAATCATCCTCAGGATGTAATAGATTAAATCTTGCGCATGCCACGACGCAATGCCGGTGTTCCCATAGCGGAGCACCTCCCATAGCGGAGCACCTCTCACAGCAGAGCATCCCTCACCAGAAAACACCATCCCTGCGTAGTGGCTAGCGCAGGATGTGAAACACGTATACTTGTGCTTGGCAGGCTAACTACAATCCCAGCTTGCATCATGGCAGGCTCTCGGCCTCTGCCAACCCCCCCACCCCCCCAACCCCCACTCCACCCCCCACCTCACCCCCAGTTGACCCTGTACACGAAAGAGGCGTTTCATTGATAGCGCTATCCTGTTCGACTCTGTTTACAACACTTGAGCAGTGTAGAGTTCAAACTTTTTCCAAGCCGCCAAGGGTATTCGTGAGCTGTAGCAGTACAATTGGTCGCTCAAGTGCGGTGTAGAACCCCGCTGAACAGCTCCCTGGCCTCTGGTAGAAGCATCGAGCCTCATGGGCCCTGGCAGATGACTGATTGGCCAATGGAAAGTTGACCAATCACAAAGTGTATTTAATTGGTGACAGCAGTCTTCAGTCCAGGAGAACTGGTCTGGTTCAGACTTTTCAAAATCCCCCCAAAATCCCAGCCTGTACCATCTGCAAGAGGCATAAATTCGCATGAGCCCCTGCAGACGCAGGGGCTCATGAGAATTTACGTCTCTTGTTGGAATGGATCAGCCACATTTACATCAGTTTGTGTCTCTCGTTGGCCATGGATCATGGGGTATAATTATGTAGTCTGTGGACCATTCTCAGTCATTTCATTCAGGATTTCGTATATGTATTTTGTGGAGTACTATTTGGGTTTTGACCTGTTTTTAGATATCAGTGTGAGTGCTTGCAGAAATGTATGGGGAAGCGTGACTAAACGATATTTTACTTGTGATGTATTTATTTACGTGTGACTGTGAACCGGGAAGACAATTTTCCACTTCGGCGGACATAAAGTATTCTCAGTTATTACACTTCAGACTATAGCCCCTTATGCACTTCTGCTCATTATTCACTTTTCTCCCTGCTGAGGCTGCTGGGAATGCACCCTACGCATGGAAGTGTACGCAGCCCGCCCCTTCAATCTCACTCTCTGCATTGGAAAAAGTGGGGTTGTGCAGAGGTTTATTATCAAGGGGCGTGGATTTTTCCCTCATGAGCCAGACTAGCGCACGACTGCTGTGCACTGTATGGTGTGCCGCAACCAGCTAGCATGGATACATATAAAAGTCTGCAAGAGGCATAGATCGTCATGAGCCCCCGCAACTACGGGGGCTCATGAGGATCTATGCTTCTTGCAGATCGGTGGTTTTCGCCGCGTTTTTTGGGCCGGCACGAGTGCGAAACTGTTAGCTCGTCGAGTAACTTCACTCGTTTGACTTGTAACACCAAGACATGGATTTTCAGTTGGCAAGAGAGGCATAGATCCTCATGAGCCCTCCCCCCCCCCCCACAAAAAAAAGAAAGAAAAAAAAAGAAAAAGAAAAAAAGAGGCCTGCGTGGGGGTATGAGGATCTGTGCCTATCTCGATGACGGTTGCTGTAACTGTTCGGCGTCGCGATTGTTTTTTGTACAAGTGTGCGAGTGTTCGCCAGCGCCTGGAGTGCAGGTACTTGGGTGACTTTTACACCGAGACATCTGGCGGCTTCCCCCTAGCCCTATACAACAATCGAACCATTCTGCGCTCAAACAATGCCAGGGGTGGAGAGAGACAGAATGGAGGGAGGGGGGGGGGGGGGAAGAAGAAGAAATTCGAGTATTTGCCATTAGTACAGTTAGTGCCAGTGGACGTAGATTGCGTTGCTGAAATCGTTAGTTCAACGCCAAAGACGCGGGCAATTCATCCACAGGGCTCTGAGGCAAACTGAGTGGTTTCGGCAAGAGGCATAGATCCTCATGAGCCCCCGCAGCTGCGGGGGCTCATGAGGATCTATGCCTCATGCAGTTGGATCGTGCTTACGATTTTTTTTCTCGGCAGGGAAAGGGTTAAGTGAAACGCACAAGATTACCGTGCACCTCCACCCCCGTCTCTTTCTTTCTCTGCCCCCCCCCCCCTACACACACACACACACACACACACACACACACACACACACACACACACACACACACCCTTCTCCAGTCTACCCCTATTTTTTTCGACCCTTGCCCCGCCAATCGCGTTGCCCCTCCCCGCGAGATAGCAGCGATACTTGACTAGGCAAATACCACAAACGATCGATTCAGTCAGACCTGTCTAGGCGGCCGCTTGTCCAACCCGACAGATCGGAGTAAGATTGAGTGAACCAGGTTTATCTCGTACCATTACGCATGAATCTGAAGACACATGTCAGCTCCAGTTGTCTTTGTTATGCCTTGTCGACAAACCTAATTAACTTTAACCCATAAAGACCTGAAAGACTACGACAGGATGTGGATCGACCATGATATTGCACGGTTGGTGTCAGAATAGCTTGGCGCCTGTAGGCGCCAAGCTATTCTGACACCAACCTTGAAGTATCATGGTCGATCTGTCTCCAGAACTGTAATATAGACCTCAGAGGGAATCTATTTTTTTTTTTTTTTTTTTTTTTTTGGGGGGGGGGGGGGGGGAGATAATTTTGTCCTCAGGGCTTAAGGAGTTAAGAGCAGTTGGGACACGCAGAAAACGCACACGCGTAATCGCAATTATTTATTCTGCACTGCCGTTAGCGTGTCAGTCTATGTTTAGCTGTTTCTCGTACTGATAGCGTTGTATTTCTAGAACCGAGTGGAGTCATTGTCAGGTTACTTGATATAAAGACGACGCGTGCTAGAACTGGATTGTCCCTGTGTCTACATGAACCATAGCTAGACCTGTGTGTAGCCTTTCGTAACCATCAGTTATGATGAATGATTTATAGGAAAATTGCATGAATAGCAGACCCATAAAGAAAATAAAGAAAGAAAGGACATTTACAAAGGCCTCACAGCCTATTCAGTTTATCCTCACACTACTACTACTACTACTACTACTAGAAGTGTATCTTTGAACAGTTACGGCGGTAGTGGGCCTTTAAGGCCGGTTGTGCTCTTTCGGCTTCGTTGGTGACCTGTATAAAGAGACTAGGGGCGCCAAGCTAACCTGGCACTACCCATGAACTAATCAGTCTGGCACTGCCCGTGAATCAAAATTACAAGTATAGTGTGACTATGAGTTTCGGCGTTGAGGGTTTTTTTTTTTTTTTTTCAAGCCACAAACTCGATTTTTCAAATTCTTGTCCCGCCAGGTGCATACTCTCGAAATGAGCAGTCTACCCGTGTTGTGTCAACACTCTTAACCCTTTCACTTACTGAGCCAAGAGGTGTAGAGACGTTTTAAATTGTCCTCAAAATTCTGCACACGTCACTGAGGCGTGTTTTGGGGAGGCGATGCTGGGGGGGGGGGGGGGAGGGGGGGGGGGATTTTGTCTTTCCTATTATCTCCAAGCCTCCGTCCCCCCCCCCCCCCTCCGGCCACCCCTCCGGGGTGGGGGGGGGGGGAGGCTTGGAGATAATAGAAAAGACAACACTTTTCAAAAGCGTACTGACTTTCCACTGATCTGGGTTGGCGCTGAATGTAAAACATTCACAGAAAATACGACCTTTGTGTCTTGAATACGAAAGAGCTAAACAAAGAGGACTGAACTCGCCTGCGGGCCTTTTTCAGCTGAACCCGTGGAGATCAAACACCTTTCTGTGCAAGAAAAGTCAGTAACACACACGTGCTTTTAACAACAAAAGTCTTGAACTGAGGATAAGTACCACCTTTTGTTTCAAGACCACCGGTTAGGTGGCTGTGCAGCCTCCTCAATGATGGTCTTTAATGACAGGTGATCTGTCGTAAGGGTGGCCTTTGACAGCAGGCTTTGCTGTGCTGCCTTCACGCAAGGCGTTTCAAGTGAGAAAGGTTGTAACAACGCCATTGGACATAGCGTTTTCGGAAGAGGAAGATAACGGTTGTGTCTCCTACGTCCCCCCCCCCCCCCCCCCTCCCCCCTCCTTCTTGAATCACCGAAGACAAACACAGTGTACGTGGCTAATCTCAAATGCCATAGACATTTTCTGTCATCACAGCCCGACTTTGTTGAAGTTACCTAAGGGTGAAGGCGATTTCTAGAAAACTCTGCAGAATCTGATTTGGGATTATGCTGGCCGCGACGCGTTGAAAAAAAATCGACCCGCATCAATAGCCACGGAAGCGTCGTATAGCGTTGCCGGAGGAACCGCTATACGACGCTTCCGCAGCTATTGATGCGGGACGCCGTGAATGTGTTGAGCATTAAGTCAACTGTAGCAGCCAGTCGAAAAAAGATACGCACTAAAGAAGGAAAGGCGCTTACATAGATCGGTCAGGTTTTAGCACAGTTTTTAACCCTTTGGGTGTCGGTAGCGTGTTTTAGTCCCGATGCCACCTGCAGGGATCGTCAGTCGCGACCAAAGCCACTTCCGACACCCAAAGTGTTAATACATTTATTGTTACAAACTGTGCTGCATGTGTCCAAGCGTGTTCCTTCTTCTTGGGCCTTTCCTTTGCATTTTTACACGCTTGGCAGTGATTGTTTTGGTCTGTGTTCAGCAGAAAAGAAAATAATACTGACGTGCAAAAGAAATGCGACATTTTTTCGAATCATCGGAAACACTTTTAGTGTTTCCTATGATTCGAAAAATCGTCGCGTTTCTTTTCCTCGTCAATATACCATGATATGCCTCGGCGCGACGTCATATACCGGTACCGGTAGATTTTCAATCGTCCGTCTCTGTCAATACATAAATGCACGATAGATTTTTTTTTATTAGCTATCTCTTTCAGGTTGTAAATACACGCGGGCTTACAAGCCGTACACCATATAAAATCCCACAGGATCAGCCCAATATTGAACAATTTTTATTGCGTATTGCGAAAGCCCAGGGGCGGATCTGATGTGTGGGGGGGGGGGGGTACCAGGGGTTTCAGATTCCCCACCAAATAAAAGAAAAGAAAAGAAAAAAAGACATAAATGCTATATCAAAGTTCCTCTTTTTGGGGTTTGGACCCACCCAATCCCCCTCTCCCTTCACTTCCTGTAAATATATTTGCTGGAAGTGTTAACTCATTGTGCCCGAGGTACGAAATACCCACATTTGGGAGTTATCCTCTGAGGACTGCATTACAATTCAGGGGACAGATCGACCATGATAGTTCAAGGGTGGTGGCAGAATAGCTTGGCGCCTATGGGCGCCAAGCTATTCTGCCACCACCCTTGAACTATCATGCTCGATCCATGTCTTGCTGTGGTGTGTCGGGGCTGAAGGAGTTAAGGTGAGACACACGTGCTTTCTTCCCCCCCCCCCCCCCCCCTCCCCCACCCCACCCCATTTTATTTTGTTTTGTTGTTGATTGTTTGGATGGTGATAAAAAGGTGCAAAGGCCCTCACACACACTTGCTGACCACCCTCCCCCTCCTTCCGTCCCCACGAGACCCTTAAACATACTTACTTCCCCCCCCCCCACCCCCCTCCCTCCGTCGTTAGATGGCCTTAGTCGCCTGCTCGGCGTTAAACTCAAATAACTAACCCTCCGCCCCTGCCCCCCTCCCCCCACCTGTCCCCGCTTTTCGATTTTTCGGTCAGTGGGAAACGAGGCTTGGCATGTGGGCTTCTTTTGTATGGGGTTGAAGGTCCCCCGAAAATACCCCCCCCCCCCCCCCCCAGCCTCGGGAGGTAACTGATCCGTGCTTGAACGACCAATTGCTCAGTCGGCAATGGTGGTGCAAGTTTTTGCTTCGCGCACTACCCTTGAACGATCGTAGTCGGACAGTCTTCTGCAGTACGTCTGGTCACTAATGTCATGGTCGATCTGTCTCCCGCAGTGTGTGTCAGACGTGCAATAGAGTTGTATGGTGATCGATAAACATGTACGTAACTGGAGTTGACATGCTGTATACTGTGAATCAAGTCTCCGTGTCAGTAGGATCACTTCTTATTGACTGACGTCGGCCTGCCTATAAACGGTGTTCCACGCCAGATGGACTCGCACGCCAGACCGACAGGGGTTTGTGTGTTTGTGCGCGCGCGTGCACACACACACACACACACACACACACACACACACACACACACACACACACACACACACACACACACACACACACAATGACTCATTTTAATGTTTACCTACCTAGCCTACTGAGCATGCGCATAAATTGACTGCATCGCCTACCAGTTCATTGTAAAGTCCGGTGTTCTTCAACAGTGTTTGGTATCATCAGATTCGCAATCGATACTTCTGTTCTTTTTTTTTTTTTCAATCGGTTTCACCGATCCGCTAAGGCTAGCACTGATGACTGCCGAGGACCAGTGAACCCGATCCAACGGCGGGGGCTCATGAGGATCTATGCCTCTTGCTGGCACCACTTTGACTCCTATGTTCCTGGGACGGCCGTGGCTCTTTTCCGTTGAATTAACAATACTGACTCTGCGGGAACATCATTTATTGTGTTGCTCCCCCCTTCCTCCTCCTCCCCCCCCCCCCCAACACACCAAATTGCCACGCTAAAATGCAAAAAAAAAAAAAAAAAAAAAAATGCCAGCAAAGAAAGAAACACGCTTAGACAAGACAATTACAGCACTGTTGTGTTGTAATTGTCTTTCTAAGCGTGTTTCTTTATTCGTTGGGATTTATTTTGCATTTTACACGCTTGACAGTCACCTTCTTGGGCCTGAATCGCTCTGACGTGACCCATCTGGCTGACTCCAAATTAATGTGGCGTACGGATCTAGCGTAGGGGAAAGTAACTGATTCAGCCCGCGACTAAAACCGCTACCGACACCCAAAGGGCTAATGTGGCGTGGGGAGACCTATTTGAGTGCGACACCGGGCGTGTTTTGTCACTCGCTTGCTAAAACAAGACATTGATGAAAATAGAACGGGACTCGTTGTCTATCGCCGCGCCTCTTGTGTCGCGTGTTTACTGCCCTCTCTCGCTCTGTTTATTAAATCAATTGCCGATTATGGTATGGATACGCCAGGGACATTTCCAACGGTCGCCCGAACTGATGAGTGAAAGCATCTGGTTTACATTACCAGCGGCGTTGCCGTAGGAACCCATGGGGACCAATATTTAGTAGAAGGATTTGTTAAAAAATTTATTTATTTATTTATTTTTTTGTGGGGGTGGAGGAGAATATAATTTTAAAGAAAGAAGAATCATAACATATTTGCTATTTTTTATGTTGATGTTTTGTCTTTTGGGCTAACCCTCACCCGTCATTTAATTTGTTCGGTTTGAGCTGTAGCCTGCTCCATCCCCCCCCCCCCGCCCCCCCCCCCCCCCCCCCGCGTTGTTTTGGGGAGAGATATTATGAAAAATATCGTCCTACGCTACTTGTGACTGTCGCTTTGGACAGTAAATCGAATACGTTGTGCTCGCTATCTCCGTGTGTGTGTGCGTGTGCGTGCGCCTTGGACAGTAAATCGAAGGCACTCGGTGCCGCTGCGGTCGATGTAATGTTAAGTGCAGTGTGCATAATTACAACAACAAAAAAAAAAGATATACTCTGCCAATCAATTACGGAATACACAACCTGTTCTGTCCAGTTTACCCCTGTTATGCCTCAAAGCCAGGCGGGTACTAACTTCCCAGCCTCACACTCTGTAACTCAGTTTCTTTGATAGTTCAAGGGTAGCGCTGATCAGCTTGGCGCCGCCAGGCGCCAAGCTGATCAGCGCTACCCTTGAACTATCAAAGAAACTGAATTATAGAACCTAGGGCTGGACAGTGTCCAGACTTTGTGATCGAACACAGACTTACCATCCGCTGCTCTCATTGTCCACCACTCTGAATCCGCTATAGAAGATTGCGTAGACATGTACATTGGAGAATTAGAGAGTGTCATAAAATTGCGACAGTGCAAAAAAAAAAAAAAATGTATAAAAAATGTAAAAATAAAAAGGACCTTGTTTTGTTGTACCATGGCAGCCGTTTTGCAGGTGGTGTTGTGCATGTCACGGTTTGGGAGGTGGGATGCGGAGATTGGGAGGAAAAAAGGAGGGGGGGGGGGGGGCGGGCGGGTGGGCTGTAGGAGCGGGAGCTGGGACGTGCGGCGAGGGCGCAGCTCGAGATAGCGGAGCTGGTGACGCGCTGTCCAGGCGAAGGTCGCCGATCAGCCCGTTTACCGTAGGAGTCAGGCTGCTGCGGGCACTTCCAGCTGCCTGTACTTCCCGGCTGACCCAGATGGTCGACAGGTTCAAGGGGTGCGAGCTGGCGCAGGCGCCAAGCTTTGGCACCTTGACTGCATGGTCGTCTTTGGGCGAGTTGGGGAGGGGGGGGGGGGGGAGGCAGGCGACTAGGTGCGGCCCCTTGTTTATGTGATAGCGGCGCCATCAGCTGTTTGTGACAGCTGTCGGGCGAGGCCGCGGCTGACATTTTTGCTCTGTAGTTTTATTACGAACGCCTGTGTACTGGTCTCTGGTTTTGAACCCTGCTGCTGTCCCAGAGCCGAAAGGTCCAGATTCACAGATCAGCCACGCATTTTCCACACCGCTTTTAATCATATCGGTAGTCAGAGATACAGTGGCTTGCTTTGTCGGGCACTTTCTTCACAGCCTAGCCTGTCACTTTACCCCGGACTGACCCAAGACTGGATCGACCATGATAGTTCAAGGGTGGTGCCAGAATAGCTTGGCGCCTAGAGGCGCCAAGCTATTCTGGCACCACCCTTGAACTGTCATGGTCGATCTGTCTTCTGATCTGTAGTGCAGTCAGCAGAGGGCATCTGCAAACTGTCCGGCCTGAATTTCGACCGTCGTACGGCTGGCTTTGTGTGTTATCTCAGTGACAGCGTCACTGGGTCGTTCGAACCGCTGCGGCACAGATGACACATCGGTTAACGACCGATCTTAGTTTCTGTGACTCCGCCTTTCCCCATGGGCTTGCCCCCCCCCCCCCCCACACACAACTCCCTACCCCCTCCCAGGCCGCTTGCCCCCTCGCTCCTCCCTCATCAGTGCATAACCGATCTCATCAGGCGATCTCATTTTCGGTGACACATCCACGCCCCTCCGCCTCGTCCCACCCCACCGCATCCACTCACTCCGGGAAGCAATTTTGTGTGTGTGTGTGTGTGTCTCTCTCTCTCTCTCCCCTCCCCTCCCCCCCCCCCCCCCCTCGTCCCGTCATGCCAACGCTCTGCCGTCTTTTATCTTATACAGGACATTAATAATTTAGGTCCCTCCACCCTTCCGCTTGGCACCGCAGAGGGGCATCGAGCACAGTCGCAGAGTCGACGACTGGTACAAGATAGAACACATGTCTCGGTAACCCGCAGCCGTAGTAGAACGCGATTCAGTACTGATAGCGCGGGTGTAGTGACCATAACTGAGAACGCTCAGGCTTGGTGCCGGGATTAATGGATGGGTGATTTGGTGGCCGGGTGGATGGAAGGATATGCTGAGCGGCCTCAGTGCAGACAACGACTGCCTGACAGTGCAGGAACGAAACACGTGTACAGTGAGTCCGGAATAATTTCTCCATTTCTGGACCGATGTAAACAGGGGATGATCACTACCAAGCAGAGGCATAGATCCTCCATGAGCCCCTGCAGGCAAAGGCTGCGGACATACCTCTTGGGTCTTGATTCACTTATTTTACCTATTTTGCCCCAACGCTCAACAGCAGGAGATGGATTGACCATGATAATTCCGCAAAGGTAGTGCCAGATGAGCTTGGCGCCTGAAGGCGCCAAGCTCATCTGGCACTACATTTGAATTATCATGGTCAATCCATCTCCTTCAGCTGGTACGTAGTCTTTAGGTGACATTTTCAAAATTTGGAAAATGCGGTCGTCGTGTTAATTGGGTTAAATAGAGACTGTGCCATGCTCAAGTCATAATAGATTTTGAAAGTCCAGTATCTTCCTTCGACGTAGGAACACATAGGTACATGTACAGACGCATCAAGAGTACTATTTGTGTGTACATATAGATGATTGTCACGGATTGTGAATGGTTTCGTTCCCAGCGGTGTACGCGTCTGGACCACAGCTGTTTGGGTTGCGGCTGTATACATCTGGTTACTCGTCACTTGAATTTTATTGTCGTTGCTCATACCAGCACGTACGTGTACATACACGTACAATGTCAAGCCGATCAGCCAGCTGTTGCTACATTTCGTGTGGAAAAACACAGTTAAACACGTCTCTCATTCATATAATATGCAAATTCAATTTGTGACCCTGTGTATACCAGTGGCGTGGGAACGGGAATGAGGGTGGGGGAAGGGATGCAGGGATCCTGACACCCCCCCATCCCCACCCGTAGTGCTGAGAGAGAAGGAGGGGGGGGGGGGAGTATGAACCTCCCCCTCCAATAGTTTCAACAAAAATATCACTGAAACTTCTCTGTGTGTGTGTGTGTGTGTGTGTGTGTGTGTGTGTGTGTGTGTGTGTGTGTGTGTGTGTGTCTAACTGGTCATCGTGACTAAAACCACTACTGACACCAAACGGATTAACTCTTAAACTGCCAGAACTAAATGACTACCATTCTATAGAATGGAAGTCATTTAGTTCTGGCAGTTTAAGAGTTAAACTTGTTTCCATTGGCCTATCTCTGTCCATCCCCAAAAAATAACCACTTTGATGTGTTTCACACTTGTGTGTGCCTGTGGCCATGTCTGTGTGTAGACAGACATCAACACTCAGAGAGACATTGTAAGTGTCAGTTTGCGTCTCTTGTATGCTTTATTTACATCTGTGTTGTCCAATTTGTGTGTTTCAGACTAAATACGCGCTCATCGATGAAGCAGACATCAGTATCGTGGAACAGTATGCTGTGGAGGTAATACAACTTGTCTTCTTGATAACCCTTTGGGTGTAGGTAGTGGTTTTCATCACGACTAAAACCGCTACTGACACCCAAAGAGTTGACTCTTAAACTCCCAGAACCAAATGATTTCCATTCTATGGAATGGAAGTCATTTAGTTGTGGGAGTTTAGGTTAAATTCTTTTCCCATTGGACGATCTCTGTTCGTTTCATTTTTTTCCCAGCAGAGCCTGCTATCAAGGCAATCATGACACCTGTTTTCCTGACTATGTATTTGCTAACCAAAACATTCTTCCCCCACATATGCAGCTTTGGCCAATCACGTTTCTCAGTACCAAAAACCCTTCTCCTGGATTCAGCAAAGGCGCAATAAAGCAGATAAATAAAAATGTAGGGGGTTACACAACAAAACCAACCGTATGCAGGCATATTGTCATACTTTTGGTATCAATTTTGTACAAAAGATATTAATATTAACCCACTCAGTCTTGACACACTACAACAGGAGATGGGTCAACCACGATAATTCAAGGGCAGTGCCAGATTAGCTTGGCACCTGTCGGCATCAAGCTAACCTGGCACTGCCCTTGAATTATCGTGGTTGACCCATCTCCTGCAACTGGTGCATAGTCATAAGATGACGCCTCTAAACTTTGGGAAATACCTGCATCGGGCTGAATGAGTTAATGTTGACAGTATCATTGACAGAATCTTCGAAACACATGCATCATGTACTTGTCAGTCAAAACGGACAATCCGCAAAAAGCCAGATCCAGATGTTGGACCCTTTTGTGTTGAATTATTTTATTTTCAGGCTCATGTGGAAGTCGACAAAAACGGGGATGGCGCAGCTGTCTATGCCTTCGCCTACGATCTCAGCAAAGGTCGCAATCACGGACAGTACCTGCATGAGTTGCTATGGTGAGCTTCATTGGGGTGACAGAATTTAAATTTTAAAAAAGCCTAACCCTTTTGGGTGTCGGTAGCGGTTTTAGTCGCGACAATTCCTGCAGGAATAACAACACACTGACATCCTGCAGGAATTACAACACCCTGACATCATGCAGGAATAACAACACCCTGACATCCTGCAGGAATAACAACACACTGACATTCTGCAGGAATAACATCACCCTGACATCCTGCAGGAATAACAACACACTGACATCCTGCAGGAATAACAACACACTGACATCCTGCAGGAATAACAACACACTGACGCCCTGCAGGAATAACAACACACTGACACCCTGCAGGAATAACAACACACTAACATTCTGCAGGAATAACAACACACTGACACCCTGCAGGAATAATAACACACTTACACCCTGCAGGAATAACAACACACTGACATCCTGCAGGAATAACAACACACATTCTTCAGGAATAACAATACACTGACACCCTGCAGGAATAACAACACACTGACACCCTGCAGGAATCATCGCAACTAAAATCACTATCGACGCCCAAATGGTTAAGTTTCATTGTCGAAGTTGTCGAACCCCCTTTTTTTTTTTGCCTGCATTTTTTTAACCCCCTTTACTGCCAGTGATTGCAGATTTTATTTCTAAAATCTCGGTTAACTCAACGCCGATCAGTCCCAGCCGCCCACCGAACATGGGTGCCAAGTGGTGTCAGCAAGCGGCATATATCTTCTGTGGGGGTTCATGAGGATCTGTATCTTGCACTTGGAAAGTGTTTGGTTTTTCCAGCAGTGTTGAGGTTAACTTAAACCCAGATCCAGCATCCAAGGACCCCCCCACCCCACCCTCACACCACCTCTACCACCCCACCTCCTCCCTACATTTCCAAAGCTGCTGGGACACTCTGCGCGGAGTGTTCGCCTTAGTGTAAACATGATTAACCCCTTTCCTGTTGAGAAGGAAAAAGAAATGAAGGCCACACTGCTGCAAGAGGTGTAGACCCAAAAAATGAAGGCCACACTGCTGCAAGAGGTATAGACCCAAAAAATGAAGGCCACACTGCTGCAAGAGGTATAGACCCAAAAAATGAAGGCCACACTGCTGCAAGAGGTATAGACCCAAAAAATGAAGGCCACACTGCTGCAAGAGGTATAGACCCAAAAAATGAAGGCCACACTGCTGCAAGAGGTATAGACCCAAAAAATGAAGGCCACACTGCTGCAAGAGGTATAGACCCAAAAAATGAAGGCCACACTGCTGCAAGAGGTATAGACCCAAAAAATGAAGGCCACACTGCTGCAAGAGGTATAGACCCAAAAAATGAAGGCCACACTGCTGCAAGAGGTATAGACCCAAAAAATGAAGGCCACACTGCTGCAAGAGGTATAGACCCAAAAAATGAAGGCCACACTGCTGCAAGAGGTATAGACCCAAAAAATGAAGGCCACACTGCTGCAAGAGGTATAGACCCAAAAAATGAAGGCCACACTGCTGCAAGAGGTATAGACCCAAAAAATGAAGGCCACACTGCTGCAAGAGGTATAGACCCAAAAAATGAAGGCCACACTGCTGCAAGAGGTATAGACCCAAAAAATGAAGGCCACACTGCTGCAAGAGGTATAGACCCAAAAAATGAAGGCCACACTGCTGCAAGAGGTATAGACCCAAAAAATGAAGGCCACACTGCTGCAAGAGGTGTAGACCCAAAAAATGAAGGCCACACTGCTGCAAGAGGTGTAGACCCAAAAAATGAAGGCCACACTGCTGCAAGAGGTATAGACCCAAAAAATGAAGGCCACACTGCTGCAAGAGGTGTAGACCCAAAAAATGAAGGCCACACTGCTGCAAGAGGTATAGACCCAAAAAATGAAGGCCACACTGCTGCAAGAGGTATAGACCCAAAAAATGAAGGCCACACTGCTGCAAGAGGTGTAGACCCAAAAAATGAAGGCCACACTGCTGCAAGAGGTGTAGACCCAAAAAATGAAGGCCACACTGCTGCAAGAGGTGTAGACCCAAAAAATGAAGGCCACACTGCTGCAAGAGGTGTAGACCCAAAAAATGAAGGCCACACTGCTGCAAGAGGTATAGACCCAAAAAATGAAGGCCACACTGCTGCAAGAGGTGTAGACCCAAAAAATGAAGGCCACACTGCTGCAAGAGGTGTAGACCCAAAAAATGAAGGCCACACTGCTGCAAGAGGTATAGACCCAAAAAATGAAGGCCACACTGCTGCAAGAGGTATAGACCCAAAAAATGAAGGCCACACTGCTGCAAGAGGTATAGACCCAAAAAATAAAGGCCACACTGCTGCAAGAGGTATAGATCCTCATGAGCCCCCGCAATTGCGGGGGCTCATGAGGATCTATTCCTCTTGCAGAAACTGCTTTACTTCCATTTGTTCATGGGGCAGCTGGAACTCTTTCGCGTTGAATTGTAATGTAGGCTTCATAGGAGAATAAGCAATTATAAGAAAAAACACAAATCAGCCTCAGGATGTAATGGGTTAAAAGTGGAAGACCGCTGGCTAGTGTCCAACTCACAACTGCGCCTGCCTTCTGATCAGGTTGCCTCACGTCAATGCGCTTTTTTTTAATCTTTTCAGGGAGAACCGGAAAGGCGGTATCGCACCCGGCTGGAAGGTTGTGCACAAAAACCAGGTGACGGTCGACAACCGGTCGGAAAACCTGTGTCTGGTTCGACAGGGGGACCGCAGGCCAGCCATCCCAACCGAGCAGCCGTCGGGCAAGATCACGGAGTCCTCGCTGTACTGGATCACCGTGCAGCAGTTGCTTGGCGATCCCCTGGAGCAGGTAGGAGATTTTTTTTGTGTCCGTTGCCCTCGTTGAAGTCCACCCGCTTTGACATCAAGGCATGTGGATGTCATACTTTATACTATTAACTTGGATGGATTTGTGTGCCTGTTAACCTATTTAACCCCATGACCGCATTTCTAAATGTTGGAGGTGTTGCCTAAAGAGTATTTACCAGTCACAGGAGATGGATTGACCATGACAATTCAAGGGTAGTACCAGATGAGCTTGGCACCTGAAGGCGCCAAGCTCATCTGGCACTACCCTTGAATTGTCATGGTCAATCCATCCCATGCTGTAGGGCATTGAAGCTAAATGGGTTAATATATGATGGTACTGTCAATTTTTGTAATTTTTGATGGTCTTCTCAATAAAAGAGATTCAATCAGCATCATTGCTGTTGATGTCAAAGATTGATGTCACAGTGCATGAACACTTGTGCCAAAAGTTTTAAATATGCTCGTAGCATTAGCCATTTCTAGTGCAGCTTGTGTTGACGAGGCTTTCTGCAAGACATGTTTGTTCATGCTTGGTAGCACCAGAGGCGTATCACGCAATGTAAAATAAGTTCAAAGAACATCTCACAATGGAAAAAATTAAATTTACACTACAGGGTGCAAAGGGGGTTTGGAAGGTATGTAAGAATCCCGTGTTTCTGTCGTTTTTCCTGTCGTTTTTCCGGCGAGGTGTCTTTCAGGGTCAGTGTTTGCTGATCATGTCAACTGTTGTCTGTCAGCAGCACTTCCCCGAGTCATCCAGTGTCCGATACTTCAACTCCAACGGAGAGCTAGTCGAGCACAGCACAGGAGGTAAGCTGCAGTATTTTCCCACCTGGCATTTGTCAAGGACCCTTTAACCCTTATCATTCGGAATACACCAGTGTGTGAAATAAGTTTGACTCAAATAGTTCAAGGGTAGTGCCAGAATAGCTCGGCGCCTCTAGGCGCCAAGCTATTCTGGCACCACTCTTGAACTAAAGCCATTGGTTTATATCCTTATCTGTAAGTACTATAATGTAGCGTGCATATGGCAGTGTATACATTTGAAGCTTTTAGCCTCAGTATGATAATTATGGGTTAACACACCGTGCGCTATGAGATCAAAAATCCTAAATTTGTTAGCAGACCTTTGATGACTTTAGTTCAGGAGACAGATTGAAGCAAAGGTTTTCAGGCCCATGCCGGCCACAGTGGGCCCGCGCACAGCTGTGCGCGGGCCCACTGTGGCAGTCGTGGGCCTGAAAACAGTTTGCTGCTGGGGATGATAGTTCAAGGGAGGTGCCAGAATAGCTTGGCGCCTAGAGGCACCAAGCTATTCTGGCATCACTTTTAAACTATCCATCAGGCCGATCCATATTTTGATTTAGTTTGTCGGGGCTGAATGGGGTTCAGATAAATCAAGTGATACACATACTTTGCACTGTTGTTTTATTTCCTACAGTTTTGTGGAATTTGTTCATGGCGTTGCTGGGCAGGCTAGTTTGTGTGTTTATTGTCACTGATGTGTTTGGATTTTTCGTGTGCAGAGGAGTCATGTATATACTATGAGTGCCATTATCCCCCCTGCACCAAGATGGAGAAAGAGTTACGGGAATTTAGCATCTGCGGACGCTGTCAGCATGTCAGGTACTTCTTTTTTCCTCGTTTATTGTCTTTGGCTTTTTTTCAAGTGCCGTGGTAAAGAGACTCAGTATTAGGTCTAAATAAGTATTTAGCAACAAAAACATGGAAGTTTTCATTTGTGGGATTTCAGATTTGTGGATGTCCACCTACATTTTCACCTGCGAACTTTCACCCTTGGGTGAAAGTTCACAGATGAAAAGTTGGACTTCCATATACACACCATTGACAACTTCTCACCCATATAATTATGTGATTGCCAAATATCTTTACATCAAGAATTGATGAAAAGTCAGTCTAGGTGTGGTGTGAAGAATTGCAAAAGGAGTTGGCCTGTTTTGTAGCCCAACACGTGTGTTTTGATTTCTTCATCAGGTACTGTGGGACCTGTTGCCAGGAGTTGGACTGGCCCATGCACAAACGCCACTGTCGAGAGAGGAGAGTCCTCAAGCAGAGAGATCGCTCCCCGGAACGATGATGCTTTTGTGTGTGCGTGTTTGTGTGTGTAGATGTGTGAATCGTATGATCATCTCGTCAGGTGGGATGGAGTCTGTGTGTGTGTCATTGATCCATTCGGCGCTGACAGCAAGAGCAAGACCTAGATTGATTACGATACAAGTGTAGGTCGAGGGTAGTTCAGGGCATCAATGATGTGATGTGTCGTGTGTGTGTGTGTGTGTGTGTGGCGTGTTGTGTAGATGTGTGGGTCATATTACCGTCGGTCATATTACCGTGGGATTGCGTCTCTGTTTGCATCATGAACTTTTCTCCCATGGGTCAGCTGTGATAGGTCAAGGGTGATGCCATGTGTAACTGGAACCCAACAGCAAAATCTGAATCGACCATGATAGTTCAAGGGTGGTGCCAGAACAGCTTGGTGCCTCCCAGCGCCAAGCTGTCCTGGCATCACCCTTGAACTATCATGGTCGAATGAGGCACCAAGCTATTTCTGGCACGACCCTTGAACTACCATAGTCGATCCATCTGCAGAGGACAGCTCCTAAATTTGGACGTGTTGACCTCACAGACTCCATATGTTTGCATCTGCGTCACTTACTTTGGCATATCTTTGGGAAATTTGGGGTTTGTTTTGTTTCGTTTGGCTGTTATAGGAGGTAGAAAGGATTAAGTCAGGTCATGTACGTCTGTACACTAGTGCGAAACAGCTGGATTTTCAAACGTTCACACTGGTGACTTTGCAGGAAAGAATTTTCTTTGCTAATGCTAAGACCATTTATATCTGTGTGTGCTAGTGGGAAACGATTGAATCTCTGTGGCCAGTTAGCTAAAGGTGGCCGGGCTGATGTCGGTCTGAGAACCGTGCGTGCGCTCACCGAGAGTGTGCCATGGAGAATGGGAAAATGATTTGAGTCTACAAAGTCATGGAATGATTTTCACTTTTCTGTGTGTGTGTGTGTGTGGTGTGTGTGTGTTTTCAATAATCTGTGTCAACCACATGTACACCTGTGTCATGCACTTTTCCATCTGTGTCATCTACATTTACACCTGTGTCACCCACATTGACACCTGTGTCATCCACAGTATTTTTACCTCTTGTCACCTCGGTGCATCAGATTCATCAGATTCTGGTCTGCAATTCTTTTCAGCATGTTTGCAATTAGTATTTCATTATTTCTAACCAAACACTGTGGCTTTTCGCCGTTTTGGGGTGCAAAGACAACGAGATGCATCAGTTCTTAGGAGCTCCTGCAATCTGCATGGGCTCTTGAGCATCTGCGCCTCTCCCTGTTGCCAGGGGCTGGATGAGTGACCGTAAAATTGACCCCTTCACTGCTGAAAAAACGAAACAGAATCCAGCTGCAAGAGACATAGATCCTCATGAGCCCCTGCACCTGCAGGGGCTCATGAGGATCTATGTCTCTTGCTGATTTCACTTTCCACCTGTGTTCCTTGATTGAACTGGAGTGTTCTTAGGTGCTGAATTTGAACAGTCTTTGATCATTTACGTTGGGTTTTGTTGTTGTTATGTGTGCCTCCTTTGTGACTAACCGCAACTACTGTAACTAGGCGCTGATGTGTTTTGCTTGGGGTTTATTCATGATTAACCTGTAGCCGGTCCAGTTGCCATAAGGGTTAAATTTTAATTTGCCCTGACACACTACAAGAAGATAATGAAGGACCATAATAGGGTGGTGCCATAAAAACTCGACAGTTCCATTGACCATGGTAGTTCAAGGGTGGTTTCGGGATAGCTTGGCGCCTGCAGACGCCAAGCTATTCTGGCACCACCCTTAAACTTTCATGGTCGACCCATCTCCTGAATTGTCATAGGAGGACAACTCCCAAACTGTAATTTGGAACCGTAAAACGCATCGAGTAAATAATGAATTTTGCCTGGGAAAACTGAGCTTTCAACAAACCCGGCCACCCCTCTCCCGATGCACATGAGCAAGAGGCAGTTACAACTAAATAATTTGAGCATCTGCAGTGATGAGTTTTGTCCATTAAAAAAATGGAGGGTTGGGGTTATTTAGAGCAGGTCAATTTTCCTGGGGTAAAATTCATAGCATATTGGGCATGCTTTAACCTCTTAGCTGCCACTGTACGTATTTTTGGCTCACGTGCGAAGCAAAAGTGAGTCTGTGTTTTGGGCCAGTGGTCGTCCGTCTGTCGTCTGACCGCCGTCGTCCGTCCGCCATCGTCCGTGGTAAACTTTAACGTTGACATTTTCTTGGAGACTATTAAAGCCACATTCTTCAAACTTGGCCCAAGGATACTTTGTGGTAAGACCTTTGTAAACATACCAATTTGAGTGACCTCACAAAGGTCAAGGGATCAGGAAATAGGTAAAAAATAGCTATATTTTGATATAATTTATTTTTCCGCAAATACTATTCACAACTTCAAACCCCAACTTTGTACAAATATACCTGATGGTAAGACCTTTCTATACGTACTAATTTGGTTGATCCTTCAGAAAGGTCAAGGGTCACAAGAGCCCAGGAAATAGGTAAAAAAAATAGCCATATTTTGTCAAAAGATGTTTTTTTCTCAAATACTGTTCACAACTTTAAAACCCAAACTTGCTACAGAGATACCTGATGGGAAGACCTTTCTATGCACACTAATTCCGTTGATCCCTCGGAAAATTCAAGGGTCACGAGAGCTCAGGAAATAGGTCTAAAACAGCCATATTTTGACAAAAGATGTTTTTTCTCAAATACTGTTCACAACTTCAAACCCAAATTTGGTAAAGAGATACCTGACCCATGCATACTAATTTGGATGACCCTTAAAAAGGTCAAGGGTCACAAGAGGCTGGCAAATGTGTGTAACATGCTGATATTGGATAAAATTGTAGGTATTCTCAAATTTTTGCAAATTTTTCAGCCAAATTTGGTACAAAGATATCTAAATTAGACCTTCCTATGCATACTAATTTAGTCGACTCATCACAAAGGTCAAGGGTCACGGGGGGTTGACAGATGTGTGAAAAATGCTTAAATTTTCCGAAAACATGGATTTTGCTGCTGCAGAAGCCAGCCCCTGTTCCAAAGGTCACACATTATGTAAATCTGTCATACGCGTGAACCATAATGGCTTTGCCTTTCTTGTTGTTTCTGAAGCCGTTGTTCATTCAGTGATCAAAAAGCCCAAACCATCAAAGGGACTTGGAAACAAAATCATGTCAGCAAGAGGCATAGATCCTCATGAGCCCCCGCGACTGCGGGGTCTCATGAGGATCTATGCCTCTTGCAGTTGGATCGTGTTGACTTTCAGCAGTGAAGGGCTTAACGCTCCATTTGTGAAATGGTTTTCAGAATGTCTTTAAAGTACATGTAGACTTTTTCTTGCCATCGATTTTGTGCGCGCCTGAATTGACTAACCGATATTTATGCTTTTGAGTTGACTAATCCATGTTGTGTTTGCCGTATGCCTGGAGCTATTTATTGTTTGAATGCCGCGTCGATGTAGAAAGTGTTGTGTTCAAGAGTACAGTTTATGTATGGTGCAAATAGTACAATCTGATTGATTTGATGTGTATCGCCTTCCATGCTAGTCTTCTGGTCGATTTGGTTAAACTTCTTACCAGTGGGCAGATAGAGGCCCGCTGGGCCAAATGTCAGCCTGATGGTCTTTTGTTTACTGGGTCATCAGTATCGGTGAAATCCATGGCAATTTTTAATGCCTACCTTCTTTTTTTTTTCCGACAAAAAATGCCTTGAAAATGTTCAGATCTCAAAATATTGTAAAATTTAGTGTGTCTGTGTACCCTACTACTAGTCGGAAGTATTGTGTCTGCTGGAAAATGTTGCCAAAGATCGAAGATGGTTCCAGTTATGATTGTATTCCATTGTGAAAATATTAGCGCGTGTGATGTATGGAGTGCGCTGGTCTGCGAGTCTGGACATTACGGCTTTTGGCTGTAAGGTCCAAAATCACAGACCAGTATACATTTCTTTGTGTAACAACTAATGTAGTGATACTGTCAATATTGTGATTTTATTTTTTTTTAAATTTTTTATTTTTTATTTTATTTATTTATTTTTTTTTAGGAGGGTGGGGGGAGGGTAGGGGGTCCTCTCTTTACCACAACAATACAGAGAAAAAAAGAGAGTTTGATATTTAAGTTTACATGAAAGACCAGTGCAGCAGCGTATGTGAATTGAAAGGAAGCGTTCTCATTTTGCAAAGTTCTGAACTTTTTATAGCAGCTGGCTATTGAAAAAAACTTCAACACGTCAAACTATGACGTTCACAACTTTCCAAGGAATCTCTCGATGAGGGTTGTGAGTTATGGGTGATGAGTGAACCGGATTGTTCAAGCGTAGTGCCAGATTAGCTTGGCACCTGGTGCCAAGCTAATGTGGCACTTCCATTGAACTGTAACGTCTGATCTGTTTCCTGCAATGGTGACTTTAGGATAAAGGTGTTAATATTTTACATGAATCAGGTGGGACAAGAGGGTGGGGGGGGGGGGGGGGGGGGGACCTTACTCATAAAATACTACAGCAGAACCTGTTTTCAACAACCACCTGTTTGGGGAGAAAAATGGTCTTATTTAGACAGGTTCTCTCTCAAGACTTGAAGGTAATGAGTGTGACCTGTCGTTCAAGACGAAAAACTTCTTGAGACACGCGCACTCTCAAGGGAAGGGCGAAGAGTGTCGCCTGTCGTTAACCCTTTTTATCCTGATACACTCCTGCTTCAAATTAATTTGACTAGGATAGTTCAAGGGTAGCGCCAGAATAGCTTGGTACCAAGCTATTCTGGCACCACCCTTGAACTAAAATGGTTGATCTATCTTGTAATCTGTAATGTAGCCTTCATAGGACAATAAGCAAATTGATCAGAATCAGCTTCAGGATGTAATGGGTGAACGACCTACATGATGGTCTTTAATGACATGTGATCTGTCGTTAGGGTGGTTACTCAGAACAGGTCGTGCTGTCGGATATTTCATGGCAAGCAAACAGAAAGGGGATCGCATTGGAAATTTTAGAAGTGTACGTATTCTTATGTTGTATTCATATTGTCAGATTCTGAAAAGATTCCTTCTGATTTCTGTGTATACACGCGCATGCTGTTTCATACCCTCGTTTATACCACAGCGGCGACAGCTTTTTGGACAGGAATAAGTTTCCATTTATATGTTTAGACAATTGAATTGAATGGGGCAGTGTTTTTACATGTGTACCACTGAGCTTGCATAACTAATTTTTATGGAATACTTCCATTTATACTTGTTGTAATTGGCCATTCTAACACATTCCACGTTTTTGCTGTCATGTTGTGATACTTTGATTATTTTTGCCATAGCTTTTTAGATTGTGTATTTTTAGCGGGCACCTGATATAGATCTTTCTGACATCATCTGAGGCATACCACTGAACTTACTGGGTTTAACCCAATGAGCCCCAGGACCCTACCGCAGGAGATGGCTGGACCATGATAATTCAAGGGTAGCGCGAGATTAGCTTGGCGCCTTTAGGCGCCAAGCTAATCTTGCGCTACCCTTGAATTATCACGGTCCAGCCATCTCCTGCAACTGGTGCATAGTTGTCAGGTGACAACTCCCAAATTTGGGAAATGGGGCCTTGGGGTCAGTAGACGATTTCTATAAATCAGAGGTAGGGGAAAAAATAACTGCATGTCTTTTGACGCAATCGGGGGATTGACCCTTTCAGTGCCAGCTGATGCATTTTGTGTCTGAAATCTTTGTTCAGTCAACGAACAGAAGCCATAACCGCCCAATGAACATGGATAAACACCAGGTCTCGGCGAGAGGCCTAGGTCCTCATGATGATCTATGTCTCTTGTAGTTGGGCGGTGTTCAACTTTTTCTGATCACTGAAAGGGTTAACCGCTCGGATACATAGACTGTATCATATGTTAGTCCAGACGTCTAACTCGTGCGTGCAGTTTTGACTTCTGATTGTCCAACGTCTGTTTTAGGATCGGCAGAGCCGAGCTCGGCCAGCGAGAAACATAGATCTTCATGAGCTCCTGCGACTGCAGGGGCTCATGAAGATCTATGTTTCTTGCATACGCTAAGATTTAGACGTGACAAGAGGGCTATACAAAGTTGGAGAACATTATGGTTCATCGTTTTCAGACGTGCACGTGTCTGTAAGAGGCTCGCGCGGTTTGGTCCGTAGTCGTAGCCCAGCGCTTCAAACGGGTCTGCCTCTGGTGGCAACGGAGTTGGTAGATTCAAGTTTTGCACACCGGTTTTGTAGTTTGTGTTACACTCGGACTAATTTTGGTCGCAAGTTCATTTCAGGCAGCCGGCAGATTTATTCAGCAAACTTGCCACGTAACACGGCTGCTAGAAGTGAACTGCTGTTTTGAACTAACCCCTTCACCGCTGACAAAAAGTGAACGAGATCCAGTGGCAAGGGTCATAGGTCCTCATGTGCCCCCGCAGTTGCGGGGGCACATGAGGACCTATGCCCCTTGCTGATGCCACTTTGTATCCATTCTCTTTGTTCAGCTGGGTCTCTTTGGCGTTCAATTAACCCTTATCATTTGTAATACACCAGTGTGTGAAATAAGTTTGATTAAAATAGTTCAAGGGTGGTGCCAGAATAGCTTGGGGCCTCTAGGCGACAAGCTATTCTGGCACCACCCTTGAACTAAAGCCATTGGTCCACTATCCTTACCTGTAAGTACTACAATGTAGCTTGCAAGTGGCAGTGTAAAAATTTGAAGCTTTTTGCCTCAGGATGATATGGGTTAACAAATATCTTGGAATGACAATCTGCATCCACTGGCGGTGAAGGGGTGAATGAGAAGCGTGCCAAAGTCACCGTAGTGTATGAGACGTCCTCACAAGCTTCCGTTAAGGGTCATCCAGAACTCTTTCAAGAGGAGAGGCATGAAAGTATCACAAGTATGACCTCTGACCTCATGGGGCTCATAGGCTTCGGTTGCACACTGCAGCAAATCGATGTCTGTATATGCGTCACCTCGTGACAGTGTTCTATTTGCATGACATAATAATAATAATAATAATTATGGTATTTATAATGCGCTTATCTTGTAATAATTATAACTCTTAAGAGCGCATTCACAACTCACACATGCATGCGCACGCTTTAGACAATGACTCAAAACCACAAATAGTGAAAATACATTACGACGGTCAGCTTGGGGTGGGGAGTGTGGTGATATAGTGCTAGAACTGTTGAAAGAGGTGAGTTGAGGGCGGACTGGAAGGAGGAGAGAGAGTGTTTCTGACAGAGAGAGAGAGTGGGAGAGTGTTCCAGGTGGATGGACCGTATACTGAGAAGGAGCGGGGGCCGAAAGTGCTGACTTTGGTGCAGGGGATGAGGAGGCGGAGAGGGTCGGAGGCGGAGCGGAGGGAGCGAGAAGGAGTGTAGGGGTGAAGTGAGTTGGAGAGATAGGTAGGAGCGTAGTTGTTCAGGGATTTGTAGCAGAGAGACAGAATCTTGTATTGGATGCTTTGGGGGATGGGGAGCCAGTGAAGGAGCTTGAGCAGGGGAGTGATGTGGTCGGATTTTTTATGCAGACGATGATACCCTGTGAAGGCAAAACGCCGCAAGTCCATTTTTGTGAAAGATGAGATTTCCATTGTAATAGATCAAAATTTTTTTACAAAAACAGACATGCTGTCATTTTGCCTTGACTGGGCATCCAAAAGAAGGCTGAATTTTTGGGGTCCCAGAGGAAGCGGGAGGTCATACTTTTGCTGTTTTTCTGCATCTGTTCTTGTTGAAGAGTTCTGGAAAAAAAAAGTCTTATGCAGTCGCTTGTGGCCTCGTCTAATGCCAAGGCTTGCACGTTTGAAGTAAAATGCTCTTCTTTCTGTAACCTGTGGCATATCTTGTCTGCATGTTGACACATTGTACCCGTTTCAATGTGATTTTAATGGTTGCTATTCACAATGTTGTATTTCTAGTCTGTCCTTATGTTTTGGGGAAATGTTTTTTTATATTGTTACTAACACATGCCAAACATTGTTTAACTTTTATGGATGCTTTTTTTAACTTTTAGCACATTCTTGCCTAATACTGACTTTTGGAGATGTCTATTAGGACTACCAACTGTGGGTGGTGGATCGGCCATGATAGTTCAAGGGTAGTGCCAGATTGCGCTAATCTGGCACTACCCTTGAACAGTCATGGCTAATCCATCTCCCACTGTGGTATGTGAAGGGCGGATGTGCTAACTGCAATGTAGATTCTAGGAGATTTTATTTCTACTTTGACTATAGATATCTCAGGTTTGTTACTAACACTGCGTTACTAACAGTGCGTATTTAGCGATTCCAGAGTGTAGTACAGATATACATGTATGCACTTTCTTTTTTCTCGATGAATTCCATTTGCTTTGTGTGTACACCAGTTGAGCGGTGCTTTAAGATTGGAGCTTTGTTTCAGTATGGTTTCTCGTTGTGATGATGTTGGGTTAGTGGCTTTGGCTATGGTCTCGATCCACACAATATCATGCGCTTGTGTTACTATTACATTTGTATATTAGTATTTCATTGCATGATGCGCTGAAAAATTTAAGTTTCCTCATGCATGGGGCCACAGATACCGTAAACAGTAGCTGTGGCCGCTTGCATGAGGGGGTTGACTAGATTTAAATTTGACAGCTTGCGTAAAGTTTTGAGATAGGATTTCTTTTGCATGCAACTTCAGAAAGAACGAAAATACGACTGTGTGTGTGTGCGTTTATGCAAGTGTTTGTATGTTTGCATGACAGGGTTGATAAAGACCCTAGCACTCATTTTCAAGCAGCTGTTTTCGCACTTTCTATCTTCATGCATGTTGAAAATGGGCTTTGTAGTTTGTCGTAAACTTTAAAGCACAAAGAAAGAAAAATGTGCCATGATAGTACCCAGATTTTGCTCTTTGACAGTTTGGTTTATTGATACTGATTCATATTGTTAGCAGAGTACATATGTCAATAAACATAAAAAGCAGGTTTTATACGCTTTCATACACTTTTATGTATAGCTGTGTGCGCATTTCTAAGGTATTTTGGCGTAAACCCACTCGTGCATGCAGCCACCGATACAACTTCACTGCCGAGTAGAATGGAGCATTAACCATAAACAAGAGGTCTAGATCCTCTTGCTGGCATGGATGGCAGGAGAACCCATTTTAAATTTACGATTTCAAAAACTATCCTTGTCCACTAGCAGTGAAGGGGTCAACAGTACCGGTGTTGCCATGCGCAAGTGGGTTAACAAATTGCTGGCAAGGTTTTGTACAGTGTTCAGTGCTATGGTTGATCGAGTGGTCGAGCATTTTCTGCCGAGGAGTTGGAAATCATTTTGACTGACAGTTTCTGCAATAATATGGTGTATGTCTCAATAAATCTTTTCATAAAATAATACACCTGGTTTAAATTTTGTTGGTTGTATGGCATGTGTGGTGCAGTGTTTAGTACTGCTCGTGCACACACCAAAGCTGTATAAAACTTACAACAAAACGTACGTTCATCATTCGCTTAGTTTTATTCCACTGCAACACATTGATAAAACATCACCCATCAAGATAAATTTAAAAATTTCTATGCAGACGCAAAATGTTTAGCTTTGTAAAATCAAACTGAAAAGCACATATCAGATACATGTATTTCTCTGTATATATCATTCATCTTTTTGCACACACATTTCAATGCACCAAAATTACAAATATTTTTGGACACGTTTTATTCACTGGTACAAGGAAAACGCAGCATTTTGACGCTGTGGAATTCCAGTGTTGAATTACACCAAGAGATGTTGATTTGTGTTTTCAGGTGTACTGTATGTATACAGTATTCATAATGTTGACAATACAAAACAATGACCATAACTGAAGGTACTATGTCTACTGGGATCCAATTTGCAGCAAAAATACTAAATCAGGGAGATCATTTCAGCATGCATTTGAAAACATGAAAATTACACAAGACTTCTTTTGTGGCCCATTTAAAAACCAATGTATGGGATGATCTCATGCTATGAGACGTACATGCAATCCTTTTTGTTACCTACTGCCATGGCTGCGCTTCCCAAATTTTGTAACTATGTACCAGTTGCAGGAGATGGTTAGACCATGTTGATTCAAGGGTAGTGCCACATTTGCTTGGCACCTGAAGGCACCAAGCAAATCTGGCACTACCCTTGAATTATGGTCCATCTATCTATTGTAATGCTGAACAGGTTAACCCTTTTAGACCATACAGCTGCTGGTACTGTGGCTACATGCGTTGGGGGGGGGGGGGGGGGGGGGTTTACAAAGTTCAGTGCTGGGTTGAATCATGTTTTCCACTTCCACGGTGATCCAAGATGGCATGTGGAAATTGTGGGAAAAAAATGTAATTCACACGCAAAAGCGCACACTGCATCTGAGAAATGGAAAAGATACCTTTTGAGAATAAAAAAATCTGAAGCACCAATTCAACGTCTAAGTTTCAGCAGCTAGAACAATTCAAAGGTATCCTGCCTTCGGAAGGAGAAAGACGGCGTCTATGATTGTGAAAAGCACGATTTTCACTGTATTACAATGAAAATTTCGCTTTTTGCAAAAAAATAGGCTTACTGCCTTATACCTTTCCTGGGCAGTACGTTGCTTCCTGCATGATTGCAAACTTTCCCTCATTCAGTGCCTTCCAATTGTACTCCTGACATTGTACTGACACTCTAATTTCCGCTCATTCAGCGAGCTCCACGGGAACGAGACATAGATTCTCTTGAGCCCCTGCAGTCTTGCTGTGCAAATATCGGCTGCATTTTTTGTCTCCATTTGAGGGCGTTATCCAGGGTGCGTTTCATGTGTGAGTGACATAGATTGGCATGCACCCTTCCAATTGCTGGGGCTAATGTAGCATCTACATCTCTCAGTCAGCCCCCTGCTCAACATTTAGCATGCAAATGCATAAACCCACACACAAATCAGTGGAACAACACCTGTATGAAGATATTTTGCACCATATTAGAATAAAATCTTTTGGATGGACATTTAGAAATGTACAACCATGAATGCCGTGGCACAAAGAATATGACCCGAATGATAACTTTGTGAAAACAGTATCACGTTGCGGTACAGACATGCCACACACTGGGTGTCGCCTTAACGTGTAAGACTTGCCGCAGACATTAACCCCTTCACTGACAGTGGATGCAGATTGTGTTGCTTAAACCCTTGTGAACTCAAGGCCAAAGAGCCCAGGCCGTCTGAGGAACACAGATCCAAAGTGGTGTCAACAAGAGACAGATCTTCATGAGCCCCCGCAACTGCGGGGCTCATGAGGATCTATGTCTCTTGAAGATGGGCTGTGTTAACAAAGCACTGTGTTCACTTTTTTCTTGGCATTGATGAGGTTAAACCGTGATTTACATAGTATAGGGTGAAAAAATGAACAATGACTTCCTATCATGTGAAAGAGAAAATATTAAATCTCATGGCAATGTATATTGGCAACAAAATAATCTGCATTTGAAAGTCCCTCCACAAAATAAAACATTCATGTAAACAAAGTTGACATACATTAAACATGTAAAATAAATAAATTCACACACACACACAAGTACTGGCTAAGCATACACGTGTAATATAGAAAAAAAAAGGGTGGGGGTGGTGGGGGGGGGGGGGGGGGGTGGGTGGGTGGGTGGGAATCCATGGAAGCAAAATAACTAATGTCATATTATAACTCATTAAATCGTTACACTGAAAATCACACGCAAAACATTTTTGGGCTGGCAATCAAATGCATATACATTCCTCTCAAGTCATCGCTCAGATTGAAAGCCAGCCTTCACCTGAGACAGAAAACTGTGATTAAAACTCAGCAACACCACTGCCGCGAAAAAGTGAACGCGATCCAACTGCAAGAGGCATAGATCCTCATGAGCCCCCGCGGGGGCTCATGAGGATCTATGCCTCTTGCTCAGACCACTCTGTGTCCACGTTGTCTGGCCGGCTGTGGCTTCTGGTCGCTCAGTGAGCACCGATTTCAGAAACAAAATGTACATCCGTTGACAGTGGAGGGCTAATAAACTCTGGCTGTACTTAAGTTTTCTCATGCAAATGACTCCCGCGCGCCCGTTAACCCTTTCACTGTTGGTAGCAGTTCTGGTCGTGAATCATCGTGAGAAAAAGTGCTACCGACAGCCTGAGTTAACCCTCTTGTGTGTGCAGCCCCCCATCCCCCCCCACCCCCCCACCCCCCCAGATCTGTAGCATTCATGGCTGCATGCACCTAATAACCCCACAAGTGCATTTCCAAAACGTGTCGCCTAAAGAATATGTGCCAGAGGGAGGAGGTGGAATGACCACGATAATTCAAGGGTAGTGTCGGATTTCGGCGCCAAGCTCATCCGACACTACCTTTGAATTATCATGGTCGATCCACCTCCTGCTGTAGGGTGTTGGGGCTAAATGGGTTAATCTCCTTCTCCAAACCATTTTCTCGCCACTACGTGGGAGTTACATTGTAGTTGTAGGAGGGCTCTCCTGTACTTGCATGTAGATATGGACATGCATTTCAAACTAAAAGCACTCACCAAATACTCGACGTAATTATTTGAATACGCTCTACAGTGAAAACGCTACACCAAAAAGCACAATCTGCAGTCATGACGAGTCGATTAACCCCATGACTGCTACCCTGTGAGCAAAAGGTATTTGGGCCCACATCCGCCGCTTGATGACCACGCACGGCTGTACACGGGCCAATGGTGGCCGACGTAGGCTCAAGGACCTTTTACACCCTGAGGCACTGACCATACCAATCTGCATAAGGACGTGTTTGCTGCCGAGCAATATAGTCCGTTGCAGTCAAGGGGTTTAGGAACCACACACACACACACACACACACACACACACACACACACACACGCACATACACAAACACACACACCACAATCGCTTATCAGTGATAGCTACATCAACACGCACAAGTATGTTACATGTATAGCATAAATGTAGTCGACATTTTTACACTTTGACAACTCGGAAAATTGTAAAATGACTTCTATAGGATAAAATAAACTAGCCTTGCAGCACAAGCCAATATTTTTGGTACACACACAGTTTGTATAATATTATGACATGAGAAAAAATTTATGCCATTTAGAAAAATGAAATACATGCACCTCTGTACGAAAAGAGGGGACAAGCAACAAATGCACCCGTGCAGTTTACTTTTTAGCGGAAACTTGTTGGTGCACCTCTCCTTTTTTAACCCATATCATACTGAGGCTGAAATCTTCAAATTTGTACTGCCATATGCAAGCTACATTATAGTACTTACAGATAAGGATATAGACCTATGGCTTTAGTTCAAGGGTAGTGCTGGAATAGCTTGGCACCTAGAGGCGCCAAGCTATTCTGGCACTACCCTTGAACTATTTTAGTCAAACTTATTTTACACACTGGTGTATTCCGAATGATATGGGTTAAGGTGTGGGTGATTGAGTGGGGGGGGGGGGGGGGGGAGGGGAATGGAGGAGTGTTGGTTGGTGTCTGAATCCTTGAAAAACATTACAATACAATTTTCTTATGTTGGTACACCGACAAAATTTCAAGAGAAAAGTAACATAAAAAAAAAACAAACAAACAACAACAACAAAAAGGGCTGAAAGGTGTCATACAGTACTTTCCACCAAAATGCACACACATGCAGGCAATAATACTTTGAGAGTACTGGAATAGTTTGTATCACAGAATATGCAGAATTTTAAGCTTATAAACATGCAGATGAGACGCAAAGAATTTTTAAACACATTCGACCCTCATAAGCTACAAGAAATGAATAGAGTACAGGCACCAAGCTATTCAGGCACCACCCTTGAACTATCATACTCTATTCATTTTTTGTAACTGCTATGTACATTACACTCTAATCGTTGAGTAGCTCTCAACTTCATAATACGGGCCTTAGGGATGTTAATTTTGGTGTTTTATTAAACCTCATTTGTTTATATTGGGAAGCGGCTGAACATGGCATTGCCTGATCGCTGGTACTATTGGCTGAAAATAATATTTATAAGAATCGCTCGATCACAGAATCATGAAAGCTTTCTCTCATCTACAATACATGAACGCAAATGTCTGACAGTATTTCCTGACTATTCTGTAAGCGTTCCAAGACCTTCCCATAACACCGCAAAATCCCATTTTTAAAAAAAAGGTAATGACAATTTTACAAACCAGCATGCTTACCTTTTCATCTACTGGCATACAACAGAACCCGTTTTGAAGGACCACCTTTATGACAGATCACCTGTCATTTAGGGGTCTTTTAAGACAGGTGACACTCCTTGCCCTTCAAGACTTGAGAGAGCACCTGTCCATGAAGTCACACCACTTTGTTTCTTGCAAAATGGGTTTTTGCTTAAAACAGGTTTCTCTGTATTTGCAAAGGTACACCATCCTTCTGAAAGACTTTAGTTTCATTCAAAGAAATTTACCGTTTCAAAAAGACAAAAGTAGACATCTTTTTTGATGCTGCTGCAGTTTTACTGGCACTGCCGCGTATAATGTCTCGTGCACACAGTACGGCAGTAAATCAGTTATTTACTTTTGCCTTTGTAAGAAGCAAGAGTTGCATTTACCATGCATATTTATAAACAGAGCAAATTACACTGACATATAGACAGTAAACTTCTCTCACTAAAAAAACATGGATACGGCAGAACCTGTTGGCGTGACCAGTCTTATGAGAGAACACCTGTCATTAACCCTTTTAGCCCCGGGACCCTGCAGCAGGAGATGGATTGATCATGATAATTCAAGGGTAGTGCCAGATGAGCTTCGCGCCGACAGGCACTACCCTTGAAATATCATGATCAATCCATCTCCTACAACTGGTACATAGTCGTTGGGCAACACCTCCGAGAAATTTGAGAAATGGGACCCTGGGGCCAAAAGGCTTAAAGACTGTCATTTTAGGTGGCTGTAGCCGCTCACATGGTCTGTCACTCCCAGTTGACACGCCGCTCCGTTTATCCCAGTTAAGCCCATGGCCGCGTTTCTCAGAGTTTGGAGGTGTCCCCTAACAACAGCGGCAGGAGACAGACTGACCATGATAATTCAAGGGGAGTGCCAGATTAGCTTGGCGCCTTCAGGCGCCAAGCTAATCTGGCACTCCCCTTGAATTATCATGGTCGATCCATCTCCTGCTGTAGGGATTCAGGGCTGAATGGGTTTAGGCCGCACCCGTCTTCCAAGACCACTTTTTCTTGCAAAATAAGGTGGTTGGTCAGAGCGGGTTCTACTGTCACAAAATTTGAATACAGCGCGTATTGTTGGGTCCCAACCTCGGCGTCGACCCAACCTCGGCCAAAGTGACATATACTGCTCACAAATAGTAAGGTATATGAACTTTTCAGCTTGAATTACTAAAAGTCCCCAGAATCGGTATAATCACAGGTATATCAGTGACTGGCCATCCCACTGGCCTACACTTTCACAACATTGGTGTGACATATACTGCTCACAAAATAAAAGACGTATTACTATTTGCCTGAATTATTAAAATGTCCCCATACGTTTAAACATCAATCAGACCAAGAAAGGTGACTGCAGTTTGCAGATGTAAGGTGTTTTTCGACATTTTAGTAATTCAAGCTCAAATTATGACGTCCCTTACTTCTTGTGAGCACTATACATTTCACACCAATTTCGTGAAATTGTAGGCCAAAGGAATGGCTAATCACTGATATAACCATTATTTTACCCATTCTGAGAACTTTTTGTAATTCCAGCCGAAAAGTTATTATATCTTACTATTTTGTCGACGCTGAGTTTGGGACCCAACATATATCAATATTTTTTCAGAAGTACCCAACCACACTCTTTCTGTGTACATTACTTCCCCTAAAACAAGCTTCCAATATACATGTAACAAATTAATTCAGATCACCTGGTGTGTTGTCATATCCGAAGGTTATTGTACATTTATTTCAGGAATAGCCATGGTTTCACATTCAACAGGTCTGACTAGCTTTTATAATCTCAACAGAGACAAGGAGAATCCAGTGCACCCTCCTAACCTCCCCTCTTTAGGTTGGGAAAGTGGGGAGGTGTATAATTATACACAGAATCAATATCCGAGACTGACAACTGATGAAAGCAGCCACGTAAAATTATGTATAAACATGATTCCAAAAATGTTGCATTTCTTTTGCTCGTCAGTATATTTTTGCACACCAATACAGAAACTGCTAATTACCCCAGCAAGCAAAAGGTAGTCGATCTGACGTCAGCCGCTGCTGGGAAAATAACAAGAAGAAGATAGATTTAATGAATAAATACATACATATTGCTTCTCTCAGCTTTTGGGACTCGCTGTGTACGAGATGTTTTTATTCAGCATACATACACTATGCTCATTCACAATTATGCACACTAGTTCTTTTTTCGAATCCTGCAAAAACCTAAACATGTTTCTTCTAGCATGCAGTGTCCTATTGTCAAAACTGATCACACTGGTTGCATCGTATCAACTGTCACTCTAGTTTGTCTCCCTCGATTCACGGTTCTAATCAAGGGAGACAGCCAGAGTGAAGAACGCACGTCGTATCAACTTTCACTCCGATTGCCTCCCGCGATTCGCTACTGCTGGTAGCGAATTGCGGGAGGCAACCAGAGTGAAAGTTGAGACGACGCACACATTTAGATTGACCAGTATGAGGCTCTGATCCTCATCAGTCCCCACACTGTCTAGCACACAGTGTCCAGTTCTCAAAGTATGTACCACACACAAATACATCTGCATCACACACTGGCCAGATTGGGACGCTGGTCCTCAGCAGCTCCCCCAGTTTCCAGTCAGGGGTTGCGACCACTGCATTCTGTTTGTGTAGATCATGCATTTTCGGGGAGGTCCCACGCATTTCTGGGAGCTGCCTCCATACACGGCCGCATCTTTGAAACAACACGTCCCTACCGGGATCTGTAACTGGAGCCAGCGACAGGTTACATTTCACTAAGCAGCGCTTAACCCTCATCATCCTGACACACCCACTGCTTGAAATAAATTGGACTGATAGTTCAAGGGTGGTGCCAGAATAGCTTGGCGCCAGATCTATCTCCTGTTGATCTATCTCCTAATCTTTAATGTAGCCTTCACCGGACAATAAGTAAATTTTTACAAAATCAGCCTCAGGATGTAATAGCCTAATCACTATCGTGGCTTAGTTGGCAGAGGGACCTTTACCAGCCAAAACGTTTCAGTCCTAAGTTATGGTGTGCCCATGTAACCATTTGTTGGCGTGTCACACATTTGTTTCAGTGTCATGTGCATTTTTACCGGACCCTACGCATACGCGCACGCTAAACTGAAAAAAACCAGTGCGGCCCGCGAAACTGTCCAGTTCTCAAAGCGTGAACCACGTACATTTTGTAAGGAAAAAAAATAGCCAGCGAGAACCCTAGATCCTCATCAGCTCCTACAGCTTCTAGCACACTATATGTCTTATACTCACAGCAAACTGAATAGCACATAACTTAATAATATACTGACAAGCAAAAGAAATGCGACATTTGTGGAACCGTCGGAAACACTACAAATAATTGCGACATTTTGGGAATCATCCCAAAATGTTGTATTTCTTTTGCTTGTCATTTTATATGCTGGGGTGCGTGTGAACGTCGAGGATGATCTTTGCAGGAATCACTGACAAAAACCACTAC
The DNA here is from genome assembly GCA_036245525.1 of Semisulcospira habei. Lineage (NCBI taxonomy): Eukaryota > Metazoa > Mollusca > Gastropoda > Semisulcospiridae > Semisulcospira > Semisulcospira habei. Next base: position 170,763,048 of record BTPG01000004.1, read on the forward strand.
TGACAGCCAAAAAGACAACTTAAATGAGTAATTACAGCCAGCAGCAAAGATCCTCATGAGCCTCCTCTGCTTCAAGCGTAAAGCGCCCTCTCCTCAACTCACGGTAAATATCACACACACATCCAGGAAATCGCAAGTGGGAAGCTTCTCCCCTACGTGGCCAGCGCGAGATGTTGATCCTTACGTTGATTACAAGCCCCTGCAGTTTCTAGCACACTATGTCCCGTTCTCACAGTAAAATACGACTCAAACATTATGACACAAAATAACTGAAGTCTGAAAATTGAACCCAAATAAGGTCAGCAAGAGGCACAGACCCTCATAAGCCCCCACAGCTGCAGGGGCTCATGAGGATCTATGCCTCTTGCAACTGGCCAGCCTTAGTCCAAGATGCAATCCACAGAAAGCCCATCATGTGATGTTGAAAACAAACGTGTCCGATATTTGTAGAGTCTGATGAAAAAAAAAAAAAAAAACAGCCTTTCACCAGCGTTCAGTTTTGTGGAGATGTGAAATGACTGGAAGCAATGCTGGGGAGCTGACGAGCCTGTAGCCGGATCCTCACAAGGGCATCAACGTAAGGCGTGTCTGAAAATAACATCAGAAAGCAGTGTTGATGAAATGCACTCAAACATGCATCAGCACAAAAAGTGCACATTTTTTAACCCTTTGCATGTCGGTAGCGGTTTTAGTTGCGATGATTCCTGCAGGAAGGTATGGGTTGTGTTCCTGTAGGAATCATCGCAACTAAAACCGCTGCCGACACGCAAAGGGTTCCGAAAACAAGAAAGAAAAAAGAAACGTTATCCTGAGATTTGTTTGACAGGTACTCTGATGTGTAATTATTGTAAGACATTTAAAAAACACACACTTTTATCTGCTTTTTTTTTCTTTTTGCTGAAACAGAAATCAACATCTGAAAAATATTTATAATAATAGTAAAGGGTGATTTATAAGGCACATGTCCAAGGTAAAATGCTATAGGCGCCTGTTCAAACTTACACTGTATAGTCAAAGACCTTGCTCTTACTTGAACTATCCATGTGATCTATTCTCTTGACGTTGCGTGATAAGCTGCATGAGTCAAAGCAGCAAGAAAGCACCTTACAAGGTCGGAATAGACTTTCATTTCCAAAACATTACAAAGCCAAAAGTGGTGATGACGGGACGAAATTTCGTCCCGTCATCACCACTTTTGGCTTTGTAATGTTTTGGAAATGTAGACCCTTCTTGTCACTCTAATTCCTGCTGGACAAAAAGTTAACAACGAAATTAAAAACAGGGGGGAAAAACACAGAAAGAGAAAAATACTCACGCCGTCCGACTGATCAAGGGTCAGCATGAGATCATCGTCGCCATCCGACAATTCCAAACTGTCCGACGACGTGTTTCTTGCAACTAGCAGTGGCTCGTCATCATCGTGCCTTCTGAGGTTTGCATCGCTATGGTGACTGAGAAGGCGCTCCACAGAGGACTGCGCTCGTGTGCGGCCCGACAACCAAGAACGTCGTGTTGGCCTTGGCGCGCCGTGCTCATCATTGACAATCTCCACTTGTTTCTTGACAAAGTTGATGAAAACCTGAAGAGAAGACATGTTTGTTTTGTTTGAACTTTGTGCAATGTCTCAAAAGCAACAAAGGCTTAACTCATTTGTGGCCAGCGCGAATGAGTTAACCCATTAACCCCAAGGCCCCATTTCCACACTTTTAGAGGTGTCACCCAGCAGCTATGCACCACTTGCTGCAGATGGATCTAGCTAGTTTAGTGAGTTATAAACGCAGAGGAGGCAACCAAGGCCATCTCATGGCAGTAAAAGTCTGGCTGGCCAGACTAAGAGACAGGTCTTAAAACATATCTCAAATACACTGAAAAAGTATTCTTGGCTAAAATGTCGCACAGGCCATTCGTGCTAGTCTACAGACTTTTTGAAGCTGAAAAAAAACAAACAGTCAAATCTTCTTCAACAAATTGATTCCTTTAGAAAGCTGATGATTTTGTCCTGGGGAACGTCCCGGAACAAAACCTGCCAGATGGATCGACCATGATAATTCATGGGTAGTGCCAGATTAGCTTGGCGCCATCAGTCGTACGTACATTGCTGTAGTGCGTCGGGACTATGTTGCATGTGAAAACACAACGCATAGCACTGAATGCATGTCAGCCAGCAGACAAGACCAAACAGACCGGGAGACAGCCAGCACAAGTCCATGGGCTGGAGCTATAGATATTGTCAGCAGTAGACGAGGGGATAACCCATTGAGTCAATGGATACAAAGGAACAAAATAAATGTAACGTACATTGTCTAGCGTGTTCTGGCTGATAGAGTAGTCCTCAATGTGAAGGTCACGGTGGGCCTCCTCCAGCTTGTCAAACAGCATGGACAGTGAAACAGGCCTCGTCTTCACTTCATACTGCAGAATGTTGTAATGTTGCTCCTGTGATAAACAAAAAAACAAGTTCGTCAGAACCAGCTCATGGCATGAACAGGAAAGTTTAACATTTAAGCTGAGCAGGGTGTGTGTGTGTATGTGGAGGGGGGGGGGGGGTGTGTGTGAGAGGCAAAGTCCCCATCTCCAGGCTTCAAACACACCCTCCCACACCTACACCCACAGCGCCCCACCCCACCCTGAAAAAAACTGAGATCACAACAAATTTGAGCAAAATTGAACAGTTTGGGGCAAACATTGAAGCAAATTCCTGCCACATGGAAAGAACAATTCTCTGTGAAGATTCATTTTGGACAAACTTAAAAAAAAGAAAGTTTCAAATTTTACAAATCTCTCAAAAAATGGCACTCTTCAGAAATTCCTGATTTTCTACAGGAAGCTTTCAGCCCAAACTTAACCCTTTGACTGTTGGTAGCCATTTTTGTCGCAATGCTTCTTGCTAGAGTCACCACAACAAAAAAAAAGTGGAGAGTTAAAGGTAACGTTAACCTTAATACATCTTCACAATTTGTCTGCACTTTGCAAACCCAGCCACTTCTGACAGTTCATGTCTCAATGCGTCTACAGCACACAGCAAGTGAAGGACCTCCAGGCAAAAGACTGAACTTCGACCCCAGGACATTCCGGTCCCAAGCACCATTTCTCAAGCTGCGTACCTTGACTCTGGCCTCTGGAATGTTTCTTTCGATGAATCGGATGACTTCTCGCTTGTTTTGCTCGTACTCCGGTCCAGCTATGCGGATAAAGAAGGTGTAGCCCTCCCCGAACTTGTTCTTCAGATGCTGAGTGCTGCCGAGGCACTGGAACCGTCCATTGACCATGATGGCCAGGCGTGTGCACAACACTTCACACTCCTCCATACTGACCACGGAAAGTAAAGCGAGATTTGAATCAAAGGATGATGATGATGGTGATAGATACTAATAATAATATGGTCAACTTCACTCATAACAAGGTCAGATATAGCAGGTCAGTAGCTGAGCTGACCCTTCGCACCACGTGAATGTCCTGTGTTTGTACTGTATCTGTCTTCAGAGTGAATGCGCGTGTGTCACGTGAGCGTGCGTGTTGTGTTTAGTTTTCGATGCTTTGAGCCGATTCACAGAATAGGGTAAAGCACCAATATAATGACCGGTATTATTATTATTATTATTATTATATCACAAAAGTCAGATATAACAATACTTTTCCAAAGGTCTTGAACACACACTGTTTAATGTAAATTACTTCACTTGTATTTATAACAAATTTGAATAAAACAACATAAATTGGGTCCCCTGTTGAAGATTAATGTAATAATAATAAATATGATGATGATGCATCATCATCATCATCCAGAACATTATATCGGCACCTATCCCTATTGCAAATTAGCTCAAAGTGACACTGCCACTTGCTCAAGTAAAACACACGCATTCACTCACACACTGAACATAAACATGGTACGTACATTCACAAGCTGCCACGGGCAAGATCAAACTGTGTTGAATTTTTTAAAAATCTGAGCAGGCACCATGCCGATCTGGCACTATCCTTGAATGATACATCAAACACTGGGATGTCTCAATAACTGTCACTGGACACAGACTGCGTTTCTGACATATCTTTTCAATCAATGACCAGATACCGCGACTGTCCGAATAACAGGGATATACATTGATCTCAGCAAGGACATAAATTTTCATGAGCCCCCGCAACTGCGGGGGCTCATGAGGATCTATGTCTCTTGCAGTCGGATCCTGTTCATGTTTTCTTAGCAGTAAAGGGGTTGAAGTATCTTACTTCTATAAGCTGTAAAATGTGAGAAATCTTTCCCTCAAGAGGCGGAATGCCAAGCCACATGGATCAAGGAAAGGCACATGTATATATACATATAAATGAATCTCCTCGGCACTTCTTAGCATTACATTAGCGCATCGTCACCCACCTGTGCGATGTGAGGATGACAGAGCGTCCATCCTGAATAAGACTGAGAATAAGATTCCACAAGAAGCGTCGCGAGTGGGGGTCCATGCCTGTTGTCGGCTCATCCTGCATGGAAAATACGACACATCATACAGCAGACTTTGCTAATAACAATGCAGGATACAACAAAAGTCTGATACAACAACGCTCTTTTTCAGAGGTTCAAACGTTCCGTGCACTGATCCAGCCCATTACGTCTGACAGAGACAGCAGCAGGTGCTCTGAACTCATTAGAGACGTGCCATCTCCGGATACGCGGCATAAGCCGCGTATCCGGAGGCGACACGTCTCGAATGAGTTAAGCATAGTTCCAGGGTAGTGACAGATTGGCTTGGTGCCTGGGAAGGTGCCAAGCTAATCTGGCAGTACCCTTGCACTGTCATGACCAATCCATCTCCCATAGCTGGTACACCATCTTGGACATTTGCCTTCTACAGATGCTAACGCCTTTTTAGGTGTGAATGATCTGAACAAACTCCTTCATCAACCACCCTTGAACTATCCAGTACGAATACCTTTATTGTCCCAAGATGGAAAAATTCATTTTTCTTTAAAAGGTATTTTTTCGAAAAATACTTACCGATGACATGACTGAATGGAAGTGTCTACTACTTACTCATTCTAGCCTAAGAGCCAGTTGTGTTAAGACACAACCCGGGAGGCACTCGGGGAACCCCGAGGGGACCAAGAGTTGTCTCCCTATACCCACCACCCGGAAGCCGGGTACCCATAATCCCTCAGTCAGGATACTTGGCGCACGAGCGGCAAGCGAGGCAGGTGGGAGGGTCGTTTGAGTCATGTCATCGGTAAGTATTTTTCGAAAAAATACCTTTTAAAGAAAAATGAATTTGTTTCTTCAAAAACATTACCGATGACATGACTGAATGGAAGAATTGCGAACAGGAGGTGGGTGCCGCGCTCCAGCACACCTTAGGGCCCAAGGGCCGTCCTCCCTAACGCAAACTCCCGACGACCCTAGGTAGGTGAATACCTACGGCGCTGAGGCGCCATGAGGGAGTTGTGCCCCCCGCAAAAAGGCCTCCACCAGAGCGAGGAGTCTCTCTGGCCTGGCAGAGCTCTGCAATCGAGGCGGGCGAAGTCATCCTGCCCGCCAGCCTCCAGTAGCCACGAAGTGCAAGACAGTACAGTCCCTGACGAATGTGACGTTCGTGGCCCTGCAAGTGCCTTGATAACGTACCTGTAGCCTCTAACCTCCCTGAGGGAGGGGTCCTGTAATTCAGAACGTATGACTGAGCTTAACCAGGAAGAACGTCCGGCATGTAGCGTCAGTGCTGCCGGAACCGGCAAAGAGGCGAGCGCGTCCGAAGCGAACGGCTATGTCGTAGGCACCCATGAGGCTTGTACAGGGATTTGCTACGTGGTCTCCTGGTGGAATAGCGCCCCGTAAGCGGGCGCAAGGTGAACCTGTGGACCAAGGCGCGGCGGTCCAGGTAAGGTATGGTCCGAGAGGAGCTGTACGTAATTGTTCCCTCGAACTGTAGGCAGACAGGGTGAGGCGTAGCTCCTGAAGCTCGTTAACCAATCCACCACGGCAACATCCCTCAGGCGCCGTATGGCTGCAAGGGCAAGACGTAGCATTCGATGACTCCTCCCGAGGGGAGTCGACAGGAGGCTCCGGACGAGCGCGTGTAAGTCTCTCCGACCCGGGCTCTGAGGAGAGGCGGGTTCCTGCCGGCAAGTGGACCCCCAGCAGGATCCCGGCGGCTTACTTGGAGACGAGTGGGTACCGAGATTGTACGTGGGACGTCGCCAAGCGCGACTCTCTGAACTGGGCTCTGTGAGGCGAGTTCTCTGCTTCTCAAAAGCTGTGTCCGGGCTCGCTCCGTCCGGGTAGCGGCCTCGGTCAAGGCCCCATCCTGTGCCCCAGTCCACTGAAAACGTAGGATCATCCTGGTCTCATGCGCCGATCCTCCGAAGGTGTCCTGGTGTATTCCGTGTGTAGCCACTGGTCCCACCGGGGAAGACTGGCCCAGATCTACCGTCGGTCCAGGTAGCGTCACGCACGGAGGGAGATGAAGTTCTTTCCCCAAGCACCAGGGTAGGGGGTATGCACTGGTCGGAGGATCGCCAGCTGCCCTGATCCTGGAAGTACACCTCCGCTGTCGCGTAGCCGAAGAGGAGAAGCTCCTGTGACCTATCCTTCCCCCCACGAGCAGAAGAAGCAGGCCTAGTAGTCCGCGTCAGATCCAAGCTAAGCACGCTCTTGTCCGCGAAGTCCGAAGGTCGGAGGGTTGGACCTCGAGAAGAATCACGGAAGTAGGAAGCGTAGCTTGAGCAGCCGGGCTTAGAGACGACTAAGGTGAGTAGATTCGACTCCGTGTAGTGGCTAGGCCTCCACCCCGAGCACAGCCAAGCGGTACCACCTGTCCGAAGTACGGCACCCCCCGGGTGCCCAACGAGAGTTGTCGAGATGGTTAGACGTCAGGGAGAAGGGGCTGCGCCTTGGTTCCCCAGTGTCCACGATGGATGAGAACCCCCGGTGAGTCAAGGGGCGATGCCGGGCAACTTCCGCAGCAGGGCGGCGGCGATGAGCTTGGATGTCCCGTCCAGCGCCGGCCGAGTGTCCATCCGCGCAGAAGAACAGGTCTGATGGAACCGCAGCACTGGAAGCCGAAGAAGAGGAAGAGGAGAAACGGCTGAGACGTCCGAGCAACCAGTCCGAGGGGTCGTCAGCCGTCAAACTCAGGGTGTCAAAGTCCCGCTGTCTGGAACCGGCGACCGAGGAGGGCTCCGAGGGAGGGAATCCCGCTGACGGCGAACCGCAGGTCGAAGACTCCCTCCGAAGGGGAGAGCGAAGACGGAGCGACGCGGCGAGGTTCTCCCGTTTGCCGAAGGCGGGTTCCGACGAGGAGAACGGCTGCGACGAGGAGGAACGGAACGGAGAGGACGAGGGAAGGGGAAGTGGCCGGTCGATGGGAAGAGGAACGGGACGAACGGGAGTCCGAACGAGATGAGGAACGCGAAGAAGGCGAAACCAGTCGAGGGAGTCCTGATCCGTCGAACGATGAGTGGAGAAGGTCCTCCTACGATCTTGCGAAGCAGAGCGATAACGGTGAGTAGAATCCCAGCGCCTACGATCCTCGCGAACAGGAGGATCCGGACGAGTGCGTGTAAGTCTCTGTGAACCAGGCTCTTGGGAGAGGCGGGTTGCTTGCCGGCAAGGGGATCCCTGCGGCCAGAGATGAGTGGGGAACGAACCAGGCTCTTGGGAGAGGCGGGTTTCTGTGCACTAATCCGTTGAATATTCAAGTGGCGTCTTCTGTGTCGGATCAAGTTGGTTTCGCGCGTCCGGTGCCGGGGGCACAGCGGAAGGCGTCTTGGGCAACTCCAAGCACCCGAGCGTGAAGGTCCTCTTATGATCTTGCGAGGGAGAGCGATAACGTCGAGTAGAATCCCTGTGTCTACGCTCTTCACAACCAGGAGGTTCCGGACGAGTGCGTGAATGTCTCTGTGAACCAGGCTCTTGGGAGAGGCGGGTTTCTTGCCGGCCAGGGGACCCCCAGCGGGATCCCGGCGGCTTCTTCAGAGACGAGTGGGGAACGACGGTGGAGGAGGGACGCCACGAGCGTCCCACCAAACCAGGCTCTTGGGAGAGGCGGGTTCTTTCCACCAGCTGTATCCGGGCGCGCTCTCTAACGGAGGCGGTCTTGACGGTTGAACTCCCACACTGCACTAATCCCTCGATTACTCAGTGGCGTTTTCTGTGTCAGATCCAGCTGGTCTCGCACGTCCGGTGCCGGGGGCACAGCGGAAGGCGTCTCGGCAATCTTCAAGTACCCGAGAGGGTAGGAGTCTCCCTCCTCTAAAGTTCCAGAGATTAGACCATCGCAGCTCCGGCCAGGTAGCACAGACGTTACAAGAGTGGTCGGAAGCACACCCAGCGCACAGGAGACAGACTGTATGGTTATCCGACGGCCACTGGAAGCCTCCGCATAGCTTGCATGTCCTCAGCAGTCCGATAGTGGTCCCTACTTTGGCGCCGCGCAGAGCGAGCGGGACGAGAGGTGGCCCGGAACTGTGTTGATAGTAGTCTCCGCTTCCTTGGAGACGAGCATTCTTACTAGAGTCCCTGGACGTGCACGTGAATGTCTCTGAGCCGGGCTCCGAGGGAGGCGGGCTTTCTTGCCGGTAAGGGGGACCCCCAGCGGGATCCCGCGGGCTTCTTGGAGACAAGTGGGGCAGATAGTGGACATGGCTTCTTGGAAGTCTTAGTCCGGGCGCGCTCCCTCCTGGAAGCGGCCTCATCGATCCAGGCCCACTTCGTGCACTAGTCCACTGAATCCGGTGTGGGGATTCCCACAGGGACGTCCTGGTCTCAAGCGACCGGTGCCAAGGATACGTTGGAAGGCGTATCCACATCCTGCGCATAGGAGACCCGACCCAGTGGTTGTCCGACGGCCACCGGAACATCTGCCTTGCGTGAAGGACATCGGCATGCCCCTCTTCATCGGGGCGGAACGGGATCCTTCAAGCACCAACAGCATAGGTCGCTCCCGCCTGCAGACGCTTCAATGCTGCCATCCGCGCTGCTGAGGCCAGGTGACGCAATCATCCCAATGTGGTAGGAGGCACCTCCCGTGTCGGAAGACAGGCCTAGTCCCAATGGGCGCTGCCTGGACATGAAGAACACACCTACCAGTAGCAGCCGGGCTGGGGCTTACAGCCGAGAAGCTGCTTGTCCTCTCAAGGTGGTAGTGTACTGCAACGTCCTAAGACGTCGGACGTGTGCGTAATTGTCTTTCCGAGCGGGCCTTGCCAGAGGCTGTTCCCGTGCGCTCCCCCTGGCAGCGGCCTCCACGATCCATGTTCGCGCACTAGTCGCGACATCCGGTGTGGCTTCTCTCCCAGGGCAGTCCGTTGTCGTGCAGAAACCCGCAGTGTCTGGAAGGCGCCTAAACCGGTGCCGATCGCTTGCAAAGCAAGCATGGTCGGCGGGGCATCCGGTGCAGAGGCGAAAGACCCCTGGGGGCTGAACTAGCCACTGTCATCTGTGTGAATGGGTAGCGCATCCCTGCAACAGATAACACCCGAAGGCCTGCGGGCGAGTCCTGTGGGACTAAGCCACGAAAGGTAGCCTTCGTAACAACAAAACACACAAGCACCAAGCGGGGTAACAGACTGTCAAGCCTGCACGCCAGCAGTGCAGCAAGAAGGTAGACTCACTGCCCGCAAGCACTAAGGTGAGCAACCAACATATGTAGCAAAAGTCAAACATGTCATGACAGAAGCGAGGTACCAAACTCAGACCTGTTTACCCCCTGGGTGTAGTCAGTGTACTTTCAACTGACTAATTGTGTACTTTGGACCTCACATGTGTAATTATTCCCAAGCCAGTGAGTTGTCAGTTTCTCCAAAAAGTGTATTCTTGGGTAAACAGGTCTGCAAACTGCATGCCGACAACTAGCCGTGCAGTAAGCAAGCAGGCCCACTGCCGCCAAGCGCTAAGGCGAGGGAACAACATATGTACACAAAAGATGAATACGTCATGACGGAAGCGAGGTACCAAACTGCACGTCTGCAATCTAGCAGTGCAGTAACGAGGTAGATTCACCGCCGTCAAGTGCTAAGGTGAGCAACAACATATGTACCAACCCCTGTGACAAAAGGAGTCAGGCCCCCAAACATTATTACTAAGGGTGACCGTGTGTGGAAAAAAAAAAAAACCAACACCGCCCGCATGCTGTACAACTCAATACGCAATGACAATCAAGACAAGAAAAACATCTGGGGCAGAAAATCACCACTTTATGTGGACATGCCACGAGGGGCCCGCCCAGCCAAGGAGCGTAAACCCCCCAGCTGCCCACCGGAACGTATATCCACTCTCTAAGGTACGTGAGCACTTGTCTACCGCGTATGCCTGCGTATGCGAGTGTGCGCTTAAATCCATCACCCGTGAGCGAAAACAGAACAGGCGCTGGTCCCGAACAAACCACGCGATGACAAGGCGTGACTCAAGCTGTGCCACTCAGCTAATCAGGCCATGGAGTAAAAGAATTCTCCACACCCAAGGTACAAAAGCGTAGGAAACTTCTCTACGAATCACCGAAGGTGAGTGGGGGCGCAATTACAGTGAGAAGAAGACGAAAAACTTCGTACCTGCACAACCAGTGCCCAGCCCGGGAACCAGCCGAGGGTCAATCCCGCTACCTTACCTCTCCGCCGAAGGGGAACGGGGGGAGACGTCCAAAAACCCGCCTGGCACGACCAGCGAAGATCACCGGACAGCTCACCAGAGGCCGAAGCGCAGGCGCCAAGCAGTGGGGACGAGAAAACCACGCAGCAGCACAGGCAGGGCCGACGAAACGATCCTATCTCCCGCTCTTCATTCCAACAGCAAGTCCGAACCCGAGAACGGTCGAAAACCAAAGTCCGTAGGCTAGAGCCGAGCGCAAGACGACCGAATCGTGCGCCTAAGTAGACTAGACTGAGGGATTATGGGTACCCGGCTTCCGGGTGGTGGGTATAGGGAGACAACTCTTGGTCCCCTCGGGGTTCCCCGAGTGCCTCCCGGGTTGTGTCTTAACACAACTGGCTCTTAGGCTAGAATGAGTAAGTAGTAGACACTTCCATTCAGTCATGTCATCGGTAATGTTTTTGAAGAAACAATTTCTTTTGCAGTGGAATTTTTGTAAAACAGTTGTAAAAAACAACAAATGTGAACATAAAAGAAATAAATACATTTGACTGACTAGAACACACTGACCGACTACAGTATGTGCACGTACCACGTACATGTACCATGGTTGATCGGTCCTCAAAACTTTGATTAAGCAGAACTAGTTTTGAGTGACCACTATTAACCCATTACATCCTAAGGCTGGTTTAAAAAAAAAAAAGAAGATTTTTGTTCTATGAAGGCTACATTACGCATTACAAGATAGATCAACCATTTTAGTCCAAGGGTGGTGCCAGAATAGCTTGGCGACTTAGGCGCCAAGCTGTTTTGGAACCATCCTTGAACTATCATGGTCAAATTTATTTCAAGCAATAGCGTATCAGGATGAAAAGGGTTAAGAGAGACCACCTGCCATTAAAGACCATCACTCAGGTGGCTGTAGCCAACCGAATGATCTTTAATGACAGGCGACACCTCGTGCCATTCAAAACTTCTCTTGAGAGAGGACTTGTCTTTTAACCCTTTTCATCCATGTACACTATTGCCTGAAAAAAATTTGACTATGATAGTTCAAGGGTGGTGCCAGAATAGCTTGGCGCCTCTGGCGCCAAGCTATTCTGGCACCACCCTTGAACTAAAATGGTTGATCTATTTCCCAATCTGTAAACGTAGCCTTCATAGGACATTAAGCATTTTTTTTTTTTTTTAAATCAGCCTCAGGATGTAATGGGTTAAGATCACTCTTTTCTTGTCAATAAGTTCTGTTGCACAGTCTTCAGAGGACAAGGACAACTCTAAAAAGTACAAACATAGGGCACAATATGTTCATAGTGGGAAAAGAACCCAACAGAGGAAGAAACACGCTTAGAAAAGACAGCTGCAACACAACTGTCATTTCTAAGCATGTTTCTTTTTTCCCTTTGGGTTCTTCTCTGCATTTTACAAGCTCGGCAGTCACCTTTTTGGTCTGGATTTTGTGTTCGCAGTGAAAATGAAAGCAAGTTACCATGAAGATGATGGGTGGGTGTCCAATAAGAGCGATGGCGGTGGAAAGCTTGCGTTTGTTGCCGCCACTGTACGTGCCACTCAGCTTGTCCGAGTACTTGCTCAGACCCAGCTTAGAAAGGGCCCACTCCACAACCTGCGCAAAGGTGAGAGAGAAATTACCTCATTTTTGCATAGGAAACAATCAACAACAACCATATTTATCATCATTATCATTTCATTATTATCATTACTTCATGATACAGTACTAGGTAATGAGAATCAAGCCTTAAAAAGCAACATACTGTAATTATTGACGACATTCCTCCCACACCGTCCACCTGCTTTCATCTCTAGGCGACACCCGCAAACGTCATCCACCTGTAAGAGGGCACAAAAACTCCTAGGCCCCCTCTCCACCCCCCCACCCCCCCCCCCCCTCCATAGCAGTGAGGGCTCACCAGATCCTAAGCATCTTACCATTCCCCCCCCCCCCCCCCTCCCCACCCCGACCATCTCTACTATTACATGGCAATATCCAGGGGACATTCAATTTTGAGATAAGCGATGGGTTTTTAATGTTTAATATTAAAACTCTTCACTTTTATTAACAAAAATGAACATACTGACTTTTGCAAAATAACGACAACTCTGTGGCCTCCCCCCTCCCCCTCCCCCGCGCCCATAGTTCAAGGGTGGTGCCTGAATAGCTTGGCACTTGAGGCACCAGGCTATTCTGGCACCACCTTTGAACTTAAATGGTTGATCTATCTCCTAATCTGGAATGCAGCCTTCACAGGACGATAAGCAAATTTAAAAAAAAATTAAGCCTCAGGATGTAATGGGCTAACGACACCGACCCACCTGTTTTTCATCTTTGGGTGGAACCCCTCGTAGTCTGCAATACAGCTGGAGGTGCTCGCGAGCCGTCAGTTCATCATACAGCGAGTCAAACTGGGGGCAGTAGCCGATACTCTGCTGTACTTTCTTGATGTCCTTCACAACGCTGAAAAATTACGAGTAAAGTTGTGAGTACGACAAAACACTGATGACAAATACAATGGAGAACAAAGGAACATAACTTTAGCACATTTTATTTCTGTGATAAAACCACAGAGTAGAAATGCTCATCTCAGCCTTCAATATGTCAACCAAATGATACTAAAAACATTTCCGGATTTAACCAACTGCGCATATGCCGGTAACAAAATATCATTTTGTTGTTGTTGCATCTGCAGTTTCTTACGTGTGGAGTAATTGACCCATTTAACCCCAACACCCTGCAGCAGGAGGTTGATCGACCATGATAATTCAAGGGTAGTGCCTGATTAGCTTGGCGCCTTCAGTCGACAAGCTAATCTGGCACTACCCTTGAATTATCATAATCGATCCACCTCCTGCTGGTGATACATAGTCGTAAAGTGACATCCCCATATCGGAAATCCAGCCCTGGGGGCCAGATGGGTAAATGTAGAAAACATGTGGTCATGAGGTTTTGTTTCAGATGTTTGTTAAATCTGACCCTTTCATGTCCGACTTTCTCACACGCGTAACAAAAAAACCCGAACTTGCCTGTGGTATGATCAGTGTCTGACGTACCTGTGTCCGTTGAGGTAAGCACTGCCAGACGTCGGCACGATATCCCCAGTCAGCATTTTGAACGTCGTCGTCTTGCCCGCTCCGTTCACCCCCAGCAGTCCAAAACACTAGCGAGCGAAAATGACTCAAAATAATCCACTTACAGCAGGCCCTTAACCCAAAGCAAGCATCACCCACATGCAAGAGACATAGATCCTCATGAGCCCCCGCAGATGCGGGGGCTCATGAGGATCTATGCCTCTTGCTGACACCACTTTGTATCCATGTTTCTAGGGTCTGGGTGAAATTAACAATTTCAGAAAAACGCTCAGTGCCCACTGGCAGTAAAGAGGTCAAACCCATTCGGCCATTTCACATCACAACACTCAACAGATCGCTGATTACTTAACAATGAACAGTGCATTAACCCTTTGGCTGTTGGTAGTGGTTTTAGTCGCGATGATTCCTGCAGGATTAACAACACACTGACATCCCGCAGAAATCAAACAGCTACCGACACCCAAAGGGTTACGTTCACGAGGCTGACTGACCATAATAGTTCACGGGTAGCACCAGAATAGCTGGAGGAACCAGTATATTCTGGCACCACCTTTCAACTATCACGGTCGTTCCATCGAGGAATGTACAAGGACAAATTCTGAAGTAGGACTTTTTAATTTGATGTGTTAGTAATGACAAAAATATCACAAGCTACGGCAGAATCTGTGTCGAGGAACCACGAGTTTAAAAAAAAAAAAAAAAGTAGGCATAAAAGCCAGGTGCTAGTGTTGCATATGTTGTGGTGGTTTTGCCATGTGCACAGGTAGAAGTAGTAGAAGGGGGACATTTTCAGGACAGCAGAACCTGTTTTGAGCGACCACATATCTTGCTGGAATAAATGGTCACAAAAAACAGGTGTTAATCCTTTTCATCCTCTTAACTTTAGGATGCATGACTAAAGCCTCTTAACCCATATCATACTGAGGCTAAAAGCTTCAAACTTTGTACACTGCCATATGCAAGCTACATTATAGTACTTACAGATAAAGATATAGACCAATGGCTTTAGTTCAAAGGTGGTGCCAGCATAGCTTGGCGCCTAGAGGCGCCAAGCTATTCTGGCACTACCCTTGAACTATTTTAGTTAAACTTATTTCACACACTGGTGTATTCCGAATGAACTTTAGGTGACTAAAGCCTCTTAACCTTCATCCTGATACACTATTGCCTGAAATACTATGATCGTTCAAGGCGCCAAGCTATACTGGCACCAGCTTTGAACTAAAATCGTTGATCTATATTGTTATCTGTAATGTAGCCTTCATAGGACTAAATGCAAATTTAAAAAAAAAAAAAAATCAGCCTTAGGATGAAATGGGTTAAAAATTGGTCTTTAACACTCCGGCTATTGGTAGAAGTTGTTCTCATGATGATTCCTGCAGGTGATCTCTCATAAGGTTGGCTGCTCAAAAAACGCTGTATTTAACCCACTACATCCTGAATCTGATTTTTTAAAATATGTGCTTGTTGTCCTGTGAAGGCTACATTACAGATCAGGAGATAAATCAACCATTTTAGTTCAAGTGTGGTGCCAGAATAGCTTGGCACCTCAGACGCCTAGCTAGTCTGGCACCACTCTTGAACTATCTGACACCACCCTTGAACTATCATAGTCAAATTAATTTCAAGCCGTAGTGTATCAGGATGAAAAGGGTTAAGCGGATCAGTCAACTGTTACCTCTCCAGGTGGAACTCCCAAACACACTCGGTCCACGGCCAGGTGGCGGCCCAACTTGCGAGTCTTGTACACCTGATGACAGAACAGAGAAATGTACAGGGCCAGTATTTGTGCTAAGGTTTTCTGACAATTTGTTTTTCGTAAGCAGCCGGCTAAATTAGCAAATTAGCACCCACCATCAAATTTAGGAAGGGGGGTGGGGGGGGGGGGGGGGGGGAAGAAAGGAGAGGGAGTGAATGGTAGAGCATGACTGCAGTAAGTTCAGGCCTCAGAATCAAACGACAGGAGGGGGGCGCAACACTTACACATTTTTACATCACAACTTCTAGTAAATTACAGTATTCTTTATATATTTTTAACCCTTTTAGCACCATGGGCGCATTTCCTGAATTTTGAAAGTGTTTCTTTAACGACTGTACCACTTGCAGGAGTTGGATTGACCATGGCCTGAAGGCACCAAGCTAATCTGGCACTACCATTGATTTATCATGGTCAATTAATCTCCTGCTGTAGGGTGTTGGCGATGAAAGGGTTAATGCTCCAACCTTTGCAACAGATATTTCTGAATTCTAAAACGTATCGTCTACCAGCTGCCACTTTCCTTTCCAAAATTTGCT
This sequence comes from Semisulcospira habei, assembly GCA_036245525.1. Lineage (NCBI taxonomy): Eukaryota > Metazoa > Mollusca > Gastropoda > Semisulcospiridae > Semisulcospira > Semisulcospira habei. The sequence goes on from BTPG01000004.1 coordinate 170,779,018, forward strand.
TTCAAATTCTGGTTACGCAAATGCTGATATGACAAACTTCTGATATAACACCACAACAATGTACGTCCCCAAGAATCTTGTTAACTGACATCATAATATCTTCTATTTTGCAGATATCATGACATCTACATATGAAAATAAATGCAAACCTTGGTGAGATTTTCCAGGCAGAGAACGTCATACTTCCCGCTGCCCTTCAAGACACGTTTCCGTTCTGACGCCACGTCATAGTCCTCATCTTGAATGGGGGTTTGTGGGCCGCTGTACTGTCTGCAACAGATTATTATAGAGTCAGCAAGTTGAATTTCAAGTATGAAATCTGGACTGCCATGCATGTAAATGCAAAGAAATTACCCAATAAAGAAACACGCTTAGAAAGGACAAGTTCAACACATTTAGCCATGACATACTACAGCAAGACGGTTGTACATTGCCTAATGTCATGACAGCAACAAGACTTTCTCATGATGTGCCTATGCTGAAACAAAGGTGAATGGACCAAGGGTAGAAAGAAACATCTGCCCTAGAAAAAAAAAGAAGAGAAACTCACCAGGTGGGGCTGGACAGGGTGACCCTGGGAACTCAAAAGTAGTTAACCCCACCAAAGTCCCCCAGGGCAGACTACAGCAGGCGATGGATCAACTGCAATAATTCAAGGGTAGTGCCAGATTAGCTTGGCGCCTGATGGCGCCAAGCTAATCTGGCAGTACCCTTGAATTATCATGGCCAGTCCATCACCTGCAGCTGATACACAGTCATTACGTGACACCTCCCCAAATTTGGGAAACGGGGCCTTGGGGTTACATGGGTCAATAAACTGTGTTGTACTTGTCCTTTTAAAGGTGTACCACGCAAAGAAAAAACACAAGAAAGAAACATGCTTGCACACACAGTAATGCTGTACTGAGATCTCCAAGGACGAAAGATGCTCACTTGCGACTGAGGAAGAAGCGATATTCACACAGCAGTGTGATCAGGAAGAATGCCAGCCCAATGGACGCCATAGCAACCAGAAGTCGCGGAATCAGTTCCCACTCCATGGGCGACGTCATCAGGTTGTTCTGACCTGCAAATGAGCCCCAAACGTGTCAAATTCTGGCATACAAAAGAACCCTGTTTTCAGCAACCATCACCATCTTCCATTAACGTCCATCGTTTAGGTGGCTGCAGCCAACTAAATGTTGGTCTTTAACCCATAACATCCTGAGGCTGATTTTTTTTTTTTTTTGATTGCGTATTGTCCTATGAAGGCTACATTACAGATTACAAGACAGATCAACCATTTTAGTTCAAGGGTGGTGTCAGAATAGCGTGGCACCTCAGGTGCCAAGTTATTCTGGCACCATGCTTGAACTATCATAGTCAAATTAATTTCAAGCTGTAGTGTATCAGGATGATAAGGGTGGCATTTTCTGTCCTTCAAGACTTCTCTTCAGAGAGCTCCAGTCTTTTAACCCTTTTAGCCCCAAGGTCCCATTTCTCAAATTTGGGAGGTGTTGCCTAACAACTATGTACCTGTTGCAGGAGATGGATTGACCATGATAATTCGAGGGTAGTGCCAGATTAGCTTGGCGCCTGAAGGCGCCAAGCTAATCTGGCACTACCCTTGAATTGTCATGGTCAATCCATCTCCTGCTGTAGGGACTCAGGGCTGAATGGGTTAAGATCACTTTTTTTTTTCTTGCAAAACATCTGGTCACTCAAAACAGGTTTGACTGTATACTGGGATTAGAAGTGCATATGGGATTTTGTTCTGGCAGTATAGTATATCGAAAGACTATGAAACCTGTGAAAAGAGTCACAATATCTTTTTGGCATGAGTACTGGCATACAATAAATAGATGAAACAATCAATCAAAGCTGCGCTATCTACAGCCCATTAGCGTAACTTGCCAAAGATTGTTCACTCCTCCTTTTCCATCCTCCTATTCTTCAAATATTGTGACGGACAAGAACCAATTTCTGATTTTGGAAATCAACCCCTTCCTTGCCAAGAAAAATTAAACAAGATCTGGCTGAAAAAAACGTAGGCCCTCATGCGGCCCTGCAGTTGTGAGGGCACATAATGATCTGTGTCCGTTGCCAACACCACATACCCAAGTTCCATGGATGGCTGGCATTGAAATTACAAAGACTTCGGAAACAAAATCTGCTGCCACTGGCAAAGAAGGGGTTGAAAAAATGATTGGCAATTCAATTTCCACAGTTGCATGGGCACATATAAGATCTACGTCTCTTGACAACACCACGTATCCAGGTTCCGTGGATGGCTGGCCGTCTCTGACATTGAAATTAGGAAGACTTCAGAAACAAAATCTGCTGCCACTGGCAAAGAAGGGGTTGAATAAATGATTGGCAACTCTGACTGACTGCAGTATCACTTCTTTTTGGACTGGATGGGGCAGGGGATGGAGGGCGATGGAGACACTGGAGGATATAAGTCAGGTTACATTTGCGCCAAACAACTCCCAACAACGAACGACTGTGATGTCACTGCAGATAGCCAGCTTGTACCATAATCATTTACAACACTCTGAACATCTCCAAGAGGCATAGATCCTCGTGAGCCCGGAGGCTTCATGAGGATCTATGCCTCTTGGAGATGTTCGGAGTGTTGTCAATGCTAACGGCACACACTAGTTATCTGCTGTGTCTTGACACTCGTTCGTTGCTGGGAGTCGTTCAGCATAAACGTGACCCAACTAATATCTGACAAGTGCAAAACTGGAGGTGCCCACCTGTCTTGAAGTAGAACTCGTTCTTGTATTCATTGAAGGCCAGGTCAATCAGCCCGCGTCCCAGACAGTAGTTGGGGAACATCATGAAGACGATCTTCAACACGCTGTGCACTCGCTCCAGGTCCTGTCCAAGGCAAACAAAACAACACAAAGTACTTAACCTATTCAACCTCACGACCGCATTCCCGAATTTTAGAAGCGTTACCTAACGATTATGCACCAGGAGCAGGAGATGGATCAACCATAATAATTCAAGGGTAGTGCCAGATTAGCTTGGCGCCTGAAGGCGCCAAGCTAATCTGGCACTACCCTTGAATTATCATGGTCAGTCCATCTCCTGCTGTATGGTGTTGGGGCTGAATGGGTTAACACCCAGACTGCTGCTGACGATACTATTGGATGGGGAAAAAAACACTCCACTACACGTATGTTTCATCTGGTGGTAATGTCATTAGTGGTCAAGGGGTCCATACTTTTCTGCTGAGCGGTATCGTTGGTAGCAGTCAAGGGGTTAAAATACATTTTTTTTCCCGCCAAGTGGCCTCATCAGTAGCACTAGCAGGCAACAGATTAACCAGCCTTTCAATTCAATTCAAAAAGTTGATTGTGTCCCCCCCCCCCCCCCACCCCACCCCACACCCGACAAAAAACAAAACAAAAAAACAAAACAAAAAACACACACACACACACACAACCCACCACATGACCACAGTGTCAGTGGTATGGGGGGTGGGGGGGGGGGGGTGTGGGTGGGTGTGGTTGGGGGGCGATGGAGACACTGGAGGATATGAGTCAGGTTACTGAGGCTAAAAGCTTTCTGTTAACCCAAATCATACTGAGGCTAAAAGCTTCAGATTTGTACACTGCCATATGCAGGCTACATTATAGTACTTACAGATAAGGACATAGACCAATGGCTTTAGTTCAAGGGTGGTGCCAGAATAGCTTGGTGCCTAAAGGCGCCAAGCTATTCTGGTACTACCCTTGAAGTATTTTAGTCAAACTTATTTCACACACTGGTGTATTCCAAATGATAAGGGTTAACGGAAAAATGGAAGGCCGTCCGTCACCAGGACGCACAATTCTGGATAAAAATCAAACATTCAGTTACCTATCCAAGCTGTGTTTCACACGATGGACAGTTGAGCACCTGGGACAGAAGTCTGGTCATGCTGTCCGTCCCGATGACGGACAATTTTAAATCCTAGCAGAAAGCCTGATTAATCCTTTCGCCCTGTCACTACTAAAAGCGCAAGCGATATGAGATGGCTCCACCATGAAGGCTCAAAGGTTCACATAAACCCTGACCAAAAACATGCCTGCCAAGCATGTGAAATACAATCACACGACCAAGAAAGCAAGACCTACAGCTTCGAAGAAAAAAAAAAAACAAGAAAAGGAAGACATAAAAGACCATTTCCACATATCCGTGTGTGATAGTTGGGAAAGGGGGGTGGGGAGGTTTGGAACGTCAAGGTCAAAGAGTCTCACCTTGTCATACGAGAAGATTTCCAGGAGGAAACTGGACACGATGCAGGTGATGCCAGTAAACAGGTTGATGACAATCAGACAGATGTAGGCTGTGCTCGGTTCGTTGAACCAGAACGATGCTGGGTACATCACAGGGGTGATTGACCACCTGCAACCGCCAACAAGGCTCTGATGCAACCATCATGTTCAATTGTAAGAAATATTCAGGAGCCAGGGGATCTAACTCATTGCATCCTGAGGATGAAATTACCAACTATTTGTAAAGGCATCCTTTGAGGACTACTACACAGTTTAGGGGACAGATCGACTGTGATAGTTCAAGGGTGGTGTCAGAATAGCTTGGCGCCGACAGGTGCCAAGCTATTCTGAGACCACCCTTGAACTATCACAGTGGGATCCACATCCTGTTGTAGCATGTCAGAGCATTACAGGTTAACCTTTGTTTGACCAGCGCCGAGTGATTTCTTGTTGCATGTGTAGGGACGGTAGGAATGTTCATCTTACCCATACATCAGGAAGAGAGCAATGACGGCTGGCAGGTTGTCTCGGGAAACATAGGCCGGGATTTGGAAGATCAGCAGGATCATGACGCACATGAAGGCGGGGATCACGTAGTTTGCCTGAAAAAAATAAAACATGCGCGAGTGGCTGGGCATGACTTTCACTATGAACCTAGCAAAGCACAGGACACTGGCCTGCTGTTGGCCGCTGTCAGCCCTCGCATGGACGCAGCAAGCGCAGGCCAATGGGCTGACAGCGGCCAACATCAGCCCAGCGGCCTGCGCTTGCTGGATTCAGTCCCCCAGGCACTCTTCTCAGCACTGGGAAGTTGTTCGGCCAGCAGAAGCCATCCACATGAGGCACATATTTTCATTTGCTTGGGTTCAGGAGGATCTCTGGGGCTGCAGTGCATCAGCAAAACACACACAGCACAGTAAAAACTGCCGTTTGAAAGTGCACAGCTGCTGGCCGGGGCAGTTTCCAAACCCGTCTGCACAACGCACAGATGTACAGAAATAAAAAAGGTCGCCGCAGATGTAATTATGCAAACATTTTTTTTAATTTTTGGGTTGTTGCAAGTAAATGTACTGTGTTTGTCTTGTACTGTGTTTGTGTTCAGCGTATAAGCGAATGCCTGTGTTTCACGAGAGCAAGTGTGTCAGATTCACTTTCAGTCCCTTCAGCCACGCCGCTAGAATTGAGTCAAGTGTCTATAAACGACTGTCATTACTACATTTATTTGTTGTTATCATAAACGGGTTAACCCTTTGACCTCTGAGAAAACGTGAACATGATCCAACTGCAAGAGACATAGATCCTCATGAGCCCCCGCAGTCGCGGGGGCTCATGAGGATCTATGCCTCTAGCTGACACCACTTTGAAGCCACGCTCCTGGGTCGTCTGTGGCTCTTTGGCACTGAATTAACCTTTTGACGACGGAACACACATATGTGTGCCCCAAGCAAAGCTCCGTTGCCGACGGGACACACACATATGTGCGCTGGCCTAGTTTCCCTATTGCCAATACCGGCAGTATGGTCTAAGGGAAGCAATCTACTATAATATGTCAAGCACTCATTTCTTTACTTGTAGAGTGACTTTTCTTGTTTGTATGGGCTGAAACCAACGAATTAGAAGCTCTAATACAAAATGTCCCCATGTGCAAAAAAAAATGGCGGATTTTGGTGTAAAAACTTTTATGTGTGAAGAAACTTTTCTGTTGTGCCTTTCTTTCTGGATTATTTACTGGTGACACACTAGAATATGTCTCTGGAATGCTAGGTGAGTGTAATTTTCACACTCTGGCTAACTAATACACTAACAGCATGTTCAGTTTCAGTGGAACCCAGTGTGAAACTGTTTTTGATTTTTGGCTTCTTACCCCATCTTCTTTATACACCTGTAAAATCTTAACATTACAAAATATTTTCTTCAGCATAGTGTCTACGAGTTCACCTTGAATTGCTTTTTCCACTGATACCAAATATGTTGGGGTATGATAAGATTTTTACAACAGACAAGGCCAATGAAATTTGTCAAAATTACTACGGTAGCAGGGAAAAATCAAGTTGGCAGACTACGGTGTCAAAAGGTTAATGAAGATTACAGGAACACAATCAACGTCCACTGAGAGTGATGGGGTTAAAGTGTGAAGACTCACCATATCCCAGACGTAGTTTCCGATCCAGTACATGACCGGGTTGATGCCCGTTACAAACTGCAGGTGCTTGGCTTTGGTGGAGCGTTCGTACACGAGGAAAACGACAAAACTGGCCGGGACAAAGGACATGGCCACGATGATGAAGATAGAGATCAACACGTCCGATCCCTCCAACCTGGGGAAAAAAAAAAAAATGCATGAAGAAGAATGTGAAATAGATTTAACTCATTCAGCCCCGACACACCACAACAAGACATGGATCAAGCATGATAGTTCAAGGGTGGTGCAAGAATAGCTTGGCGCCTATAGGTAGTGTACATTGTATTTGTATTGTGTGTCTCATTTACTGTGTAAAATATGCGCTATTTACAATAAAAAGAAAACTTAACAAGAAAAACAGTTTACTAAAATAAAAACAGCAGCAGCATCCATCTAATAGGCTGCAATGCTAGAGATCAAAATCTTTTCTAGATATTTTGTTCCAAACAGCTGCTGACAATACAGTGGCCAACATTGCAATTAAGCACTACCAACCTGTGATGTACCATACTGAATGTCATTTCTGCAACCTTTTTCTCTGATGCTCTGAAACACACACCCCCCCCCCCCCCCCCCCAAAAAAAAAAAAAAAAAATAAAATAAAATAAATAAATAAATAAATAAATAAATAAATAAATAAATAAATTAAAAAAAAATAAAATAATAAATAAATAAATAAATAAATTTTAAAAAATATTTAAAAAATTAAACCATTCAGGTCTGATGCACTGCAGCAGGAGATGGGTCGACCATGCTAATTCAAGGGTAGTGACAGATTAGCTGGGCGCCTGTCGGCGGCAAACTAATCTGGCACTGCCCTTGAATTATCATGGTTGATCCATCTCCTGCAAACTGGTGCATAATCATTAAATGACGCCTCCAAACTTTGGGAAATACGGCCGTCGGGCTGAATGAGTTGGAAAAAAAAAATCCGCCAAATGTGAGTGCAGTCTATTTGGCAGACTGTCATGTGACCCGTTCACTGCTGAGAAAAATGTAGCACCACCCAAATGCAAGAGGTATAGATCCTCATGAGCCCCTGCAGATGCGGGGGGGGGGGGGGGGCTCATGAGGATCTATGCCTCTTGCTGACGACACTATGTTACTTGGACGGCTGGGGATTGTTGACATTGAATTTACAATGATTTCATAAGCACAGTCTGCGTCCACTAGCGGTGACGGCAGTGACATTCTGGATTCTTGCAAAACACTACGGAGTACTCAACTGAAATAAAAGAGAGAAACTTTGTACATAGAAAATCTTCAACTGTTCAGACTGACACCACATGCACTTGAACATGATTTCCGTCATTCTCGGCTTTGGTGTGAGAGCGTGGTTACTGAAATGTTTAGTTGCAACTTCATCATCTGCATGTTCAGCATGACTACAAGCACTGACATGCAGGCTGAGGATTCGTTTTTACAGCAAACGTCTTTTAACTCCAGTTATGTTAATAAGTCTGGTTAACGTTTCCAACTTCAATCTCTGGGTTTGAAATCTAGCCCTTTGGTTGTCGGTCGCGGTTGTTGTCACAATGATTCCTGCAGGAATCATTGCGACAAAAACTGCTACTGACACGCAAAGGGTTAACTCATTCAGCCCCGACACGCCACGGCCAGACATGGATTGAGCGTGATAGCTCAAGGGTTGTGCCAAAATAGCTTGGCGCCCATAGGCGCCAAGCTATTCTGGCACAACCCTTGAACTATCACGCTCGATCTGTTTCCAGAAGTGTAATACATTCTTCAGGGGGCAACTTCAAAATTTGCGGATTTCGGTCCTGGAGCAGAATGTGTTAAGACATGCACCATTCGATTCAGCCTTGACAATGACAAGCTAGTTACAACAAGATGAAGAGCGACTGTGACAGTTCAAAGATGGTGCCAAAACAAGCTCAGTGGCTCTAGCTAGTCGAACCCTTCTCATCCTGATACACTATTGAAAGAAATAAATTTTACTATGAAAGTTCAAGGGTGGTGTCAGAATCGCTTAGTGCCTGTGGCGCCATGCTATTCTGCCACCACCCTTGAACTAAAATGGTTGATCTATCTCCAAATCTATAATGTACTCTTCAAAGGACAATAAGCAAATTTAACAAAAAATTCAGTCAGGATGTAATGGGTTAAGCTAAGCACCAATGTTTAGGCACTGCCATTGAGCCAACATGCTTGATCCAACTCCTGTACTGTTATGTAGTGTTCCGGATATGACTCATAAACAGTCATTCAGAAATCAGAAATGGGTCCAACGTGCACGTTTCGATGAAAACAGCCCGGACCCAAAAAATATTGCATGTTTGTATGGGCTTTTAAATCGACTGTTTTTGTTGAAACACGTGCAATTTTGACCTACTGCTGATTTCCGCAAATCGTCTACATGTATTTGGGAATCGAGGTACTCCTTGTGAAATTGCAGTTACTGGTAACGAGCTTAACCCATTTAGCTCTGACGCCCTGCAGCAGGAGATGGATTGACCATGATCATTCAAGGGTAGTGCCAGATTGGCTTGGCGCCTTCAGACGCCAAGCCAATCTGGCACTACCCTTAAATGATCATGGTCATTCCATCTCCGGCAAACAGTACATAGTCGTTATAGGCAACACCTCTAAAATTGGAAAATGCAGTCATGGGGCTAAATGGGTTAATTACTCTAGGCCATGGACCAAGCACAGATGCACATGAACAAAACGCTGGGTCAAAACAGCGCCTAGTCTACATATTTGTCTGCTGGGTGGAGATTGCCAAGACCACAGACCAGTAGACACTGACACAAAGCTTGAAACACAGCCAGGAGCTCCGAATATGCATCAAATGCCGTTTCTCATACACACAAATATATTAACGGTGACCCTACCGTTGTCGGCTTCTGCAAGAAGATTGCAAAAAAACTGATGAACCATGATCGACCATGAGAAATAGTTGACGAGTTTGCTGGTCTGTGACCCTGGACCTTATTGCTCTGAGCTGAAGGTCCAAAAATCACAGACCTGCACACCAGGTGATCAGCTGGCAATTATAAAAATAACATTTACAGTAAACGTCACTCTAACAAGGTTGGATATAAGCAAACTTATTTTTAGAAGAATATTTTAGCTCACTACATTTTCCTTTGTTGTTTTTTGCTTTTTTATTTTTGCTTATTTTCCTATGAAGGCTACATTACAGATGACATGACAGATCAACCATTGTAGTCCAAGGGTGGTGCCAGAATAGCTTGGCGCCTCAGGCGCCAAGCTATTCTGGCACCACCCTTGGACTATCAAAGTCAAAATTTATTTCATGCAATAGTGTACCATGATGAAAAGGGTGAAGCTTATAAAAAAACTTCGGTTGTAACAACAAGAAAAGTTTGGGTCCCCTGGCGATTTGCTATATTATAAGTTTACTGTGCATGTATTTAGATCAAACAGCCAGTACAGAGAAACCCGTTTGGAGTGACCAACGTTTTTGCAAGAAAACCTGTTGGCTGTCAGTAATGTTTTTTGGTCCTGATGATTCTTTGCAAAAAAAAAAAGCTACTAACAGCCAAAGGGTTAACTCTTTGTGCCCAAGGTACAAAATACCCACATTTTGGAGATATCCTCTGAGGACTGCATTGCAATTCAGGAGACAGATCGACCATGATAGTTCAAGGGTGGTGGCAGAATAGCTTGGCGCCTATAAGCGCCAAGCTATTCTGCCACCACCCTTGAACTAACATGGTCGAGCCGCATCTTGCTGTGGTGGGTCGCGGGCAGAATGAGTTAAAGACAGGTGCTCCCGCACGACAAGTCGCGGTGAGCGACAAGTGTCACCTAGCTGTTATTAAAGACAAAAATCGGCCCAAGGACCTCTAGCTTGAATGGGACCTGGCTTTAAGGTCTGAGTTCAGCAGTTCAGCTGATGATGTACAAATAAAGGACAAAGAGAATCCAGTAGATCCTCTTCAGGGTGGGGCAGGGTGGAGTGGGGTGGATTGAAGGGTTGCTGTACATTTACACGCAATAGGCGATTTCTGGAAATCAGAAGTAGGTCCAAACTGCACGTGTTTCAGCACAAAAAAAAGGATTAAAAGCCCAGACAAACATGTGACATCGCATGTTTGTCCGTGCTTTTAATCCACTGTTTTCGTAGAAACACGTGCAAATATGGCATGTTTGTCCTGGCGAAAACAATGGATTAAAATGGATGATTCCCCTTGGTTTGTGTACAATGGATTAAAAGACCGGACAAACATGCAACATCGCATGTTTGTCCAGGCTTTTAATCCACTGGTTTCATTGAAACATGCAGTTTGGACCTACTTCTGATGTCCAGAAATCCTATGTTGAGCATATGGTGCTTGTTTCAATTCGCAAAAAAAAAAAAAAAAAAAATAGCATGAATGCAATCTAACCCCCTGCCAGGATGTGTGGGGTAGGATGGTGGATGGAATGTGTTGACTATAAAATAGAGATCATTGAAGACGAGAAGACATGTATCTGTACTCACACAAAATCCATAGTGTTGAGAACATTGTTGGTATCATTCCACGGATGGTTGATTGCCGTGATTCCTGAAAGCAAACACAAATTATGAGCAATACAGATCAGTAATAATAATAATAATAACTGTAATAATGATAATAATAACAGTAGTAGTAGTAAATAATAATAATAATAATAATAACACACTCTAGTTTTATTACACATCGGCTTGACCCTTTTCATAGTGATATACATATACTACTGCTCGACGTTAATTTGATTATGATAGTTCATGGGTGGTGCCAGAATAGCTTGGCACCTGAGGCGCCAAGCTATTCTGGCACCACCCTTGAACTAATATGGTTTGATCTATCTTGTAATCAATAATGTAGCCTTCATCGAACAATAAACACATTTAACCCTTATCATTCAGAATGAATACAGCAGTGTGTGAAATAAGTTTGACTAAAATAGTTTAAGGGTAGTGCCAGAATAGCTTGGCATCTCTAGGCGCCAATCTATTCTGGCACCACCCTTGAACTAAAGCCATTGGTCTATATCCTTATCTGTAAGTACTATAATGTAGCTTGCATATGGCAGTGTACAGTTTTGAAGCTTTTATGGGTATGGGTTTAAAAAAAAAAAAATCAGTCTCAGGGTGTAATGGGTCAAAGCATCTCTGCCAAGTGAACCCAACGCAGTCGCTCATGTGAAACATGCTCATTCACACAGTAAGATCTTGTGATGCGAAGGACAAGCTAAAGCAGCCATTGGAAGTTTTGGAAATATTGATCACTTGTTTTCTGGGGAATATTTTTCAATCCTTCGGCTATTGGTCGCGGTTTTTGTTGCGATGATTCCCTCAGAAATCATGACAAAAAGCACTACCGACAGCCAAAGTTACCTCTTTTCATCCTGATACACAAGCGCTTAAAATAATTCGACCATGATAGTTCAAGGGTGGTGCCAGAATAGCTTGGCGCCTGAGGCGCCAAGCTATTCTGGCACCACCCTTGAACTAAAATTTGTGATGCATCTCCTGATCTGTAATGTAGCCTTCATAGGACAGTAAGCAAATTTGATAGAAATCAGCTTCAGGGTGTAATGGGTTAAATTAAAATAAAGTTGACAGAAACCGAGCCAGAGTGCCACTATCGAGTGAGATTGCTGGGGGTTGTGCCTCTGTGCGCAGGCAGAACCCCCAACAGTCCACATGATAATACCAGAGCCAATTCCCAGGTGGCAAGCTACTCTGACACTACCCATAAACCGTCGCTGTAGTATCTTTGGGATAAATGTGGATGAATGTGTTCAACCTACCATAGGCGGCAGGGTTTCCCTTGGAGGCGGGCAGGTTTGCGCGTAGGATGGCATTGTTGATTGCATTCAGGAACACTGGCACAGAGTGGTATCCTTTGTGGTTGAACCACAGCTGAGAAAAGAAAAAGAGGAAGCATTATAGTCATGGCAAAGTGCCACACAAGTATGCTTATCTGATATTTTCATAAATTTCAGTTAGTTAACCCATATCATACTGAGGCTAAAGGCTTCAAATTTGTACATTGTAGTACATAAAGATAAAGATCACCAATGGCCTTAGTTCAAGGGTGGTGCCAGAATAGCTTGGCACCTCGAGGCGCTAAGCTATTCTGGCACTACCCTTGAACTATATGTCAAAGTTATTTCACACACTGGTGTATTCCAAATGATAAGGGTTAATTAGTGGGTTTTAATGTTCATGCAAGCTACTAAGGCCACCTAAAGATGCCCATAAAATACAGACCCAAAAGGTGACTGTCAAGTGCATAAAATACAGAGAAATACCCAAGAAAGACACAGGCTTAGAATAGAAAGTACACTTCTACTTGTTCTTTGTAAGCTCATTTCTCATTGTGACATTTTCATGTCTGTGATTACATTTGTATGTGGCATCCATTTCCGTTTTCGGGATTCATGAAGCATCTTGAATCTGAATTCAGAAAAAGGTACAAAATTGCCACGTAACATCATGACTGCAGTGCTGATGTTGTTGGCTTTTAGGCTGTCGGTAGCGCTTTTTGACGCGATGATTCCTGCAGGAATCAACGCGTCAAAAAGCACTACCAACAGCCAAAGGGTTAGTTTTGAAAATGACACGTGAACTGGTCTGTAATTTGGGGGCCATATGACACAAGCATGCACCCAAACATCCAAACAGCATGCATCCACAGATATTCACAACATCCTAACCAAACTGTGTCGTACCTAACATCCTAACCAAACTGTGTCGTACCTTCCCAACGTTGCGCACAGCCAGTTTCTTGTACAGTGTTGGCGCATTTTCACCAAAGTTTTCTGGAACATCCCTCTGTATAAGCCCAAAGGAGATGGCACCATACCTAGAACACATCAAAGCAAAATTATTACAAAAAATCTGGGGCAGATAAGTTACCCCTCGGGTGAAGGGAGGGGGGGTGGGGCTGGGGTGGGGGTGGGGGGGGGTAGTGGTGGTGGTGGTGGGAGGAGGGGGGGGGGGGTGTTTGTTTGGGGTATATTGGAGACAGATGTGCCCAGGCAAGGAATCATGCTTTCAGACTAGAGAAAATCAAATTGTTGCTTTTCTTCCTTTTATTTTATCATTCATTTTCTTTATTTCATTTCTTGTCTTTCACTGCTGAATATAAAATCTTTAGATTATAAATGTGCTGAAATGTGATTTTGGATCTTATGGCCCTGAAGACAGTTTGCATGAGTGAACTTAGTCCTGCGAAAGCCACTAAGCAAGGTGCTCCGCTATAGCCTTAAAGTATGATTACACGTAAATTTGAAGAAACATTTCAGCACCATTTGTGTTTGTTATGCCTTGTCGACACACCTAATGAACTTTAACAGCAGTTGGGATACAAGGCAATAGCACACGCGTAATCGCTCTTATTTATTCTGCGCTGCCGTTAGTGTGTCAATCTATTTTTAGCTGTTTCTAATACTGATAGAGTTGTATCTATAGAACAGAGTGGAGTCATTGTCAGGTTACTTGATATAAAGATGACGTGTGCTGAACTGGATTGTGTTGTGTCTAAATGAACCATAGCTAGACCTGCGTGTAGAGTTTCGTAACCATCAGTTACAGAAGTGTCTTTGAACACTTATGGCGGTAGTGGGCCTTCAACTTACCTGTGGAGACGTTTGTCGTAAGTGGTGTACAACAAGTAATCCTCGGTGATTTGACCGGTGATATTCACCAGTAGGTCCTGGGTCACCACAGTGAAACTGGGCGCGTTCTTGTGGCTGGCAGAGCTGCATTTGTAGCCTGACCCGTCGGCAGCGCACTGGCACGAAGGGTAGTAGTGATCCTTGGAATAACTGGGCCCTGTAGTGTAGAAAGGAACGCAAACATTATCTCTCCATTTTCGACATGTTCAAAGCCTTCACTGCAAAAGGACGCGGACTGCGTTTTTGAAATCACTGTATATTCAGCGTAAAATAATGCCAAGCCGTCGAAAGAATATGACTATAAAGTGGTTTTAGCAAGAGGCATAGATCCTCATGAGCCCCCACAACTGCTGGGGCTCATGAGGATCTATACCTCTTGCAGTTGGGTCATGTTCAATTTGTCTCAGCAGTGAAGGAGTCAACTCAAAGAGTGCATATTGAAACTGTTCATCAGCCACAAAATTTAACATGCTCACTCTTCACCCTTTGGCTGTTGGTGGCACTTTTTACCACCATAATTCCTGCTGGAATCATCGCCACAAAAAAACGCTACCGACAGGCAAGGTGTTAACACATTTGCGATGATCTGCATCTGAATGTACAGTTTTAAGCCGTGCATGTCTCTACTGAGTCTTGCCTTGCACTTGCCTTGAAATATCATGACTGATCCATCTCCCACCATGGAACCTTAACCCTTATCATTCGGCATACACCAGTGTGTGAAATAAGTTTAACTAAAATAGTTCAAGGGTAGTGCCAGAATAGCTTGGCGCCTCTAGGCGCCAAGCTATTCTGGCACTACCCTTGAACTTATGCCATTGGTCTATATCCTTATCTGTGAGTACTATAATGTAGCTTGCATATGGCAGTGTACAGATTTGAAGCTTTTAGCCTCAGTATGATATGGGTTAATAACCACCGATAAAAAATTGGTTCTGTCCCTCCCCCTTTGTAATGAAGAGCATAGTGCCTGTATCTTTAAACACTCGACTGCTACTGATGATAACGTCTGGCGGAAAAGATGTGCAACGATACTTTTCCACTGAACGGTATTGTCTGTAGCACACAAACATATAAACAAACACTCCGTGTTTCTTTCAAAAGTTTGAACTTCTTTTAAAAAAATTTACATTTCACATCTAAAATGTACATTTCACATTCAAAATGTACATTTTACATTGAAACTCTTTTCACATTCAAAATTTACATTTCACGTTTAAAATTTACATTTCACATTTTAAAATGTACATTTCACATTTAAAATTAAAATTTTTCCCATACAACTTTATTGTCCGAGGAGAAATTTTGGGATTTTGACATGAGTAGCACCACTTAACCTGCTTAAAATAAAAATGATTACTTTTCTTTGCACTCACCAAGAGGAGAGAAATCTGTCTCATTGTCCTCAATCATCAACTGCCTGTTGTTGACAAACGTATGATGTTCTGCCAACCACTGACACTCGGCGTTAAAGACGAAAGTCAGCGCGTGGGTCCCGTTGTCGTGCTTGTACCAGCTCTCGTCTCCTGGCGATCCATACAGAGACCATGGTGACTGCAGAACGCAGCTCGCCCCGACCCCTGACACAAGTTTGAAAGTCTCTAGGAGTTGAGAAGCCACTGCATCTTTGGGATTCACCTGGTAAGAAGACAAAGCAAGAAAACAGTAAGTTTGCACTGGGAAGGGGAGGTGGGCAGAGAAGGGGGTGGAGTGTTGAAGAGGCAAATGTTTTACTGTAAAATCATTGGATAACACCAAGAGCATTGATTGAATGAAAGTATCCGAAAGGGATTAACACTTTATTGACTTCCTTTCTGCTGAGAAAAGTCGACACCACCCAAATACTGGCGTCATAGATCCTCATGAGCCCCCGCACATGCGGGGGCTCATGAGGATCTATGACTCCTGCTGGCCTTACTTTATCACAATCACACTCCTCAGACGGCACTGATTTCATAAACACAACTTGTGGTCACTGAAGTTAACTCCCCTCATAATGGTTGTCTCCCTTGATTTGTTGTTGCTGATCAGCAGAAGTGAATCGAGGGAGACGAGCAGTGCACACTCCATTAACCCTTTGGCTGTCAGTAGCAGCTGTTTGTCACAATGATTCCTGCAGGAACCATCGCGACGAAGCCGCTACCAACAGCCAAAGACCACCACAACAAACTCATGAACATGCTTTACAAAGGAACAACCAGACCAGCAACGAAGGAAACACACTTCAGAATAAGGAAGACAAATAAATTTACTGGGCATAACGGAATAAATCGTTTTAAAATAACGAGGGCAAACCCGTTCCACCACAGTGGCAAGCAAGAAGCAAGGGGTCACGCTGGTGTTTCCAGTTTCGCTTGCGTGAACGCGAAGGGTCAGTAAAAAATGTGTACGACACGGAAAACAATGTGCGACACTTTCTAGACCATTGTCTATTTCTCTTCCAGGACTATTTTCTTTCTCGCCAACACTACCAGACGTTTCACTGTCCACAACTTTCGATTAATAATAATAATAATAATAATAAATAGCTCTCTTCTTCAGGAAAACACTGGACTCAACTGCGCATGCACAACAGCACACCCTCTCTCTCAGACACACGCACAATTATACACTACTTTAACCCACCCCATCCCTTCCCAACACCTTACATCCACTTCTCTGTCACATGAGATCCAGAATCAGAATAAAAGGCAGTTAACAATTCGCTAAGAAACTACCCCCACACAAAAAAACAACAAAAAAAAACAAACAAACAAAAAAACCGGTGATTCACTTCTACTTATCTCCTTCTAGAATAATAACCGGTTGAATAACCACAATGACTGAGCAGTCTCTAGCTGATTTATCACAATGCCCAGACACAAATAGGAGGTCGTCTTGAAGAATTTTTGGGCAGAAATCGTGTATTTGGGAGGCCTTGCGCATTTTTAGGTGTGTGCATACAACGCACACACCTCCTAAAAATGTGCAAGGCCTCCCAAAAGCACGAATTAAGCCCCAAAAATGTAATGATCACGACCCTTTCAGAAGTCAATCAAAAATAGGGGCAACAGACCTTAGATCGTGCGCTGAGTCCTTCACTGGTGAAGGGAATGAAGTGCCCCCTCGGCTGCGTCACATTGTAGTACTGCAGCGTGCTTAGCTCCAGTGGCGGCAGGTCATCCACGGACGGGGCCGCCAGGGCCACAGTCATGGCGATGGCAACAAAGATGGCTGGGAGGATGATCTGGGAGAAGAGAGAGCGCCAGTTGCGTGTGATGTAGTGGAAGCGCTTGATGATGACGGCCTTGAAGTGGTTAAGCAGCAGGAGGTGTGGCTTCAGGACGTGGCTCCCGCGCCCTTCCAGCAGAATGCGAGGACTCTCAGAGCAGTCTGAAAACATCCCAACAACACAGCAATAAGTTGGCACTTAACCCATTTAACCCCATAGCCACATTTCCTACATTTTGCAGGTGTCACCTAACGAATGTGCACCAGTTGCAGGAGACGGATCGACCATGATAATTCAAGGGTAGTGCCAGCTTAGTCGATCCAACTCCTGCTGTATTGCATCTGGGCTAAAGGGTTAACCCAACTGTACACAAAGGGGTTAAAGCATGCCAAATAAGCTACGAATTTTAGCAGGGAAAGCTGAACTTTAAATAAACGCAGCCCTCCCTTTCCTGCCGCATACACACTAGAGTGGCCATGGCAACTAGATAATCTGGACATTCACAATTGTGAGTTTCGTCCCCCCAGAAAAAGAGTGTTGGGAGTCATTTAGAGGTCAGTTTTCCCGGGTAAAATTCATTGCATATTTGGCGCACTAAAACTCAATCATGGAGCTGCTGCGGAAGTGTCATACAGCATTCCCTCTGGCAATGCAATGCCACACTTCCGCAGCTATTGATGTGGGTGTGTCTTGAACGAGTTAATTAATGCTGAGCTGGTACACCTCGCCCTATCATGGGTGCAAATGTACATAGGGCATATGTACACAGGGCTTTTGCACATTAAATAATAATAATAATAATACCGTTATTATATAGGCGCTTTTTCTCCATTTTTGGGCAAATCGACTCAAAGCGCCGCGAACTGAAACCCAACATGCACACTCACGTAACAGACACAGATTTACGTCATTTAAGACAAACACAGTACAAGACAGACGAAGGGCCAGTTCAGCTACTGAAGTTACAGAGATTTTTGATCGCTTGTATTTGAAATTTGTAAAGTGGCCTGAAACCGGTACCAAGGTGTGGGGGGTGGGGGGATGGGTGGGGGGTGGAAGAACCGGAGTACCTGGAGAAAGAACCCCCCCACATGACCTGTTCGTCCACAAGTGTATAATGTACATAGGGCATAATATGTACATAGGGCTTTTGCGCATTATCTGTTCTTCCACAAGTGTATAATGTGCACAATCCTAAAGAAAACATGTTCAAGTCTAACTAAGAATATGATTTCAGAAAATCATCACATGATCTCAGTTGTCACATCAAAAAAAAAAAAAAACATGCAGTTTTGCAGCAGTGTCGGAATGCTTATCTTTTTTTGCCTACATGTTTTCTTTTGGTCTGTACTGATGTGCACAGCGTTCACATCAGCACAAATGGATAGTGTGCATAAACCGCAGAGTGATATGGTGGCACTAGGCTGACCCTTTACACCCTGAGGCTGAATCTTTTGTAATTTGTTTATTGTCCTACAAAGGCTACATTACAGATTACGACATCGATCAACCATTTCAGTTCAAAAGTGGTGCCAGCAGAATAGCTTGGCGCTATTCTGGCACCACCCTTGTACTGTCATAGTCAAAATTAATTCAAGCCACAGTGCATCAGGATGAAAAGGGTTAATACAGACCTAATCCCCCCAAAAAAAACATCACTTACCATGCACAAAGTTCATAGAGGACATGACATTGTGGTTCCTTCGCGGGCTGTCCCCATGACCCTGACCCTCCGTGAGATCCTCCAGCACCAGCAGGTTGGTGTCCGACGACTGGAATCCGTCTCCTCCGTACGCCCCGCTCTCTGACAGCCCTCCCTTGTCGGGATCGAGGAGACTGTCGAGAGACGAGGCCCCATCGGCGGCGGGCAGCACGGATGTTGCTGAAGGGGCTTCAACCGGCTGTGGCTGGTTGATGGGGAGGGAATCGCACGACAGGGCATCGGCCGGCTTGCTGGAGTTGTCTCCGTTTGCGCCTGACAGAGAGAAAACCACAGCATTAACTCCTTCACTGCCAGTGGACGCGGACTGTGCGTTTGAACCCATCACAAATTGAATGCTGTCAACGGAACACAGATACAAAGTGGTCTCAACAAGGGGCATAGATTCTCATGAGCCCCCGCAATTGCGGGGGCTCATGAGGATCTATGTCCCTTGCAGTCGGGCGGTGTTCAGTTTTTCAGCAAAGGGTTCAATGTTTTTTCACATGTGTATAAACCCGTTTGAACATGCAGCCACTGGTTCTGTTGACAGTATCAGTGGAACAGTCAAGTGTTCTTTCACATGTGTATTAACCCTTTTGAACATGCAGCCACTGTTACCGTAAGCAGTACCAGCAGCCGCATGCAACCAGAGGGGTTACAGCTTTACTCCAAGCAAACACCAGACAGAAAAGTAGCAGCTGTCATAAGACACCGGTCAGATTTGAAACTTGTCACGTTTAACCCTTTGACTGATACTGACATCTTTCCCCCGCCAAGCAGCATCATCAGTCAGCAGTCAAGAGGTTAACCCTTTCGCTGCTGAAAAAAGTGAATACAATCCAACGGCGAGATACAGATAAATAATAATTAATAATAATTACGGTATTTATAATGCGCTCATCTTATAATAATTATAACTCTAAGCGCGCACTCACAACTCGCGCACGCATTCGCACGCTTTTGACAATGACTCATATACCACAAATACATTACGACAGTCAGCTTAGGGTGGGGAGCGTGATGGCGTTATAGTGCTAGGACTGTTCAAAGAGGTGAGTTTTGAGGGCGGACTGGAAGGAGAGAGTGTTTCTGACGGAGAGAGAGTGGGAGAGTGTTCCAGGTGGATGGACCGTAGACGGAGAAGGAGCGGGGGCCGAAAGTGCTGAATACAGATCCTCCTGAGCTCTTGCTGTTGCGGGCGTTCATGAGGATCCGTCCCCTCCGTACGCGCAACAGCAGGGGCTCATGAAGACCTACGCCTCTGTTGACACTTCCATATATCCATGTACCTTGTATCCATGCTTCTTGCCTTGACTTAATAAAGTGTTCAGACACAGAGTCTGCATCCACTGGCAGTAAAGTGGTTACCAGGACAAATGTGAAAGTAACTGCAGCGAAAATACAATGTGCACATGTTTCTGGAGCAAACAGGAATAATTGCCCTGGGCCCCGCCCTCCCCTCCCCCCCCCCCCCATCACCACCCAAATCAAATGCTTCCAGAGACCCCCAAATCTAATGCTTCCAGAGAATCAACACAAAGAACACACCTTCCTCTTCCAAAGCCGCGGCCTCCGTGATCTTCAAGAAAATCTCTTCCAGACTGGTATCCATCACACCATAGCTGTTTACGTGCAGTTCCCCAAGGGAGGTGTCCAGAGCATGGAACAGCTTTCGGAAGTTTCCTTTCTTCGCCTCCTCGAACGGCAGAATGTAGTGAAGCTCACGCTGCGTTTCCAACACCAGGTACGCGGTCGGGACGTGTCTCTCGATGAAGGCGCCCACATTTTCCGCTCTGCACGGCGAGGAGGTTCGAGGTTTGGCTTTGGGGTTTGCGTCAAGCAGCTCATCATCTGGAGAAGGATAAACGTGAACTAATTAACATTAATTCATCAATATTAACCCTTTGGGTGTCGGTAGCGATTCTGGTGCTGAAATCACATCGACCAAAATGGTTGCTGACACCCAAAGGGTTAACTAATTAAAACTCATCTGCTCTGTGAAGGCACGGGACAGTAGGCCTATTCTTCTGAAAAAGCAAGATATTATTTGTAATACAATGAAAATCTTGCTTTTCACAAAAATATGGACTTCCCTCTCTGGCCTTCAGAGTACCTCATTCCTGTCCATAATATATACTAATGGTCAAAACTTAGGGCCACTTTTTATTTCAGACACACCGACAACACCACACAAATAATGTAACAATACTTTGAGTCACTACTTTGCTTATTTATTCAGTAACAATTTCATTTAAGTTTTGAGTAAATCAAGCAATTGTAACAACAGCAGTACATTAGAATGTTCACCCACCCCTCATTTGAAAAGTCACACAAGACCAGTCAGTAGTGAGTGTACCCACCATTTGCAGCCAAGCATTCAATGCAGCGCTGACATATGGAGTTCACCAGGGTTCGGAGAACATGTGGGATCGCTTCCCACTCTTGATGCAGGAACTGAGTCAGCTGGGGGACGTCTTGAGGCGGGGGGTGGTTGCTGACTACTCGTTGCCCCAGCACGTCCCAAAGGTGGGAGCCAGATCAGGTGAACGAGCTGGCCACTCCATCCTCATGATGCCCTGTTGCTCAAGGTACTCATCCACCACACGGGCGTGATGAGGTCGCGTGTTGTCATCTTGCAGAACAGCATTGTCGCCTATGGCTTGGAGAGCTGGCTGGATGAAGGGCTCCACAATCTCGTCCCGATAGCGCAGTCCAGTCAGGGTGCCTTGATGACGTATAGGGGGGTCCTGCCTTCCCTGCTGAAGCCTGCCCAGACCATGTCTGAGCCTCCTCCGTAGCGATCCACCTCTTGGACGCAACCATCCATGAATCGCTCACCCTGGCGTCTCCAGACCCTCGCCCTGCCGTCGTTGAAGGACACAGTGAACTGTGACTCATCAGTAAACAGGACCTGAGTCCACTGGAGTCTTTTCTACCTCACATGTTGATGACACCAGGCAACCCGGGCTCTGCGATTAGCTGGAGTGAGGGCTATTCGCACAGCTGCTCTGCATGAAGCCAGGCCAATTTTGAGCAGACGTCAGTAGACTGTGCTTCTGCTGATGCTAACGTTTGCAGCTTGCATCAGTTGATGTTGCAGAGTGGTTGACGTGACAGTTCGGTCATTCTGCTGGTGCAGCACAGGGGTCCTGAGCAGGGTCATCGTTCTGCCCTTCCAGGTTCTTGGAATCGTGCCAGCAGCCTCTGGATCACTGAATGGGACACCCCAAGACGTCTCCCAACTTCTCGTCCGGAAATTCCATCCTGCAGCCATGCTAGCGCTCGGCTTTGATCTACTGGCGTTGGGCTTCGTCGTGGTGGCATGGTTAGGAAAGTGACAATTATGCCCCTACTGTACTGGTATTTGTAGCGAAACAGAAGTGCTCAGTGTTCACGACTGACCCCTTTAGCACGTGCATCACAACTTTCCTGAGTGTTTCCATCTGTCTGCCTTTGGTACGCTTGCCAATATTGCACAGCTTTTCACAAAAACTGACGATGTTTGACATGCATTTGACACGTTCGTGGAAACTGATGAATTGTTGTCTATTGTTCCCTGTACAGTGGACTGTCTAAGGTCAACTTTTAACCCATTTGGATCGAAAGAACATTGTTTTTTATTAGCGTACTTGCAACGATAAACAATGACACAAAAAGGTGGGGTGGCCTTTAAGTTTTGACCATTAGTATATGATCAACTCATGTAATTTTACGTAATATTTATAAAACTGGGCACCAGTTGTGGGAGATCGATTGGCCATGATAATTTCAGGGCACTGCCAGACAAGTCTGCTGCCTTTTCAGGTGCCAAGCTAATCTGGTGCTACCCGTCACTGCTGTGCTGAGAGGTCCAAAGAGTGAATGTGTGAACGTTCAAGCCGAGGACCACATTACACAAATCGACAAGGGTGGCTTAGATTAATGTGGTGCCTCTGAGGGCAATAACCCCTCCCACCCTGCTACTGCATGAGACTGTGTTTCTTAAATCTTTGTTAACTCGGATTCAAAGAAATTTATCTGTCCAAGCAACGTCGACACAAAGTGGGGTCAGCAAGAGGCATAGATCATCAACTGCGGGGGCTCATGAGGATCGATGTCTCTTGCAGTTGTCTCTTGCAGTCTCAGGCAGTGGGCTTAAAAACACTACGTTGTGCTGGCCTTTCCCACAAAGGTAACCCTTTGGCTGCTGTTTGTGCTTCTTGTTGAGGTGATTCCTGCTGGAATCACCCTGAACAAAATCGCTACCAACAACCAAAGGGTTAAAATGTAAGCTACCCAGAAAGATCTATGAACGTTTTATTTAAAAAAATCATCACTAAACCAAAACAAAATCAAACCAAAACAGTACCACCCACCATCATCACCATCGCTCTCGCCGCAAAAGTCGTCGTCACTGTGCCTTTCCTCCGGCTCGGACTTCACCAGCTTCAGGTGGTAGCCGTCACCGATGTTGTTCTTCAGGAACATGGAGGAGCCACAACACTTGAGCTGACCGTTAGAGATGATGGCGATACGATCGCCCAGAATGTCCGCTTCGTCCATGTGGTGGGTGGAGAGAAGGATCGTGCGGCCTGAAATCATAAAAATCCAGAACAGAAATTACATGAAAAATATTGAAATTATTGAAAATGATCTACGGATAAACTACGCCCAATGATCCATGGCAAGCAAGAGGCGTAAATTCTCATGAGCCCCTGCAGATGCATGGGCTCATGAGAATTTACGTCTCTTGCAGGCGTGCCCTCCAAATATCGGCGCTGTACTATAGCGACGGGCCTCTAGGTGCAGCTTTGACCGTTGTTTTTATGTTGCCTAGATGGGAGATTATTTTCCTTTCGATGGTAATTTGTTTCTGTTGTTAACTTGTATTTTTATGTACTAGCTTTAGTCAAGTAGGAATTTAACAATAGAGCATAATTATACTAGTGTGTTCAGGAGACTTAAGGCTGTCTTAAAATTCTGTTTTTGTCAGGGTGGTTCGGGTCGGGATGAGACCACTGGCGCTGGCCATTAGAAGCCTTGGCGACGGGCTTCACCCATCCCGAGTCATTGTCCATTTTGTAGCTCTGTTATTGTAATTTGTGGAATGAGCGAGTGAGTGAATGTGAGCAGTTTCTGCGGTGGCAAGACAATTTTTGCTGTGTATGATTATTTTCTATCACAGCAACAATAAAGTCATCTTGAATCTTGAATCTTGAAACAAGGTCGCCCAAGGGCTGTTCTGTCTGAACCCAGTTCAAAAGCTGACGTTCAGCTTTCTGGGATTTTCAAAAAAGCCGAATCAGTCTCCAGGACTGAAAACTGTCACCCATGAAATTAACGTCAGCGCAGTTCAATTTGGTCGAGATGGCATCTCTGTGCTTAGAAAGGCATGCACGTAAGTGCTCCATCACATCTCCCAGGTCTTCCCAGTTACTTTTAAGATCATACGATTACTGGTCTCATGTACAAGTACTAATGAACTGGGTGGGGTTCAGTTTTTCTCAGCAGACAAGGGGTTAACGCTTGACACGTCAACAAGAAGAAAGGAAACTCACCTGGCTTGAACTTGACAAGGAGGTCCCAGATGGCTCGCCTGGCATAAGGGTCAACGCCGGCCGTGGGCTCGTCAAGAATGACTGTGCGCGAGCCGCCCACAAAGGCGATGGCAACGGACAATTTGCGCTGCATGCCTCCAGACAGACAGTCCACGCGAGTGTGACGCTTGTCAGGCAAACCCAAGTCCTCTATCATCCTGCACACACCAAGGCAAGTTTGTGAGTACACTCCTTAACCCTTTTAGCCCCGGGACCCTGCAGTAGGAGATGGATTGATCATGAATTGATCATAATAATTCAAGGGTAGTGCCAGATGAGCTCATCTGGCACTACCCTTGAATTATCATGAACAATCCATCTCTTACAACTGCTACATAGTCATTAGATAACACCTCCAAAATTTGGGAAATACAGCTGTGGGATTGTATGAGTTAACATCCCAAAGGCAACAAAGATTTACTCAGGATGTGCATGCGCTACTTGAAATAAAAACGAAAACGTAACCCATTACACTGAATGTGTGTTGCCGGCGCCAACCCAGTCTAAAAGGCAAAATAAACTTAAGACAGAATGGAGACGCTGCACTGTTATGTTTCCAGCAAAATAAAAAGGAAATCACTAAAGACAAAATCAGTACAATCATGAAGAGTGAAGGGCCAGCGTAACCCTTTGGCGACAGGAATCACTCGAGGCAAATTTGTATCGTTACATTGTTGTGTAATGTTCTGTGCATCTACTGTGGGAAATCAGGGTATTTACCCGACCACATATAGTAATGCACCTTCGTGTTTGTGTATGTATGTTTCTCCTGCCTACTTCCTAAGTTCCGGAGAAAGACATGGGTTATATAAGAGACCTGATGCATCCCTTTGAGGATGTAGATGATCGTCTTGTTCTATACCTGCGTATTTCTCTGTGGGCTGGCGAATGGGTGCCTGATAGGCGGGGGCAGGGGATCTAACTGTTTGTCTGTCCAGCGCTGAGTGATTCCCCTTGGTTTGTGTAGGAATCACTGTGACAAAAAGTGCTACTGACAACTAAAGGGTAAAGCAGCTCTTAACCTTTAACTGTCATGACCTTTAACTGAGGATTCCTGCAGGAATCACCGTGACAAAAAGTGCTATCAACAGCCAAAGGGTTAACCCACTCCTGCATGCAACCGCTGCAAGCAATAATAGTGGCAGTATGCACAAGGAGGCTAACGGTTTAAATTTCCAAAAATTTCAGTAGCTCGCTTGAGCTTGCCCTTAGCACCAAGGGAATATTCTGTGTTTATGTACAGTGTGTGAGGGAATGCGCGTGATTCACGTGAGTGTGCTTGTTGGGTTCAGTTCGCGGCTATATCCTGCGCCTTGAGCTATATTAATAAATAATAATACAATAATACATAGCATTTATATGGCGCATTTCTCATATTTATAATATAACTCAATGCACAGGACATAGCCGCGAACTGAACCCAACAAGCACGCTCACGTGAATCACGCGCATTCCCTCACACACTGTACGTAAACACAGAACATTCACGTGGTGCTAAGGGCAAGCTCAAGCGAGCTACCTGAAATTATGGAAATTTAAATCGTTTTTTTATATTTGAATAATATATGAGAAATGCGCCATATAAATACTATTTATTATTATTACTATTAAGTTTCGACAATTTTATTTGTTTCGTATATGAATTCTTTTTCAAAAAGATGGCCAAAGCTGTTACACATGGGGATAAAGAGCTGGAGTACAAAAGAGAAAGCGCCCCAGACGTCCACATAATAACCCTTTGGCTGTGGGTAGCGGTTCTAGTCATGATGATTCCTGCAGGAATAACAACACCCGGACATCCTGCAGGAATCGTGACTAGAGCCCCTACCCACAGCCAAGGGGCTAGCGTCTGTGCCACCGACAAGACAAGAGAGAATCTGAGGGGAGGAGCCCAGGCATAAATCCCTGAGCTTCTGGCGCGGGCCCAGTATGCAAAAGATCATCAAGCTGACTGTGGCAACAGTTGGCCCAATGACTTTTTGCTCACTGTGTGGTGCCTACGCCATCACACCATGAAGCGACCTGCGGTTTAAACCCATTCAGCCCCGAAGCACCACAGTAAGAGATGGATCAACCATGACAATTCAAGGGTAGTGCCAGATTCACTTGGTAACATCAGGCGTGATGGCACCAAGTGAATCTGGCACTACCCTTGAATTGCTGTAGTCGATCCATCTCCTGCAATCCGCACATAGTCATCAGGTGACAACTCAAAAAAAAATTTAAACTGAGGCCATGGGGTTAAACTGCAGACTGTTAGACACTGCTGCCATTACCTGTCCATTTCCTGTTTGATGTCCTTGCTCTTCATGCCCTTCAGTTGCGCGTAGAACCACAGGTGCTCCTCCACCGTGAACCTGCGATCGATGCATCCAGAGGAATTGAGAAACTAAGAAATACAGGTATGGCACAAAATTGCGAGTTTCTGCACCCAGTCATCCAATTACTGATGTTTTGCAACTCACTAGCTTGAGCTCTGAAACATAGTCTTGTTTCAAAATGTGTGCCTGTATGCAGAGACCTTACAAAAATGCGTGTGGCCTCTCCTAACCTAAAAATACACGCAATAAACTCCTGGTATAATAATAATAATAATAAATTATTAATATCACTGCCATCATTAATTTCCACATAATATTACTACTATATTTTCATTCAAACACAACCCTTGTAATAATAATAATAATAATAATGATAAAGATAATGATAGTGATAATAAAGTAGTAATATCATTGATATCATTAATATCCATATAATATTACTACTATATTTTCATGAACACAAACAAGCAAATACAAACACTGTGAAAGTGATCAAGAGTACATACTTGTCAAATAGGACGTTGTGCTGAGGACACATGCCCAGACTCTGGCGGATGATGTCCATGTCTGTGCGAATGTCAAGGCCGTACACCGTTGCATAACCACCACTCGGAGGAATGAGGCCTGACAGCATTGACCTGAAAACAAAACACAGTTTTACTTTATTTTATTTTTTTTTAAACTTTAATAATCACCAAACCCATTACAGGATTTAATTTTGTTCATTTTATTAACTTGATCATACCAGTTTTTTTGCAAAAGCCATGGTTCAAGCAAGTACATGTAAAAAAAAAAAAAAAAAAAAAAAAGACGCTTGTTTTTGTACTTTCCGTTCCAAAGGGTTAGATTTTGTTTCCTTGTCACTCCAATATTCTTAAATAATAACGTTGTCTTTCTTATTGTTATGTAATATGAATTAACCCTTTTAACCCCACAGCCGCAATTCCAAACTTTGGGAGGGGTTGTCTAACGACTATGTACCAGTTGTAGGAGATGGGATGACCATGATAATGGAGATGGGATGACCATGATAATTCAAGGGAGGTGCTAGATGAGCTTGGCGCCATCAGGCGCCAAGCTCATCTGGCACTACCCTTGAATTATCATGATCAGTCCATCTCCTGCTGCAGGGTCCTGGGGCTAAATAGGTTAAGGTAAAACCTAAAGACTTACATGGTGGTGGTCTTGCCTGCGCCATTATGGCCGAGGAAGGACGTGATCTGGCCTTCGTACAGGTTGAGACTGAGTTGTTTGACAGCCACCTTGCGGCCCAGCTTGTACACCTTGGTCAGGTTGTCGATGCACACGCCCTGTGGGAGGTGTATTGGCTCCGGCTCAAACTTCCGCGCATGTTCTGTCAGCACGCAAATATTCAACAGTAGAAAAGGATCTTTCTCGCAACTTTCAGGAGCACAAGCAACATCTTTCTGAACAGCAGTTTCCCATTTCAATGTCAAAGGGGGACATAATTATCCCGTACAATCTAACCCATGTAAAGCGACAACCCTGGCCCCAGGGACCATCCAACTTGGATGCCTTCAACAGGCAGTCTCCTTACACAGGATCATCTTATCTCACTTTTATAAATAAATTTTTTTAATTAATTTTGTTCACCTTGTTACCTTTTCGGGTGTTACATCTAGAATGTTATTAAGGACAGACATGGAAACAGGCCAGCGTGCCTACTGCCTTTCTCCATAAAAAAATAGTTTCAGTTTAGTTCAGTTCATTACATCATTGGGATGAAATTATTAGTTCTTTTAGACATCCCCTGAGGCCTTTGTCACAGTTTTGGAGAAAGATCGGCCATGATAGTTCAAGGGTGGTGTCAGAATAGCTTGGCGCCGACAGGCGCCAAGCTATTCTGACACCACCCTTGAACTATCATAGCCGATCCACATCCTGCTGTGGCACGTCAGGGCTTTATGGGCTATTAGTAGTACCACCTAAATGATGGTCTAATTACAGGTGATCTTTCACAGACATTAAAGTAAACATTCTTCCTCATTCACTGCATTTAAATCTACCCCCAAGATACACCTGTTCGATACCCCAATGTAGCTTAGTTCTTCATGGTTTACCCATATCATACTGTACACTGCTATATATGCAAGGTACATTATAGTACTTACAGATAAGGATATAGACCAATGGCTTTAGTTCAAGGGTGGTGCCAGAATAGCTTGACGCCTAGAGGCGCCAAGCTATTCTGGCACTACCCTTGAACTATTTTAGTCAAACTTATTTCACACACTGGTGTATTCTGAATGATAAGGGTTATGCACCTTTGTGTGTGTGTTTGTGTGTGTGTGTGTGTGTGTGTGTGTGTGTGTGTGTGTGTGTTTGTGTGTGTGTGTGTGTGTGTGTGTGTGTGTGTGTGTGTGTGTGTGTGTGTGTGTGTGTGTGTGTGTGTGTGTGAGATTGTATTGTAGTATTCTGTCTCACAGCAAACTGTTTCTCTGGCTTTATGACCCCCCCTCCCCCTTCCTTGATCTGTAAAGCGCTCAGAGCTTATTTTAGAATAAGCGCTCTACCAACAGTTATTACTATTATTATTATTTTTGAAGGTGGTTCCAAAACAGGTTCTGCGGCATCAGTCTTGTTACCCTTACACACCTGGGTCCTGCTGAGCCATAGCACACGCCTGGTCCTCCTCCATGACGGAGAGAAGTCCCAGGTTGCCACGGCGACAGAGCGAGAGGAGATTGGGACACTCCTCTACGGTCCTCATGCTGCCGCTGCACCAGTAGCTCTTGGTGAAGGGGAAGTACCAGGGCTTTGGCAAACCATAGGAACCTGCAGGCAACAGAATACATCGGAGAATTAGTTTCAGTTCTTTAGCTCTTCTTCTCTGTGATTAATTTTGTAAAGAACCTAGAATTCTAGCTCTGAGGTCACGCAGGCACTAGAAGTATTGATTATTATTATTGTTATTTATCATCAACCCTTTGCATGTCGGTAGCGGTTTAAGTCGCGATGATTCCGGCAGGAATCATCGCGACTAAAACCGCTACCGACATGCAAAGGGTTAGTGTCGGTAGCGGTTTTAGTCGCACTGATTTCTACAGGAATCATCGCGATTAAAACCACTACGCACACGCAAAGGGTTAAACATTGTCATTATCATCATCTTTACAAATGCAGTGTCAGCACTATGTATAAAATATACACAGGGCTCTCCGAGTGACGTTGGCTGCAGCTTCCCATGCAACGCTGCACGCAGGTCAAAGCAGCCGAGGTCAGCCCCAAGATACTTTGCTGACTGGGCGGGCAGGAGCTTAATGGAAAGAAATGAGCGAGGGTGACCTTATGCTATATCAATGTCGGTGCTTTTTTGTGTGAAGGTGACAATATTGGTGCATTAACCCTTTCAACCCCAAGGCCGAAATTTTTCTCAAAGTTTAGGTGTCACTTCACTACTATGTACCAGTTCCAGGAGATGGATCAACCATGATAATTCAAGGGTAGTGCCAGATTAGCTTGGTGCCATCAGGCGCCAAGCTAATCTGGCACTACCCTTGAATTATCATGGTTGATCAATCAACTGCTGTAGGGCGTTGGGGCTAAATGGGTCAACGGAAAAAAATGAGTGGGGGTGCTATATCAATGTCAGTGCTGTTTTTGTGTGATGGTGACAATATTGGTGCTTTAATATGGAGAAATTCCAAAACGTCCGTCCCTTCAGTAGCGCTTTTTGTCACGGTGATTCCTGCAGGAGTCACCTGAACAAACAGCGCTACCAAGAACCAAAGGGTTAACTTCATCGAAGTCGGCCTGGGGACCTTTTGCCTAACGTGTTCTGTTTTGCAAGTGGAGGGGTTGGGGGAGGGGGGGGGGGTGTACATCAAAAAAGCAAAGCGCCCTCACCTGGGTGCACGTGCTCGATGTACCAGACGAGGATAGCATAGATGAGGCAGTCGAGGATCATCATCAGCGTCACCATGAACAGGTTGTACTCGTCATCTTCCACGGGTGAGATGTTAATGTTGTCCCACTGCACCCCCACCCCCATCTCCTCGTAGAATGCGAAGTACTTTGCGCCGAGGCCGAACGCCGTCGTGGAGAAGAGAGACTGAAAAACAAGTAATGGGCAGCTTGCGATTACTCCAACACAAACACACACCCCTTGTGCATGCAACCACCAGTACCATTGACTCTTTTCATCCTGATACACCCCTTTCTTGAAACAAATTGGACTATGATAGTTCAAAGGTGGTGCCAGAATAGCTTGGCGCCTGAGGTGCCAAGCTATTCTGGCACCACCTTTGAACTAAAAATGGTTGATCTATCTCCTAATCTGTAAAGTAGCCTTCACAGAACAATAGGCATTTTTTTTTAATCTGCCTCAGGATGTAATGGGTTAACTTCTTCAAGAGAACATCACCCAACTTGAAGAGGAACAGATCCTCATGGGCCCCGGCAATTGCAGGGGCTCATGAGGATCTAGGAATCTTGCTGAAACCACTTTGTATCTATGTGGGTATGCTGGACTTTGAGTTGACAATGATTTCAAAAGCACAGTCTGCATCCAACAGCAGGGTAGGGGTTAACAGTACAGGTTGCTTGGGCAGAGCACGCAGGATGTTTTTTTTTTAACCCATTCAGCCCTGACGCACTACAGCAGGAGATGGGTCGACCATGATAATTCAAGGGCAGTGCCAGATTAGCTTGGCGCCTGTTGGCGCCAAGCTAATCAGGCACTGCCCTTGAATTATCATGGTCGATCCATCTCCTGCCTCTGGTGCATTGTCAATGGATGACGCCTCCAAAATTTGGGAAATACGGCCGTCGGGCTGAATGAGTTAAATCAATGTAAATTCCATGCAACATCAGCAGTCATCAACTCAACCACACAGTGTATCAGGATGAAAGGGTTAAACAGGAGACACTGCAAACTATTAACCCTTTCTTGTGTGGAGCAAGTCCCTTTGACTATGATTGCTCACTCTCCTCATATCCAACTAACTACTAACCCTTTGCCTGCTGCTAGTGCTGTTTGGCATGATTAATCCTACAGGAATCATCGCAACAAAAAGGGCTACCAACAGCCAAAGGGTTAAAAATATCTTTGGCAATACTGACCGCAGCGGTCTTATAAACGGCCGGAATCTTGTCATTGGCGATGTCCTCCTTGATGGCCAGGTACATGTAGGGCACGTACGACAGAAAGTAGATGATGCCCGCACACGCCGCCGCAACCTTTGCCTTCGAGTACAGCACGCTGATCAGGAATCTGTTGGGAAACAGAAGGCCTGACTTGTACGCTAAGTATTCACCAGACAGTATCCTGTGCTGTCTGCAGATGTATTCTCCAGATTGACCCACTCTAGGAGTACACCACAAGTACACTTCTATTCAAAAGAGATGCTAAGCACGCCAAAAGCATACTTCTATCCAAATGAGATGCTTAGCACGCCACAAGTACACTTCTATCCAAATGAGAAACTTAGCATGCCACAAGTACACTTCTATCTAAATGAGAAACTTAGCATGCCACAAGTACACTTCTATCCAAATGAGAAACTTAGCATGCCACAAGTACACTTCTATCCAAATGAGAAACTTAGCACGCCACAAGTACACTTCTATCCAAATGAGAAACTTAGCATGCCACAAGTACACTTCTATCCAAATGAGAAACTTAGCATGCCACAAGTACACTTCTATCCAAATGAGAAACTTAGCATGCCACAAGTACACTTCTATACAAATGAGAAACTTAGCATGCCACAAGTACACTTCTATCCAAATGAGAAACTTAGCATGCCACAAGTACACTTCTATCCAAATGAGAAACTTAGCATGCCACAAGTACACTTCTATCCAAATGAGAAACTTAGCATTCCACAAGTACACTTCTATCCAAATGAGAAACTTAGCATGCCACAAGTACACTTCTATTCAAATGAGATGCTTAGCACGCCACAAGTTCACTTCTATCCAAATGAGAAACTTAGCATGCCACAAGTACATTTTTATCCAAATGAGAAACTTAGCATCCCACAAGTACACTTCTATACAAATGAGAAACTTAGCATGCCACAAGTACACTTCTATTCAAATGAGATGCTTAGCATGCCACAAGTTTACTTCTATCCAAATGAGAAACTTAGCACGGCACAAGTTCACTTCTATCCAAATGTAACGCTTAGCATGTAACGCTTAGCATGCCACACATACACTTCTATTCAAATGTAACGCTTAGCACACCACAAGTACACTTCTATTCAAATGTGATGCTTAGCATGCTACAAATACACTTCTATTCAAATGTGAAGCTTAGCATGCCACAAGTACACTTCTATTCAAATGTGAAGCTTAGCATGCCACAAGTACACTTCTATTCAAATGAGAAGCTTAGCAGGCCATAAGTACACTTTTATTCAAATGAGTTGTGAAGCATTTCATTTGAATAGAAGTGTACTTGTGGCATACTCCCTGAATCGGTCTATCTGGGGAGTATTTTCACAAATGGTACCAGACTTTCCAGCAACAGGCTCTTGTTCAGCTGAATCAGAGCATCTTTAGCCACTGTCAAGTCACCTCAAACAAAAATCTTTGCATTTTTTTCTGCTCCAGATTGCAGAATACTGATAAATCAACTTACGAGAATGATATAATGGCAATAGCGTAGACCTCCAGCACGATAAAGATGATGGAAGGGTCGCTGTGTGGCAGGACCTTGCCCATTTTCAACATGAGCGTCAGCAGTCCGACTGTGGCAGTCATCTGCAGAAAGGTGGTCAGGAACCATGCACACCAGTGGACCGCGTTACTCAGACCCATCATCTTCATCACCTGTGCAGATTAAATTAAAAACATTTTATAAATAAAATCTAGACTAAAACAGTGACTGCAATCAACTGCTCATGAAAACATTTGTTGAAAACCAAAATCTGTATTTAAAAAAAAAAAAAAAAAAAAAAAAAAAAACCAGAATAAAACTCGCAAAATCTCTAACCCTTTGCATGTCAGTAACAGTTTTTATTACGACGATTCATGCGGGAATCATCGTGACAAAAAACGCTACCGCCACGCAAAGGGAACCCTTATCTTTTGGAATACACCAGTGTGTGAAATAAGTTTAAGGGTAGTGCCAGAATAGCATGGCGCCTCTAGGCGCCAAGTTATTCTGGCACCACCCTTAAACGAAAGCCATTGGTCTATATCCTTATCTGTAAGTACTATAAGGTAGCTTGCACATGGCAGTGTACAAATTTGAAGCGTTTAGCCTCAGTATATGGGCTAACTTGTAAAAGGAAAGGAATAACAAACAAGGATGAGTATATCTGGCAAATCTCTGCAGTGAAGTGCTTTTAAGAGATATTTTTCAGTCCAAATTTTCTTTTCCTTAAGATCAACAACAATGACTGAGCCCTCACCGCTCACATGCATGACACCGTTCTCCTACCTTGACCTTGACCAAAGGTCACTCAAGTGAGCGAGTGTTGAAGGCTGAACGAGGTGACCTACCTCTTTCAAGCGGTGCTCCTTTTCATACACAATGCTCTGCACCAGCATGGCCACGGAGTAGACCCAGGATATAGTCAGACACAGCGGCATCACGTGCTCTATCATGAACACGAACCTGTCACAGAAAACAACTGGCTTGGTAGGTATTAACCTTGTCATTGCCAAAATACGTGAACACCGCACAACAGCAAGACGCAAAGGACCTCATGAGCCCCCACGTCAGCGAGGGCTCATGAGGTTTGTTGCCTATTGCTGGGCCCATCATATCGATGTTCAAAGGAAAACAGAAAATAGAGGTTGAAACCCTTTAACCCATATCATTCAGAATACACCAGTGTGTGAAATAAGCTTGACTAAAATAGTTCAAGGGTGGTGCCAAAATAGCTTGGCGCCTCTCGGCACGAAGCTATTCTGGCTCCACCCTTGAACTAAAGCCAT
The DNA here is from genome assembly GCA_036245525.1 of Semisulcospira habei. Classification (NCBI taxonomy): domain Eukaryota; kingdom Metazoa; phylum Mollusca; class Gastropoda; family Semisulcospiridae; genus Semisulcospira; species Semisulcospira habei. The sequence goes on from BTPG01000004.1 coordinate 170,813,806, forward strand.
TGGTCTGTGTCCTTATCTGTGAGTACTATAATGTAGCTTGCATATGGCAATGTACAGATTTGACGCTTTTAGCCTCAGCATGATATGGGTTAAGTTGGAAACATGAAACACGACATTTCAAATCAAAGATTCTTCTTCTCGGTGATATGGAAACAAACGTAGAACAGAAAAGAACACACGATAGAAAGAAAAGACACCATCCTGTAAAGAGTAAATTTAGAACGACGTTAAAAAAAAAATTTTAAATAAAATTTTTAAAAAGTTCACGAGTTTATCTGTGCTCAGTTGACAGATGAGGATATTTGGCATACGATTTGCCCTGGTTTTCAGATGACAAGGTGCGTCTGCTGGCAGTGACGCAGTTCACCCCTTCACTTTCAGTCCATAGTAAACACCACCAAACCGCAAGAGACACAGATCTTCACTGACAAAAACTTTTCCAGACTTCCTGACAACCGTTTTTCTACGTGTCACATGCTAATCGTGTTAACTCATTTAGCCCGACGCACATATTTCCCAAATTTTGGAGGCATCATCTAATGACTATGCAACTGTTGCAGGAGATGGATCAACCATGATAATTCAAGGGTAGTGCCAGATTAGCTTGGCGCCGACAGGCGCCAAGCTAATCTGGCACTACCCTTGAATTATCATGGTTGACCCATCTCCTGCTGTAGTGCGTCAGGGCTGAATGGGTTAACAACAGTAAAATTTGTGTCATTTTGTTACATGTCCAGTTTACTGCATGCAAAAATTCACCACTGATCGTTTCTTCGAAAATGCTGTGCAAAGCTGTGGGAGTGCTCTGCTGGCCTTTTGAAGACAGCAATCAATCCAGTCTGTCCACACGCGACTGAAGACACATTTCTTCGGCCCGTCCTGACCCAGTGACCTGAATGTGACTGCGGTTTTATTCTTCTATCTTTTCATCTCCTCTCCAAATTGGTGCTTTGCTGTCTCTTCTTTACAAAATCTCTCCCACAGAGCGATCTGAGCATGATGGACGAATGGGCTCTGCAAAGAACATCGTCATCATCATCATCAAGTGACAAAAACATTTTCAAGCGTGAACTTACTGATCATAGACGTAGCAAGGGTATGGGAACTGCTGCATGTAGGTGCCAGGTTCGATCACGTCCCTCCCGGCCTGGATGTTGATGATGGCGCGCTCTATCATATCCTTGGGAAAATACAGAACAGCCTCTATAGTACAGGCTGGCCTCGGCATCACACACTCCACTATACCACAGTACTGATGTAACTGGCATTGGTCTCTGGCTCCAATGGGGATGCCTGGTTAGCGAAAGGTCTTTGGGCTGATGTCAACCTCAGCTGGCCCGCGCACAGCACGGGCAAGCTACGGTTGACATTAGCCAAAAGACATCTTGCTTACCAAGTCTATGTCATTACAGCATTATAATATCATGAGCGTGAATAATGCAGTCTGACTTGATGGCTCCCAGGTACCACGATACACCTAGGAAGACCTGTATCTCGCGATACCTGCTAACTATTAATTCTGATGCTGATATTTGCATGAATTCACATAAACATGGTGCTGAACGCTGACAGGCTTGTGAAGAAAACAAAAAGTGAGGAAAAGATCCTCATACCAACGTCAGCCTTGGTGTATGAGTGAATGCACGTGTTTCACCCTAAGGCTGTCAGTAGTGCTTCTTGTCATAATGATTCCTGCAGGAAACATTGTGACAAACAGTGCTACTGATAGCCAAAGGCTTCACACAAGCTTGTTGGTTCAACTCACAGCGGTGCTTTATATCCAATTAGCCCTATGGGTAGTTGCGATGATTCCTGCAGGAATCATCGCGCCTAAAACCACAACCAACACCCAAAGGGTTAGGATAAGTGCCCATATCATGCCTGTATTATTAATATTGGCCTGAGCAAGGTCATGACTAGACCCACCAAATCTGATGTGCAAAGAATAGCTTGGTATTAACAGTAATATGGATCAAACATAATAGTTCAAGGGAGGTACCTGTTGGCATACAGCTATTTGGCACCAACCTTGAATTATCATAGTTAATCCTCCTACTGAACTGTTTTGTATTCTCTAGATGACAACCCCCAAAATTTGCATATTTCTAAAAATTAATTTTTCTCTAAAATGTATTTTTTCGAAAAATACTTACCGATGACATGACTTTCTGGACTCTTACCTGAAAGTCATGTCGTCGGTAATGTTTTTGAGGAAACAAATTAATTTTTCTCTAAAATGTATTTTTTCGAAAAATACTTACCGATGACATGACTTTCACGAAAGAGTCCAGAAAGTCATGTCATCGGTAATGTTTTTGAGGAAACAAAGTCCATGACAAAAGGTTATCCTTTGAATTATATATCAAACTGGCGAATATTTCAACCTTTATGCATAATATGCATGAAAGAAAAAATCAGTCTTCAAAATATGTATCAAAATTTGCACCACCTACCTGAATCCAGACGAAGCCAAACTGGTAGTATGGGTAATCGCCCGGTCCTGGGCCAGGGTACCACGTCTGTTTGCGGACATATTTGGTGGTTGGGGTGAAGGTCGCATTCTGACGGATCTTGTAGCGAACGTGAGGGGGCAGGTCCTTGCCTGACAGCATGTCCTCAAAATACACTCCTGCAACAGACAAGGAGTAATATCTACAGGTCCGCCTGAGTACATCGCGGTAGCCCGCAGCCATGAAGTTAGATGGCGTTATTCCCAATCGCATAACTGTATTGCTGAGTAGACCTGAGGAAAAAATCACTTGGTGAGCAAAGGTCCTCAGACTGACGACAGCCTTAGCAGGCCTGTGCATGGGTGTGCGTCGGCCAACCAATGCTAGTGTGCGCCCCATGACTTTCCGCTCACTCGACACTGTGGAAGCCCAGAACCTGTTTGTTCAATACGACAGACCTCGACCGTCCAAGGAACATGGATGCAAAGTGGTGCCAGCAAGAGGCATAGATCCTCAGAAGCCCCTGCAGTTGCGGGGGCTCCTGAGGATCTATGCCTCTTGCAGCTACATTGTGCTGACTTTTCTCAACAGTGAAAGGTCACAAAAATCCAGTCTCACCTGCGATGACGCTGACGTTCTCGTAAAACGCACGTGACAAGAAGTAATCCACCATGTCCGCCTCTGAGCTGAACCCTTGGAAGACGTTGAGGGAGATCCCGGTCATGAGACTCAGCCAGCCGTGAGCCGCGCGATCGATGTTGTCCAGAACGTGCTGGTACTGACTGGTGTTGTGGATGGGCTCCGACAGGAAGGGGGACAACTGAGGGATGCTGAACAGTGGCCAGATCACTCCTTGGTGCGACTTCAGATCTTGTTGCATCTGATGAGAATGACAACAATGAAGGTATGCAAAGTACCCAATAATGATGGGCGGAGGCTGGGGGAGGGGGGGGGGGGGGGGTTCTGAAGTGCATTAAAGAAACTGGGGAGAAACAAATGTAAAAAAGTGCAAAAGTTGGTTAACTCATTCAAGCTGCCTCGCATTGATAGCAGTAGAAGTGTCATAAACTGTTGGCACGGGTAACAGTATATGACACCTTTGTTGCTATTGATGCGAGGTGCCTTGAATGAGTTAACTCTTCTTCTTCTCGATCACTCGGACAGGGTCTCCACACGAAGACTGCTGTAGATGTATGGCTGCCGGTGAAGTTTTGATGCCAGTACAAGATGGCAACTCTGGCATACCGACACTTTGATGAGTCTTTCCCGGCTTATCTTTCTGCTTCACTCTGCACATACCAGCCTTCACGTTCTCTGCGGTCCTCCAGTGAGAAACTTTTGAAGGCTCCTAAACATAACTTGAAAACTGTTGGTGAACGCTCATTCAGCTTCATTGCACCTTCAGTTGGGAACTCGCTGCCTGCCAGTCTGCGAAATATTAATTTTTCTCTAAAATGTATTTTTTCGAAAAATACTTACCGATGCCATTACTACAATGGAACAACCTATAGCTAGCGTAATTTTAGCCCAAAAACTTACGATGTGTACCTTTAGGGCCAGGGGAGGCCACCAAGAGTGCCGTGACCTGGTACCCGGGTAGCCTCCCTTCCCACCCCATAAGGGTAATTGCCCGAGCAGCCAAGCCAAACCAGTTCTTTTGTTTAGCTGGCGAGCGGCAAGCGGGGCTGGTGGGAGGGCCATCCGAGTAATGGCATCGGTAAGTATTTTTCGAAAAAATACATTTTAGAGAAAAATTAATTTGTTTCCTCAAAAACATTACCGATGCCATTACTACAATGGAGAATAGCGAAGAGAGGAGGGTGCCGCGTAACCCAGTGACTGACTGAGCTAGCAAGCCCCGTCCTCCCCGGCGCAAGCTCCCGGTAATTTTAGCTAAAGGATTACCAACGGCACCAAAGGTGCCGGGAGGGAGTGTTGCGCCGCCACGATGTCCCCCACCAGGGCCAGGTTGTCTCGCTGGCCAACCAGGTTACGGAGGTAGAACCGGGTGAAGGTCGACTCGGTCCGCCAGCCTACGGCAGCCAGACTGTCTCGGACAGCGCAGTTGCGGTTGGATGCGATGCTAGCAGCCATGGCTCTGACCTCGTGTGGGCCCAGCAGTGTAGTCGCTTGGCAGCGTCGGGGCAGAGGTCCTGGTAGGCGGAGCGTATCACCCATCTTAGCCAGGAAGAGATCGTCTGAGCTGAGATGTCTTGTCTACCTGGGGACAGAGAGCGAAAGAGGCGGGTGCGTCCCTGGCGGAGCGGCTTGGTTCGGCGTAGGTACACGCGTAAGGCTCTCACCGGGTCCTGTTGTCTGACTTCCTTGTTGGGGTCGATCGGCTTCAGCGATCGTACAGTGATTACCTGGGGGGCTGTCAACGGGGACTGGTTCTTGGCCAAGAAGGCCGGGTCTGTTAGTAGCTGCACGGAGCCATCCGACCTGCACTACAGGCAGGCGGGTGCACGGAGAGTGCAGGCAGCTCACTCACTCTGGAGGCTGTGGCTACGGCGAGCAGAAGCGAGTCTTCGCGTAGCGTCGGCCAGGCTTGCTAGGGGAAGCGGCTCGAAACGCTAGAGCTCAGCCAGGTGAGTACCCAGGGTAAGTCCCAGCGTGGGATCAGGTAGCGGAGGGCAGGTCGCTGTATGCCGAAGCGGGCCATAAGGTCAGCGAGGTCCTTACACTTGCCGGGGTCTGCTCGGCCCAGGTGCCGGTAAGCGTCGGCGATCATAGCAAGGTAGCCCCTGAAGGTGATCAGTGCCAACTGCTGTTCGGCAAAGAGCCAGAGGAAGAACTCGGCCAGTAGTAAGGAAGTCAGATCGGTAGGGGAGAGGCGACGGAGGTCGCACCAGGCTCCCAGTACTCTCCACTCTCCCTCGTAGACACGCAGGGTCGAGGGTCCGCGGCCTGAAGCAATAGCTGCCACTGCCACACTCGAGAAAACTCTAGCGGCGAGGGCTTGCCGCCCAATTTCCAAGCGTGTAGCAGGAGTCTCTCAGAGCACGGATGGTAGAGCGCCTGGCGTGGTAGCTTGAGCATTGTGCGAGGAGTGGGAAGCCCCAGTGAAGGGCCCGTGGCAAGGTTCAGGAGGTCGGTGCAGGATCTGGTCCAGCAGAACGGCGCCACCAGCAACAGGATCGCGTTGCATCCCTTGCACTAGAGGAGCACCCTGGGGACAAGGACTGAGGGAGGGTAAGCGGGAGCGCAGGGGCTGTCCCAGGGAAGGGGGAGCGCATCGACCGCCCAGGCTAGGGGGTCCGGGACGGGCGAGATGAGGGGGAGCTGGCGGTACCACCCTGTCGAGAAGAACGAGAAGGGGGGTCTCCCACATGGCGCAGATCATCCGGAAGAAGTCCGGGCGAAGCGCCCACTCAGTGTGGAGAAGCTGACCGCGCCGGGAGAGGGAGTCCGTGAGGACATACAGGTGGCCAGGGAAGTATCTCGCTTGGAGAGAGACGCGGCGATCCTCACACCCACAGAGGCGCTGGTAAGAAGAAAGCAGAGGAAGGGGAGTGGGTCCCGTCCTGCTTCTGTATGTAGGACACGACAGCGGAGTCGTCGGAAGTACGATCAGGTCCTGATGTCTGAGAGTCGGTTCCCAAGCAAGGAGAGCTTGCCGTATCGCCTGTAACTCCAACCAGTTGAAATGCTTGACCGCAAGGACCAGTGGCCAGCTGCCGGAAGCCGTGGCACGTCGGCAGCAGGAGTGCACCCCAGCCGGAGCGGCTGGCGTCAATGCAAGGGACAACTGGGGGGGGGGGGGGGGGGGGGAGGCGAAGGAGAGGGACTCCAGACGCAAGCCCAGCAGGGTCTGCCCAGCGGGGAGGAGTGGAACGAGCCGACCAAGGGAAGGAGATCCACAGCCGCGCTCATCAGGCCTAAGAGCTGCAACCAGACTCTGGCAGGGACCGTCTCCTCCTGTGCACCAAGACGAGCCAGGTTCGCCAACCTCTGGATCCTCGGGCCCGGGAGTCACACCAGACGAGGTCCGTAAGGAACTCCATACCACAGTGCGTGAAGCGGTGGGCCGGGGCGAGATCCGACTTGCTGAAGTTGACTATGAAGCCGTGGCTGTCAAGGAGGCCAGCAAGGGGTCTCGTTGCTGCTCCCGGGAGGGTGCCAACCGGTGGCGCCGGAGCAGATCATCGACATAGCTCGAGGAGGGGCTCAACGAAGCCCGCCTGACCGTGGCGAAGACGCCGTCCAAGAGACGGGCGAACACCCCGGGCTGGGCGCGGGCAAGGGGGAAGGCGCGGAATCGGTAACGACGCCGTCGAAGCGAAGCACAGAAGCGTCTGAAAGCTGGATGCACGGGGACGTGAACGTAGGCGTCCGCTAGATCCAGGCTGACAGCGAAGCCCATGGGATGAACCGCGGCGTGAAGGGCTCTGGCGGTCCCCAAGGGAAGGAAGGCGCTGCGAAGAACTTGTGCCGCGCTGAAGGTCGATGTGGCTGGCCAAGGCCAGGCGGGGTAGGAGGCGGGGTCGGGGGGCGGGCGGGCGCGGCGGGCGTCGGGGACGTGCGGGGGAAGGCGGCGACGCCAGGAGGGCGGGTGCTGGGCGGGTCCGGCAGTCCGCAGGGGGCGACCCATGGCCTCGCGGGCGGCCGGAAGCGGGAGGAGATGACGTGGGCAGGGCAAGGTTCCTCATCGCGTCTTCACCGACTGCCAGGTCTTTGGACCGAAGAGGAGGGATCGCCGAGTGGAGCCTGTCGCAGCTGTCTCCATAGGTCCTGCGGGAGGTAGGGGCAGACAACGAGCACAGCATTCCGGCAAGCAGGCCGCAGAGCGGGGCAGCGACGAAGTGAGGACAAGTGTTGACACGCCGCTCTGAAGGCGGTACTTCTTCCCCACAGCCAGAGCGAGGAGGTGCCCTAACAGCAGCGAGAAGGAGAAGAGCCAGCTCCAGAAGGTACACGAGCGCTTGCTTGGCCAAGATGAGGAATCCAGCACAGGCAAGAGCGTTGTGGATGAGGATCGCCGTCTGTTCCAGGCCGGGGGGGGATGCAACGACGGGAGGCACGAAGTCTACCAGCTGCTGCTGAGCGGCAGGATCCACTGCGGGGAGGGCAGAAGCAAGGCCAGTGATTGTCCGGCATACCAGCTGTGCTGAAAGGCGATGTCCAAATCCGCTGGCCAGGGAACGACGGTGAAGAAGAGAACCGCGTTGGAGCCTGAACCCTGCTAAAGGGGCATAGAAGGCGACACGAACCCGTGAACCTCGGGGCATGGCAGGGACGAAACCTCTAGGAGGGAGAACAGCGTCCAAGCAGGTGACTGGGACAGGCGTCCGGGCTTGGGGAAGACACGAGACAGCAGAAGCACGGCCCGTCGAGCGAGGGAAGGGTCTCCGTCCTGGTCGTCCTGGTCGTAGGGTCAAGGGCAAGAAGAGCGCGCGCGGAGGTCGGAGGGAGCCGAGGCGGAATCCTCCGGAGCGATGCTGAGGGCTTCTATCCACATCGACGCGCGGCGCAGGAGGCCGACGCACCAGGAGCTGGAGAGGCGGGTGCCGCCGCCAGACGGAGCGAGACCAGGGCGAGCGGCTGAGAAGGCGCGGGCGGCGAGACCGACGAGTGGAGCGTCCGCACAAAGGAGGGCGGTGAGCATGTGGTCGACGGCGCGTAGGGGAGGGGAGCGGGGAAGGCGGGGAAAGGGTGCCGGGGAAGGAGAGGGGGGAAGACAAGGCCGGGAATGACGAGCAGCACGGACGACCCAGGAGGACACTGACCGGGAAGGGCGGGCGACTGGAAGAGGAAACCAGCGATGCCCGAGGGGAAGACCGACGAGGAGGGCGAGACGTCCGCGAAGCTGAAGTGGCGAGCGAAGCTGGGCGCAAAGAGCGAGCAGAGAACGAAGAGTGCTTGCGGCGGGAGACGAGGACCGAAGTTGCAGGGCTGCGGGTCCGGTGTAGGACGCCGAAGTCCGAGGGGGTGTACGTGGGCGAGGGGCGAGGAGCCGAGTCCAGGCGGTCGCAAACCCGGGGCCGCTTGTCGAGGGTTGTACGCAGAAGCCGAGGGTCCGGCGTCGGGAAGAAGCGGCGTCCAGTTCTGTCGGTGGTCTTGTGAGGCTTGGGTTCCGCAAGGCGGGGCGAGCTAGCTCGCTGCGGACCTGGCTCGAGCGAGCTGGTGCGCAAGGGGGGAGAAAGGCGTCCCCCAACATAGAGAGTTGGGGTTTGTTTTCCGCAGAGCGGGGTGAGCGGACTCGCTGCGGACCAGACTCGAGAGAGTGGGTGCGCAAGGGGGGAGCCTTTGTATGCCGTCCCCCAACGGCAGCTTAGGTGCGTTTCTGCTGGATCCGGGGCCATGCTTGTGGCTGCGGGCAGGCGGCGATTCTGTCACGCCAAAAGGCTCCGCAGCTGGGTTTTCCCAATCGTCCTCCACCCAGATAGCGCAGACATCACAGGTGTGGCCCGAAGCACAACCAGCGCAGGGGAGGCAGACCGCATGTTTGTCACTCGGCCACTGGAAGTTGCCACATCGTGTGCAGGAGCGGACTTGACCACTGCAACATAGAGTGAAACAACGAAGCGACTGGTCACAGCAGAAGGCCACGTTTCTTTAGACGAAAACCGCGCCACGGTAGTTCACCCTTCTGTAAATCGCTCTCTTTAGTTTGGCTCTGACCCGGCCATGACCCACTTCACTGATTAGTGCGCGCGGGTCACTGCAGGCTCAGCGGAGCTGCGCGCGGGAAGCGTAGCACTCTTTGTTTCTTGTTGAAGGCTGTCATACATGTGCTCAGTTTAGCCTGTTTATAACTTATTATTACCGTGGCTAAAAAGTTTCAATCGTAAATATCATTATGTAATACTATGCTTGAACATGTCCTCTTCAAGCTCATGTAAGTTTCTTTTGTAGTCAGCTTCGACTTCTGTGGTTATTACGTGATTAACATGTGTGTAGTTCGAGGAATTTTCCATCCGCGGTAGACAGTGCGAGTGTGTAAAATACTGGTTTTCAGTGCCGGATGTATCACTATGTGTACGTGCCTTTATCTCAGTGATGCATTTATGAAAAGTATCGCGTGTTAAAGCCTTGGAGAATGAACATTCCTTTCCAAAACATTTGGAGGCCGTGAATTCTTTGTGTAGACTTTGTGGTAGAAGGTCTAGGCGAGCAGTCAAAGACACTGAAAACGAACCCGTGTATTTGTGCACTAAATACACCATAGATATATTTTCGTGTTAAAACAGTCAGTTTCAAGCGGCAGCAGTCAAAAGGTGGCCAGCCATATCCAGCCAAAAACAAACTAGTTGCAACCAAAAGCGGAAAAGATTTTGATAATGTTGTGAATTCTCCATCACAAGTCCAAAAATGACACTGATCGGCCTATCAAGTTTAGACGCAGGATCATAGTGACCCTGTAGACACTCATTTTAAGCCATTTTAATATGACACTAAGCCCGAACTGAATCTCAGAACAGCAAATAGTTGAACCTCTGCTTTGTGTATTGTTTTTAAACTGTGTTAAAATTGTGATATTGTTAAAAACATTGACTAAATCAGTGAAATTCACATACTTTATGTCGGCGTGCTCTGAATGGATTACCGTTTTCACTTGGCCCACCAAACCGGCTGTAGCAGGACTCAGGTATGTTGATTGAAGATTTTAGCATGGGATATGCCAGTTAAGACATCTGTTGACAGCACTGACTTTGTCTGAATTTTCCAAAAACTTTTGTTTATGAACAGTGATGTGATAAAAAGTTGATAAACTGACGGAAGGCTGCATCTCATCCATCTCCTAGTCATACTTTCAGCCAGTGCATGACAAGCATCCACGCAGATTACCCCAGCATGTTTGGTGTCCAAAGATAGTACAATTTCTTCTCTACAAGAAGACGTATGTACAAATAATCACTCACAGCTGCAGGTCAATTAATTCCGGTTTACAGACAACATCAGTAATTTACAGCTTATTCGCCGATGTATGCAGCAGAGGCTAAGAGCTAATCGGGGTCAAGCACAGTAGTACTGTAAAGAAAGACGGCTGCTGCGCTATTCGCATCCCCAGCGGAAGCGAGTCCGCATAGCTGGTGCCTTATCAGTGATGGTATTTAGCGCGCTGATAGTAAGAGGGAGGAGGCTGCCTCGCTATCTCTGTGCTCCCGCGAAGCCGATCGCTAAGTGTGCTGGCGCACGCTGGCAGGCAGCCAGCTGAAAACTAAAGAGCATAGGCTAAACTGCCGTGGCGCACCACTCCTCACCTTTCCCCACTATCCTGTGCCAAGTAATATTGCTTTCTTAATAACAAGCAACGATATAGCAAAAGACGCTGGCGCACGCCGTCAGAGGCGCGGCGCTGGCAAAACATCGAGACCTTACCTGGACATCTCGCAAGGGGCAGGGGAAGGTAGCACCTGTAGCCGAAGAAGAAGATGAAGAAGCGCTCACGCGGCAGAGGCCCAGAAGCATTCAGGTTGAGGAAGGCTGGGTCCTCGACGAAGGTCCCGGCCGTCCAACCGGCGAACTTGACTGGAGAGATCGAAGCAGGAGCACACAGGATGCCTGGTCGAAGCTCCGAGAGGCACCGCACAAGCCGTAAAAGTCTCTCAACGCCGGAACCGGTGCAGGACAGTGCTCCCACGAGGGGCGAAGGCCGGCCCCACGGCCAGGGGACCTATCTTCCGGCAAACGAGGCACAGAAGCACCAGTAACACTCACTTCCTAAAAGTCAGAGAAGGCGAAGCGCAGGCCGGGAACGAAGTCACGCTATCGAAAAGTCCAAGGGCTCCATGAACCATACACAGCCGTAGGTAGCACAGTAGAGGTCCAAGGAAACGACCCTACGCTACAACAAAGGCAGAAAAGTTCCAAGGAAAGGCGAAGCACAGGCTGGGAACGAATTCCACTGTCGAAAGTCCAAGTACTTCTTGAACCAACACAGCCATAGGTACACACAAGGGCAGAAAAGTTCCAAGGCAAGGCGAAGCACAGGCCGGGAACGAAGTCCACTGTCGAAAGTCCAAGTACTTCTTGAACCATACACAGCCGTAGGAACACACAAGGGCAGGGAAAGTTCCAAGGCAAGGCAAAAGCACAGGCTGGGAACGAAGACCACTGTCGAAAATATTCAAGTACAGCCTGAACCATACACAGCCGTCACAGCAGAGGGCTAAGCGAACACGTCTATATGCTGCAAGTTAAAGGAAAGAACTGGTTTGGCTTGGTTGCTCGGGCAGTTACCCTTATGGGGTGGGATGGGAGGCTACCCGGGTACCAGGTCACGGCACCCCTGGTGGCCTCCCCTGGCCCTAAAGGTACACATCGTAAGTTTTTGGGCTAAAATTACGCTAGCTATAGGTTGTTCCATTGTAGTAATGGCATCGGTAATGTTTTTGAGGAAACAACTCCGTACTCTCTCTCAGTTCAAGGCTCAGTTGAAAACTCGCTTCTTCCAGCTTGCTTTTCCTCCATCGTAGATCTGTGGTCCTGTTGTATTTATTTGTGATGTTTCACATCGTCTATGTCATGTTTGAACGTGTGTGTTAGCACAATGAGTTTTTGTCACAAAAAGATTTTGCGCTATACAAAAACCATTCATTATTATTATCATTAGATCTACTGGTCATCCAGACTGCTTTTTGCGACAGAAACCTCCGTCAGCCATCAGCACGACCTATCAGCCATGGACCTATGGAACGCAATCAGCAAAACCCAAATGCAAGAGGCACAGATCCTCATGAGCCCCCGATATGGCGGGGGCTCATGAGGATCTATGCCTCTTGCTGACCTGACTTTTCACCCATGCCCCTTGGACGTATGACGCTCTTTGGCATTGAGTTAACAAAGATTTCAGACGCAATCTGTCCAGTGGCCGGGAAAGCATCAACTCCAAGGAAACTAAAATTGTTACAAATAATAATCAGATACCTGTTTGATGGCTTGCAGGTTGTGTTCAGTTTTGGGTTGGGCCAGGAACTCATGCAGCTCTGTGGAGATGTTGAGCCACTCGTTGGCATAGTTTCCGATCCGACCCACGAACTGGAACGTAGCGTTGGCCTGCACATCACAAAAAGAGACAGCACATGCTTGAAATTGTTCAGTTGCAAGTATTAAGTTGAGCGAGTCTATGATATTTAACCCTTTTCATCCTGATACACTACTGCTTGAATACATTTGACTGTGATTGTTCGAGGGTGTTGCCAAAATAGCTTGGCACCATACTGTTCGCAGGAGTACTCTCCAGATGGACCCAACTGGGACAGTGCCCCACAAGTCAGTTCTATTCAAGTAAGATGCTAGGGAGATTGCCACAAGCACACTTTAATTCAAATGAGATGCTTAGCATCTCATTTGAATAGCAGTGTACTTAGGGTGTACTCCCCGAGTGGGTCTGTCTGGGGAGTACTCCCACAAACAGTACAATTTTCCTGTCAATGACTGTGCCGTCAATTTCCCATAATGGATAAAGAAAGTATTTGAATTATTTTAAACGGACTTGCAAAGCACAGGCAATACAGATGGCATTCAATGGAAGATGACTACGATCAGATTACAGCTAAGCCTACATTTTGTGAGCTTAGACGCTTTGTTCAGCAGCAGTATAGTTGGGAATGTCGACACTTTTCAGTTTATTGTACAGGCTCCTTGTGTGTCAACAGTACCAGTGGCTGCATGCACAAAGGGGTTACCCCTTCGGCTTTCGGTAACGCTTTTTGTCGCGATGATTCCTGCATCGTGCCAAAAAGCGCTACCGAAAGCCGAAGGGGTAAGACAATGAAGCGCTCCTCCATACACTAAATGGCACTGACAGTACCTCTTTGATGACTTGGTCCGCAGCAGTGTTGTTGGGAGCGTAAATTATTTTGGGGTTACTGTAGAGGTAGTGGAGGATAATGCCGAGCATCTGTTTCTGTCTTGATGACAACGCTAGCGCATCTGTACATAAATACAAAACAATGAATGAATGAAATTAACCCTTTGGCTGTCGGTAGCAGTTTTTGTTGAGGTGATTCCTTCAGGAATCATCTCAACAAAAACTGCTACCGACAGCCACTAGGGTTAATGCAACAGTTTCAAACTTGATGACATCAGCACACTCATCGTCAGAGCTCTGTTGTTCTTATAACCTCCAGCACTGAGAAGCCATACTGCTTTCTGTAAAGTTGACTGGAATGTGCACAGTAAGTTCTGCCAGTTACGCAGCTTTCAGTGGCCAGCCACCTGGCACGCCACTGCTCACGCCTCAATTCACTGCCAGTTGGGAAGATTTTTTTTTTTTTTTTTTTTTACAATAGCTGCAAGCTGTTCACCTGGGCAACTAGCTGAAAAATGAAGCATGAGCACTGGTGTGCAGGGTCTTACTGTGTCACTGGAGACTGAAACTGTGTAACTTGCAGAGCTGACTGTGCAATACACCATCTCTAAAAAACAATATATTATTATGTCATTATAATGAAATAAAATGAAATACATGAAAAACAAAATAAAATAATAAAATAAAGAAATAAATAATAAATTAATTAATTAATTAAAAAAAAAACCTGGGCTCCCAGCACTTACCTTTAACCCTGGGTGTTGATAGCGGTTTTGGTCGTGACGATTCCTGCAGGAATACTCTTCACTAAAACCGCTACCGACACCCAAAGGGTTGACTCATTCGCGGCCAGCCGCATCCAGATGCACAGCATAAGCTGCGCATGTGGATGCGGCTGGTTGTGAATGAGTTAAGATACCACAGCAGGAGACAGATAAACCTCCGTGTCATCATCGTCCATCTCTCTCCTGCGCACTTCGAAGGACAACCCGCAAATTTCCAAATCCGAGTCTTATGGCCCTGTGCGTTATGTCTATATTTAAAAAAAAACTGACCCATTTCCGACTTGTCAGAGTCCCCGCCAGACGGCTCGACAGGTTGGAACGGCTTGGGCTCCTCCCCGCAGACGGCCGTCTGCATGAAGTTCCAGATTCTCATGAAGCCCGGCTTCCACTTTTTGTGCGGCGGTGGCACGTCCCCGGAGTCCTGGTCGCAAAAGCAATTAACCCTCTCACTACCAGGCAACAAAAGACTGCATAACACAGTCACAAGAGGCACAGATCCTCATGAGCCCCTGCAGTTGCGGGAGCTCATGAGGATCCATGCCTCTCGCTATTTTCTTTCGAACACACACACCTCACGCAGACACGGACAGGGGGCGTGTAGGAGATTGTAGTCAAGCAACAAGATGACGGACACTGACCTTTGACCCGGAGGAGGAAGAGTTTTGTCCGGGGCTGGCCGTGACGGTCTGATTGCTGACGGATGGATCCGATGTGTTGTCATCAAAAGGAAGCATCTCGACTAACGCCCCCAACTCCTCCAGTTCCCGCTGGAACTGAATGAACCGCTCCACCTGCAGCAGAACGCGACCAATACCAGTCATTCCTCCATTGCAATCACCTCCTATATCAGAATCAGTAGAGGTTTTTTTGTGCCACCACCCTTATCACCTGTCCTTAAAGACGACAGGTGTCTGTACTCCAGCCATTTAAATGATGGTCTTCAACCCATTATTTTAGCCTGAAGGTCACATTTAATAATTTTTGGGTGCATAATGATCATGTACCAGTTGCAGGAGATGGATGGACCATGATAATTCAAGGGTAGTGCCAGATGAGCTTGGCGCCTGAAGGAGGCACCAAGCTAATCTGGCACTACCCTTGAATTATCATGGTCCATCCATGTCCTGCTGTTGGGCATTGGGGCTAAATGGGGTTAACTCTTTGGCTACAGACGTTGACTTCGGCCGCCAAGAGATTGCCGGGTACCTACCCTAAAACACCATCGGCGGCCGGCCTGATCCGTCCAGCCAAGGTTTTGCTTGCTGTGCGCGGTCTTGGCTATTATTCACGCTGAATGTGTTGTTACAAGCCGTTACTTGGCATGCGGACCGTGCCAGAAACGAGCTCTAACAAAATAACTTAGCAGCAGAGTGAGTAACATAGAAAAGGGACTTGGTGGGCGAAGAGTTTACGACAGGTGACACTTTTTCCTTTCAGGACTGCTCAAGAGAAGCAAATGGTCTTTTAACCCTTTTCATCCTGACTGACAACAACTGCTTGAAATAAATTTGACTATGGTGGTTCAAGGGTGGTGCCAGAATAGCTTGGCGCCTCAGGCGCCAAGCTATTCTGGCACCACCCTTGAACTAAAATGGTTGATCTATCTCCTAATCTGTAAAATAGCCTTCACATGACAATAAGCAAATTTAAAAAAAAAACAACAAGATGGGATGAACCATAACCCACAAAGTCCCTTCTATATGAGAGCTGTTCTCAATGTCAATGGTCTCTACCTTTTGTCTTTGACCTCATTCTGATTTTGAATTATCTCCTATTGAAAAAGTCTCGCAGATCTGCTAATGCGTCAGTGAGTTCTACAAGAGGCGCAGGACAAACGCGTCATTGATTTGTCAAAGGTCATTTGGCATGATGTAAGTTTTAGTTTTTACGTAATTTTATATTTTTTGTGACGTGAGTTTCACTTTCGCTTCATAGGCTTGAGAAAATGGTGACAAAACTAGAACTTCAAGGTACAATTTCAGTCTTGCTATAATTTGTGTGAAAGCTGGTTGACTTTACTTAGCTACATGATATACTAAGTGCACAGGTCACCTGCATGCTCTTCTGAAAGAGCGTCGATGTATGTGTGTGTGTTAGTGTGTGCACGCACTCCAAACATCTCCAAGAGGCATAGATCATCATGCGCCTGGAGGTGCATGAGGATCTATTCCTTCTGGAGATGCACACGTTTGTGTGTGTGAGAGAGAGAGAGAGAGAGCCGCGCGAGAGAGAATGATGTCATATTTTTAGTATTATGTCAGTGTCTGCATGGTGACGGAGTTACCTCTTTTATGTCACTGCCACTGTCTGACTTAGAAGTAAAGGTTTTATGGCGTTTTAATTCTTTTCTTAATTTTTACTAAAGAAGTTGAAAAGATACAAAGCTGGCTAATGAACTCATCCAATGTCTTTCTCCAAACTAGCTATATGCAAAAGGTCAATATGACAAAAATTACGGACTCTAATCTGGGTCGACTGACTTCCTATAAACGGTTGTTTATGTCTTCAATGAGACATTCAATTACAATATGCTCGGAGGCTCTCTTAGCCACCCACTTAAGAAAGTATTTCATAAAGTTTCAAGCTTGTGTGTGCAGAAATATCAGAGATTCTCTTGTTTACATACATTTGCACACACATACAAACATACATACATACTCACATACATACATACACACATACGGCACTTCGCGCCAAATGTACGTTCAGCAGCAAGGTTAGCGTAACTAGACATGACGTAATTTTTATCTTGTTACTTCAATTGCTAGCAGTTTAGCCTGCCTGCCTTTGACATCATGGACATGCTATTCAATTCGCCCCACCGCGACCCATCCTAAAAAGTCCATTCTACAAATAGAAGGGACTTAAAAATCAATCTCAGGATGTAACGGGTAAGACCCCTTTTTTCCTGGCAAAAGATGCATGGGTGGGACCGGGAAAAAGTTGACTCTTGAAGCAAGGGTCTCTGGGCACTTTTTAAGTGAAAAAAAAAAATTGGGGGGGGGGGGGGGGGGGGGGGGGAGGGGGAATCCGGAAATCCGGCTGTAGCTTGAAAAGTCCCACCCATGAAGATGTTTTTTTCTCAAAACACGGGGGGGTTGGGGGGGGGGGGGGGCCACAAGGAAGTGTCTCGGTCCAGATAAAAGTGGAGAAACTACGCGTACCTTGTGCACAAACTTGTCCACTTTCTCAGCGGTGGCCGATATGTTCACGGGTTTCAGATGCAACTGAAACAAAACAACCATCACATCTAATCACTGAATTAACCCATGACAGGGTGTGCATCGCAATGACCATGATAGTTCAAGGGTGGTGTCAGAATAGCTTGGCGCCTCCAGGCGCCATGCTATTCTGACACCACCCTTGAACTTGGAGGCACCAACCTAATCTGACATCACCCTTGAACTATCATGGTCGTTCTATCTAAAAAAATCAAGATGGGCCACTTGGGAAATCTCCAAAGTATGATAATGTTGTTCTCAGGACTTCAAGGATTAATTCATTGTTGCACCACACTCCAAATTTAGTGAGTAGCCCATGTTTACTCTGCCGTCATTTGGTAAAAGAAAGTAGATCCATTTTTGAGAAATTCAGATTTTTTCATTTGTAACACTGTACATTTAACTTTTCTCCAAAATGCACCTGCAGTACAGGGAAATGCCAAATGACCACTATGTTCTGTACTCACAACTTGCTGGATTTTCAGGTTGGAAAGCTCCCCCGACAGGTTCCCTGAGAGTTTCTGCAGCTGGGTGGAATTCAGCGCACACAGACGCTGCTGCAGGTCACTCTGCTGACCAAAAGGAAAAAGAACATTTAGAGCGATGTCAATTCTTAGGGTGATGATATTAACGCCATCACCGTCAGGAAAAAACAACCCTGAAAAATACCCCTAACAACAGCAGGTAGATAGGTCAGGTGAAGCCACGTGATACGTCTTCTGTGGGTAACGCAGACCGAATTTCCTTCATGGGACAATCAATTAAAAAAAGTGACAACACCCAAATGCAAGAAATATGGACCCTCCATCCATATGTCTTGCACATGTCATATACATCAATGTGTCTCCGTACAGATCAGGGTAACCAGCAGTGTGATATTTCTGGCCACTGACAGTGATGGAGTTAAAGCGATCTGCTCCAGGGTGGGCTTGATTGCTAAAATTCACCATTACAACAAGTTTTAAATGTTGTCTTGCCATGACTAAGACTTTCCTACCCTTCTTTTCACAATCTATGTGAATGGGCACACGTTAAAGAGGTTTTCTTCTGTCCCTATTACCTGTCGGCAGAACTCTCCCGCATACAAAGGACAAGAGTAGAAAAGTCTTTCAGTTCATGACATTTAAACTTCACCGGTTAACCACTGTGTGCAGCACTATTTAAGACATCCCCAGAACTTTTATGAAGGAGACATTGATGACAAATTAACCCTTTACTGCCTGCAGCAAGTCCTGAAGCGCAAATATCACTCAAGACCATCACTTAGGTGACTTCGGCCACCTAAACGATCGTCTTCAATGGCAGATTATTTCTCATGGGCTTGGTCACGCAAAACAAGCTCTGCTGCGATTCAAGTTAGTTTCACTTGATGTCCTTCCTGTGAGAAAACGAGAACACGATGTGACTGCGAGAGACACACATCCTCATGAGCCCCCATGAGTTAACAAAAAGCTCAGAAACAAAATATGCATCAAGTGGCAGGTAAGGGGATGAGTTGTCTGAAGTGTAAAAGAACACTCGCGTACCATTTGAGCAGGTGTGACGTTAAAAGGAGCGGATGGTACAAACAGACGAGGAAAGACGTCTTTATCACAGGCAACTGAATGGAGGAGCTGAGGGGACACCAACAGCATCTGAAAGAAAAAAAATTCAAGTTGTATGTCATGTGTAAAGGTACATATGTTAACCCACTGTGTGTCAGTAGTGGTTTTTGTCACTATAATTCCTGTGGGAATCATCCTGACGAAAAGTACTACTGACAAGCAAAGGGTTAATTAAAGCTGCCTTTGATTGCTGAAATTCATCAATACAACAGGTTCTCAATGATACCTTGTCCTGTACTAACACTTTTCTACCCTTCTCATCACACTCCATGTGAGCACACTCTTAACCCTTTTCATCCTGATACACCAGTTGCTTGCCATAAATCTAGTTCAAGGGTGGTGCCAGAATAGCTTGGCGCCTGAGGCGCCAAGCTATTTTGGCACCACCCTTGAACTGAAATGTTTGATCTATCTCCTAATCTGTAATGCAGCCTTAAATAATAATAATAATTACAGTATTTATAATGCGCTCATCTTATAATAATTATAACTCTAAGCGCGCACTCACAACTCACGCACACATGCGCACGCTTTAGACAACGACTCGCGTACCACAAATAGTAAAATACATTACGACAGTCAGCTTGGGGTGGGGTGTGTGGCGATATAGTGCTAGAACTGTTGAAAGAGATGAGTTTTGAGGGCAGACTGGAAGGAGGAGAGAGAGTGTTTCTGATGGAGAGAGAGTGGGAGAGTGTTCCAGGTGGATGGACCGTATACAGAGAAGGAGCGGGGGCCGAAAGTGCTGAGTTTGGTGCGGGGGATGTGGAGGCGGAGAGTGTCGGAGGCGGAGCGGAGGGAGCGGGGAGGAGTGTAGGGGTGAAGTAAGTTTAAGAGATAGGCAGGAGCGCAGTTGTTCAGGGATTTGTAGCAGAGAGACAGAATCTTGTATTGGATGCGTTGGGGGATGGGAAGCCAGTGAAGGAGTTTGAGCAGGGGAGTGATGTGGTCGGATTTTTTCTTTCTGAGGATGAGGCGGGCAGCATTGTTCTGGACGCGCTAGAGAGTGAAAGTGGTGGAGTGAGGGAGGCCGGAAAGGAGAGAGTTGCAGTAGTCGATGCGAGATAGGATGAGAGAGACAGCAAGTTTGGTGGAAGCTTTGGTAGTGAGGTATTTTCTGATCTGACTGATGCGGCGGAGGTGGAAATAGCATGCCTGGGCCGTGGCGGAGACGAAGCTGGTCATGGAAAGAGAGGAATCGAGGATAACGCCGAGGTTTTTGGCCGAGTCAGAGAGGGAGATGGGGGTGCTGTCGAGTTGAAGGTGGAGGGAGGGAGGGAGCTGGGAAAGTTTCTGACGAGTCCTACTAGCATGGCTTCCGTTTTGTCGTTGTTCAGTTTAAGCTTGTTTGCTGTCATCCAGTTTTTCACGTCTTCGTAGCAGTCAGCCATGCGAGTCAGTAGTGACCGAGTGTTGCCGAGTTTGTCTTTGTCTAGTATTTGTGAGTCGTCAGCGTAGAGGTGGTGGTGTATGTGGTGACACTGGATGATGTTGGACAGGGGAGAGGTGTAGAGTGTGAAAAGGACCGGGCCCAGGATGGACCCCTGTGGAACTCCGCAGGAGAGCGTGACTGGGTTGGAGGAGACGGACTGCTGTCTGTCGGAGAGGTAGGAGAGAAACCAGGAGTAAGCAGAGTCAGTGATGCCAAAGGAGTGGTGAAGGCGGTGGAGGAGGATAGAGTTGTCGATAGTGTCGAAGGCGGCAGAGAGGTCGAGTAGGGTAAGAAGGGAGATTTTACCCGAGTCGGTCGAGAGAAGCAGGTCGTTTAAGATATGTAAAAGGGCTGTTTCAGTGCTGTGATGTTTGCGATAGGCAGACTGGAAGGGACCGAGGAGGTTGTTGTCAGCGAGGTGGAGGTTGAGCTGGTTGAGAACAACCTTCTCAAGAAGCTTGGACAGGAAAGAGAGATTGGAGACTGGGTGATAGTTTTTGAGTTCGTTTGGGTCGAGGTTGTGTTTTTTGAGGAGAGGACGGATGATGGCGGACTTAAAGATATCGGGTACGGAGCCGTTCTCTAGAGATGTGTTGATGATGTCGGTAATGAAGGGCAGAAGTTTTGGAAGGCCGTCCCGGTAGAGAGAAGCTGGGAGGGGGTCTAGTTCGCAGGTTTTGCGAGGCATGGACTTTATGGTCTTGAGGACTTCATCCTGAGAGACGGGGCGGAAGGACGAGAGGGGGGTGCCGGAAAAGGGGGGGGGGGGGGGGGGGGGGGGTCGGGAGGGCAAGGCGGAGAAGGCAGAGTGTCGAGTGTGTTGCGCAGAGTTTGAATTTTGTCGGAAAAATAGGTGGAAAAAGCAGACGGGAGTTCTTCTTTGCTGTGTGTTGGGGAGAGGAGAGTCTTTAGAAGTGCCTAGGGGTGTGTTCATGGTAGCGTAGAGGGTTTTGGAAGAAGTTGATTCCAGGATCTTGTTTTGAAGGTGTTTAGCCTTCATAGGACAATAAGCATTAAAAAAAAAAAAAATCAGCCTCAGATTGTAATGGGTTAATTAGCAGATAAATCTATTGGCACGTTAGGCAATGGACAAAATCCACAAATTTCTGAGTTCTCCTCTAAAAAGTGCTTCCACATAGCAACACAACAATGATATGACAGCGCAGAGGCGATGGTGGCAACAGCAACAAAATAAATAACAAAGAAAAACAAAGAATGAGTGTTTCCAGATTCATGAAGCGACAGCGGTGTGAAAGCAGTGTCAGAAAACACCGAGGCTGCAACATTTTATTGCCGCATGAGGCAAAAAAGTGTTGATTCCTCCAATTTTGCTGTGAAGGCAGCGGGATTTGCAGTACACAACAAATTTTTAAACAATTCCAAACAAATTATAACTGCAACACTTAATACTGATGAGTAAAATATATGAAACATCCTTTGTGTCATCGGAAACACTTTAGTGTTTCTGATGATTTAAATGATGTCGCATGTCATCAGAAACACTATACTGTTCATAATAACTCGAATGACGTGTCATTTCCTTTGCTTGTCAGTGTAGATATGATGGACAATAAGTATAACCTTCAATAGGCTGGCAATCTGGTCAGGCTGTAAGATGATGGATGCATCTTGAACTTCCACTGTCTTCAGCAGCAGCTCTACCACCGTCAGCATATTGTCCTGGGCTAGAATATCTCTGTTTGCCAGCAAGGAACGCACAACAGCCTCCGTCATAACAGACGTCATCGACGGTCCCGATGACTGTTGCTTTGACTGTGCCACACTGTTCTGCAAGGCTTTGAGAATGCCTGCAAACTCCTCTGAAGTTATTGCACTGATCCCAGTGATTGTCAGGTTGGATAGGTTTGGCACCGAAGGAGGACTGAGGGATGGCGATTTCTCAGATGGATTAGGAAAGTTTGAGGAATTGGCGCTGCGCCGCAGCCGCATCAGTGGTATACTGGCAGGATTGAGATCGTTGCCGAACAGGAATCTGTACACCTGAAGGACACCAACATTCACAATTAAGAGCTGCACTCAATGATAACACTATCTGATGCAAAACAACCCCACCCCCCAAAAAACAAAAAAAACCACACACACACAAAAACAACGACCAACAAACAAAAACCAAACAAACAAACCATATACTGCAGAACCTTTATTGACAGGTGACACTTCTTGCCCTTCACGACTTGAGTGAGCACCTGAATTTGAAGACCATGTCATCTCTCACAAGGGTAGTCACCCAAAAAGCACCACCTGTTTTTGACGACCATCATTTAGGTGGCTATATATACAACCATCTAAATGTTGGTCATTAAACGTTAACCCTTTGCATGTTGGTACTGGTTTTAATCGCGCTGATTCCTGTAGGGTAAATGAGAGGTAGTCCCTGCTGGGTGGCCTACTGACTTAAGAATGTGCTTTTGAATCTTGTGGCTCACAAACTGTGGCCTAACACACAAATGTGGCCTAACTGACCTCTTGAACCTGAATGGACGCGTGTAAAAAGGCCTCCACTTCATCAGGGGGAAGGTCCAGACCATGTATCATGAACTCGGCCGTATCGTTCACGCTCGTCAGCAAGTCGTCCACTCCAACATCTGAAACATCATCGTTCTGTAGACCAGGCTTTTCTTCTTAGACCATTGCAAACTCAGATTCTCAATAAAATAAAGTAGAAGGCAGGATAATCCTAGAGCTGTGAATAACCATTAAATAACAAAGGAAAGTAAATAAAATAATATAAAATAATATTTTTAAAAATGAAAAGGGCGTGAGGGGCATTAACCCGTTTAGTGCCAGCTGATGCAGACTGTCTTTCTGCGATCTTCGTCAATTCAAGAAAAAAAAAAACAACGTACATGTCCCAGATAAAGGATTCAAAGTTGTGTCAGCAAGAGGCATAGATTCTCATTTAACCCCAAGGCGGCATTTCAAAGGGTCGCATTTAGACGTGTCGCCTAACACCTATGCACCAGCTGCAGGAGATGGATAGACCATGATAATTCAAGGGTAGTGGCAGATTAGCTTGGAGCTAATCTGGCACTACCCTTCAATTCTCATGGTCGATCCATCTCCTGCTGTAGTGCATCAAAGCTAAATGGGTTAATTCAGCCCAACGAGCCCCAGCTGGCCAAAGAACACTAATGTAAAATGGCGCAAGCAAGAGGCATAGATCCTCATGAGCCCCTGTGATTGCAGGGGGCTCATGAGGATCTATGTCTCTTGCAGCTGGATACATTCCCTTTTACTCGGCAGGGAAGGGGTTAATAGCCATCATCACTTGCTTACCACTGGCGTTGACAAAGGCGTCGTGCAGGAACGCGGGATCATTGATGACGGCTCTGTACAGGTCGGGCAGTTCGTCCATCTCCTGCGGGGTGAATCCTGGGTTGAAAAAGTTGTGGTTCTCTGCTACTGCCTGCAGCTGGTTCAAGAACTTCTGGGTGGATCTGAATAAAAAAGGCATGCATGAATTCTCTGTCCGAAAAATAGAGATTTTTAGTCTCAGGACTGGCCATTCAATGCAATGGACCATATTTATGGTGGAAATGTTTTCTGACAGTCCCACATCCCCCCCCCCCACCACCCCCCCCAAAAAAAAAAAAAAAAAAAAAACCCAAGGAGGAGAGAAACACACTTGGAAAGGACAAGTACAATGCTATCTTTTCAAAGCATGTTTCCTAATTTCCTGGGTATTTCTTTGCATTTTATAATAATAATACTAATAATACTGTTATTATATAGGCGCTTTTTCTCAATTTTTGGGGAAATCGACTCAAAGCGCCGCGCCTGAAACCCTCACACACTTACGAAACAGACACGGATTTTACGCCATTTAAGACAAACACAGTACAAGACAAACGAAGGGCCAGTCAGCTACTGAAGTTACAGAGATTTTTGATCGCTTGTATTTGAAATTTGTAAAGTGGCCCGAGACCGGTACCATAGTGTGGGGGGTGGGGGGGTGGAAGAACCGGAGTACCCGGAGAAAGAACCCCCAGTCAGCTTTTTGGTCTGAAGTCCCGACTGAGATTATTTTAGTCATAAGATGATTCCTACAGAAATCATGGCAACAAAAAGAACTACCAACAGCCAAAGGGTTAATCACAAAGCTGGAATAGTACAGTCTCTGTGAGCTTTGAAGTAACTGTCACATCGTCACTGAGCTAGTTCCACATGGCGAGTGAAAAGGTTAATATTTCAGTGCCAACTGACCTAGACCGCGTTCCTGTATTCTTTGTTAACCCTTTTAGCCCCAAGGTCCCATTTCTCAAATTTTGGAGGTGTTGCCTAACGACTATGTGCCAGTTGTAGGAGATGGATTGAGGATGATAACTCAAGGGTAGTGCCAGATGAGCTTGGCGCCTGAAGGCGCCAAGCTCATCTGGCACTACCCTTGAAATATCATGATCAATCCATCTCCTGCTGCCGGGTCCCGGGGCTAAAATGGTTGATTCAACATCAAACTGTCCTAGCTTTTCCAGGAACACGGATTCAAAGTGGCGTCAGCAGAAGGCATAGATCCTCATGAGCCCCCGCAACCGCGGGGGCTCATGAGGATCTATACCTCTTGAAAGTTGGGTGGTGCTCAGATTTTCTCGTTAAGCTCATGATCATTTGAAGAGGGGCAGGGAATGAGGGAGAGGTGAAGAGGTGGGGGGGGGGGGGGGGGGGGGGGAAGAGAAGTACACGTAATTACATAAGCACTCACCTGGAGTTGGAGAAGTTCATGAAGCCGTGGCTGTCCCTCTGTCCCCCATC
Source organism: Semisulcospira habei (assembly GCA_036245525.1). Classification (NCBI taxonomy): domain Eukaryota; kingdom Metazoa; phylum Mollusca; class Gastropoda; family Semisulcospiridae; genus Semisulcospira; species Semisulcospira habei. The sequence continues at coordinate 170,838,824 of BTPG01000004.1, forward strand.
ACAGAACATCTGTAAGATGGAGACCAGGCCCGCGGAGGGAAGAGGCCTGGCTGTGTAGCGGCCTGCAGACACACGAACCAACACAACACGCGTTATTCAAACATCGTCACAAACGTACGGTCAAGCCTGCTTAGGTGACCACCTGTCTCAGGAGACCACCCATTTCTGGTCGCATGGTCTTCTTACTGCTACTTACATGACCCTGAATAAGACGACCGCCTAAGGTGACCCCTAACAGCCGCCCCCCCCCCACGGACCCCACCCCTCTCCAGGTCTCAGGGAGACCACCCGTTTCTGGTTGCATGATCTTCTTACTGCTCCTTACATGACCCTGTACATAAGATGACCGCCTAAGGTGACACCCCCCCCCCCTCGCCACCCACCCTTACAGGAATCATCGTGACAAACACACCCAACCCCTCGCCATCCACCCTTACAGGAATCATCGTGACAAAAACCGCTACTACCGATCACGCAAAGGGTGAACCCTTTTCCCGCCACTGGACGCATGTTTTGTTAACCCTTTCAATGCCCACACCCTACAGCAGGAGGTTGACTGATCAAGATAATTCAAGGGTAGTGCCAGATTAGCTTGGCGCCTTCAGGCCATGGTCAATCCACCTCCTGCAACTAGTGGTACATAGTCGTTAAGCAACACTTCCGAATTCGGGAAATGCGCCCATGGCGATTAAAGGGTTAATGGCATTTTCGTCCGTTTAACAACTAAAAGCCACTGACCATCACAGGGACTATGCACTCAAACTGGTCTCAGCAAGAGGCACAGCTCCTCATGAGCCCCCACAGTCGCGGGGACTCATGAGGATCTATGCCTCTTGCAGTTGAATCGTGTGCACAACTTCTTTTCTCGGCAGTGAACAAGGGATTCAATCGGAGTTCGTCGAAAGACACAGGTACTGCCCTTTGACATCGAGGGCCGCAGTAAGAGCTGTGCACTGGGGTCGTCTAGACTGTTTGTGGTGATCACTGCATGGTCCTCAAATCAGTTTACCCCTGACGAGCGTATCGAAGAAGTAATGACAGGGCCCACTGCACACAGCAAGAAGCATAGGCCTCTATGCCTCTTGCCTTGCAGACGGACGGTCCTGGCTGTGGGCCTGCTACAGTGGAACCTGTTTTGAGCAACCATCTCTTTCGCAAGACAAAAGGGGGGCCTTCAAGACATGTGCTGTCTCAAGAGAAGTATTTGAGGGCAATAAAGTGCCACCTGTCGTTAAAGACCATCCTTTACTGAGGTGGCTACAGCCACAGCCACCTAAATGATGGTCTTTAACGACAGGTGGTCTCTCGTGAGGGTGGTCACTCAAAACAGGTTCTGCTGTACTGTGCCTTGGACTGACCAGGCACCCCACCCACCCCTCCCCAAATCAACGTCCAACGTCTATGCACTGTCCGTTTCAGACGTCAGGGAACGGTCCTCCTGCCTAATGGAAGCAAGAAAGCAAAGTCGTGTCTGCCGTGGCCGAAAGGGCGTGACCACGCAAATTAGTCAGAGAGAGAGACAACAACACAACAGACAGAGAGAGAGAGAGAGAGAGAGAGAGAGAGAGAGAGAGAGAGAGAGTCGCCCCTGAAATGCCTACCCAATTCTTTTTCTTTTTCTTTTGCTTTTTTTTTTTTGTTTTGTTGAGGGGGGGGGGGGGGGGGGTTGAAGGGCGGGCGGTGTGTGTGTGTGTGTGTGTGTGTGTGTGTGTGTGTGTGTGTGTGTGTGTGTGTGTGTGTGTGTGTGTGTTGGGTGGATGGGTTAAGGAGGGGGGTGGGTGGTGGTGGGAAGACGGACAGCTTGCCTGCATCACAAGTCCTGAAAACTGATCTGAAAATTCGGAACCCTTAGCAACGCAATAACAAAACCACCTTTGAGAGATGGCATCGCACCACCACCATCCCACAGGCGCCTGTCAACGCAGTTAACCGGCCTTTCAGTGCCCAAAAAATCTGAACACCACCCAACTGCAAGAGGGGTAGAACCTCATGAGCCCCCGCAATAGCGGGGGTCTCATGAGGATCTATGCCTCTTGCTGACACCACTCTGAATCCATGTTCCTTGGAAAGCTAGACATTTTAGTGTTGAATTAACAAAGAACGGAGTTCGTACCGGCCACACTCGGTCAGTGAAATGCACAATGACAAGTGACCGGTGCCTGTGTAACCGCCGTTTTTGTGTGGTCACAATGCACACTAGGGACCCGCGCCCGAAGTCTGCGAAACGTCGAGACATCTCTGTAACCCGAACAACAACCCCTGTACACGCAAGCCTTCCACCTCCCCCAGGCATAGACTCGCATGCGCAGGGGCTCAGGAAAATCAGTGCCTCCTGCTGGCAGCAATCAGACCCGTTTACGTTCCTGAAAATAATAGGTCTGCCGGGTAAACTCGCCGACGAGTCGATCAATAGCTTCGAACATTCTATCTCTGAAGCACGTACACAAACTTTTCCCCCCCCACCCACCCCCCCACCCCCCGTTACTATTGCGCAACAGTCCGCTACCGTGAGGGAAAGGATACTTTGGAAACATATCGGCAGTGATACCTACCCATCTCATCTGCAAGAGACACAGATCCTCATGAGGATATGTGCCTCTTGCTCAAGTTCACCCTAATCTATTTTCAAGCTATCTCCTGGGCGGGCTTCCATTGCAAACACTGATCTGCCGTTACAACGGGCTGTCAATGTCAAGTTGCTTTGCGGTACAACACATGTTATGCCCCCTCATTACCGCCCTTGCGACGTGGGAAACAGCGCCGGCGGAGGGGCATCTGGCATTTGTCCAGCTCTTCCCCCACCGCCCGGTGCAGTATGGTTCCATACAAATTCCATAGATTCGGACCCCGGCTTTTCAGTTGCGCGTGTGTGCTGGGAAGAAAACAATTAAAAACGTGCGTACTTTTACCCAGCCGTACGCCATTTTCGAGTTGCAGAGTCAGCGATAAGGTCTGCCAGGTCGGGCAAATATACTTCGTCCTTCGCATAACGACCTTGATCAATACGGAATTGCGGATCATTATGTCTCAAAAAGCGATCTGGACAGATCAAGCGATTTTGACCTGACTTCAGGGGCAGAGAACCACGGCTGTGTTCTGGTTGGTTGGTTGTACATTGCTTAACGTCCCGACAGCAACAAGACTTTCTCAGGACGTGCCTGCACTGCGTGTGGAAAAAAAAAAACAAACAAACAAACAAAAAAACCTAAACAGAATATTGAATGTATGTCGCTAGCCCGTCTAATACGCTAAATAAACCTAAGACCATTTAGCAACACGCATCCAATATCAAGAGCTACAGCCGACAGCACAGACAGTAGGGAGAGTTTAAAAAAGGAAAATACAGATGAGTTGAATGGACAGAAACACATGCCCCAGAATAGAGGGGAAAACCCACCCTGTGGGGCTGACCAGGGTGACCCTGCAAACTAAAAAGTAGTTAACCCCACCCAAGTCCCCCTGGGCAGACCCGGGTGGGGGTGGCTGTGTTTTGGGTAGTCACCCAGCGAAGCCTGGTAGGTTGGTTGACAGGGAGCGTCGAACAAACTGCCAAAAGTTAATTGGCCGGCAAACGCAAGTTCGGCCCGTGTGCACCTAGACTTGTCTAACCTTCTTGTTACAATCTATGTCAGCATGCGCAGGTAACAGATGTTTTCTATATACTGCCCCTTTCATGTGGATCGGTGGAACTCTCCTACGTGTACAAAGAAGGAGAAGAGCAGAAAGTCTCATTGATTTCACGACATCCAATCATCAGTCAGTCAAGCCAAGTCAGCCCTTTTGTTCTGCATTACCTTAGGTCATTGTGCCCGAGGTACGAAATACCCACACGTTGGAGTTATCCTTAAAGGACTGCATTACAATTCAGGAGACAGATCGACCATGATAGTTCAAGGGTGGTGGCAGAATAGCTTGGCGCCTATAGGCGCCAAGCCTATTCTGCCACCACCCTTGAACTATCATGGTCGAGCCGTATCAGTCTTGCTATGGTGTGTCGCGGCGGGCAGAATGATTTCAGAATACTAAGAGCATTTGTTAAAGGAGATGTTGCGAATAGTAACCCTGTCCTGCCTGCAGCAGGTGGGCCCTTTCTGAAAACAGCATATGGCTATTTTTGACCTATTTCCACAGTTGTCCCGCGCGCACACGTATAGCAGCTTGGACCGACGTCAGCCGCCTGCGGATCTTTAACTAACTGGGTTGTTGCTGTTGTACTCTCTTCCCACGCCAAGTGTAGTACACAATGCAATGTTTGGCAGATTTATGGTGCAATAATGCACCTGACACCCGAGTGACGACTGAATCTAAGTACATGCAATGTCCTCTTTGGGAGTGTTGACGATCTTTTTTCCCACACTCCGATTTGGGCTCAATACCGGCTCGGCTAAAGTACAAGGTCAGAACAGTTATCACCAGGATATTATGATACCGTACACTGTTCACATACGTATGACAAAGCAACCGTTTCTGGGAAAATAACGGATACTGCAAACGCATGGCCCCGCGCGTGTGTGTGTGTTTGTTTACAGAAGCGATCGATCGTGACAATATCGATCACTAACACACAATCACGTGTCATGAACGTACGTAACCTACCTCCACCCCACCCCCCCCCCACCCCCCCCCCCCCCCCCCCCCCCCTCCCCCCCACCCCCCCCCGTCCGGCTCAATATCAGTGTGAAAGGAATTTAGTAACAGCGCACGGCTAATAGTTATAACCCTTTGCGTGCCGGCAGCGTTTTGTTTTTGTTGTTGTTGTTTGTTGCTACAGGAATCATCGCGACAAAAACCGCTACGGACCGGCCAAGGGTTACACTTTTGAATGCCGCCTTTTCGCTGACGATTTCCATCTGTTTGAGTGTTTCGGACGCTGTTTCCAGGCCGCATTTCCAGCCTCGGAGTTCTGGTATGTGCTTTGTCATCATTCGCTGGCGACGCCTCACCGTGACCGCCGGGCCCGAGGAGGTAGCGATGATGGGACGACCTATGCAAACAAGAGGTGTAGATCCTCATGAGCCCCTGCGAATGCAGGGGCTCATGAGTATCTATGCCTCTTGCAGACTCGGTGACTGTGCACTGTTATTCTGTCACACATAATTATGTCGAATTTACACCCTGGAGTATGTCCTCAAAGAGTAGTGATTTATGCCAGCAGGAGACGTAGATTCTCACGGCCAGCCCCTGCTGCCGCTGCAGGGACTCATGAGACTCTATACCTCTTGAAGAGCGTCCTTGCAGTCTTGTTAGTCTCCCCCACAGACCCCTGACCAGTGTGCCCGGGTCTGCCCATCGGAACTTCACGTGACCATGTCGCGTCCTACTGATGATCTCCCGCGCAAGGACTGGTAAGAATGTCATGAGGTTCACCCGTGCTATTTTTGTACGTACAGAAATGTACCAAATGCTCCGCAGCGGTGAAAGTAAATCCACGAAGTCAAAACGTACATCTTCACCCATGGCTGGATTTGGAGGTGTTATCTAACGACTATGTGCCAGCTGCAGGAGATGGATTGACCATGATAATTCAAAGGCAGTGCCAGATGAGCTTGGCGCCTTTAGCGGCGCACCTTGCTTAGTGGCTGGTGCAGGGTTAAGCTCGTCTGGGCCGCAACGTTGTTCACGTTTTACGTTTCCTTGGGCTGTGCACTGAGGCCGAAATCGGTCTAAACATGCGACGGTTTTCACTGAATAAAACATGTTGTGCACTTACTGCATCATATGCCAGTTGAACCAGCCAAGCCGCTGCTGGTTCGTTCCTACACTGACATTAAACCCATTTAGCCCCGACGCCCTACAGCAGGAGATAGAACGACCATGATAATTCAAAGGTAGTGCCAGATTAGCTTGGCGCCTGATGGCGCCAAGCTGATCTGGCACTACCCTTGAATTATCATGGTCGATCTATCCCCTGATTAGCTTGGCGCCTGCTGGCACTGCCCTTGAATTGTCATGGTTTATCTAACTCCTGCAACTGGTACAAAGTCGTTAGGCGACACCTCCAAAACTGATTTGGGACTAAAATGGAGCCTTGGGTTTAAATGGGTAAACACACTCAGCTCTTTGGTGGTGGTGGGGAGAGGGGGAGACTAGGGTTCAGGACTGAGATCAAAGATCCTAAATATGTAGGATCTTTGCTGAGATGGTGACGTCTTGACGCCAAAACTGAAAGCCTCCTTTTAGACTGTGGTGAACACACTCAGCTCTTTGGGGGGGTTGGGGGGGGGGGGGGACTAGGGTTCAGGACTGAGATGGTGACGTCTTGACGCCAAAACTGAAAGCCTCCTTTTGGACAGTCGAAACGTCGCGTGTGAATACAGGCCATTCAGCGACCGGCTAGCCTAATTCCCCGTAATGGCGTTTTTGGCAGAGCACTCGAGCACACTTTCTAAGCGTCCGGATAACAATGGTCGGAGTCGCCTCCATTTCCTCCCATCCGCCAGAAATCAATTGCCAATCTTCAGTCTACTGACACTGGTGGTCTCCCTCGCTTCGCTGCCGCTGTGCGGCAGCGAAGCGAGGGAGACAACCAGGGTATCTTCAAGCCTCACGAGTGAGGCTCGCACCGTGCGCAAGCCACTACTGACGCAAAGTGATTTGCTAGCGAAGCACACTTCGTAGCGGCTTGTGCACGGCATTCATTTGTTACCCTTTCACTGCCCAGGGAAAAATCAAACACCGACGATTCAGTTGTAAGAGAGATACAGATCCTCATCAACATAAGCATACAAATCTTACCATGTTGCTTTTTGGGGCAGGGGCAGATCATTTTAGCTCTGGGGGGTAGGGGGGAGGTGTCAACTTTTGTTTGGGACCTTCAACCTGATACAAAATGCCTCCACGACGCTAGACCTTGCTTCCGCGGGGGCCGAAAAATCGAACAGCGGAGGGAGGAGAGGGGGTGGGTGGGTGGGTGGGGGGGGGGGGCGTCTTAACCGTTCGCCAGGATATCAAACAACGGGAGGAGGGGGTGGGGGGGAGATGGTGGTTGGCGGCTCGTGCGTCTTAACCGTTCGCCAGGATATCAGACAACGGGGGAGAGGCGGGGGGGGGGGGGGGGGGGGAGCTGGCGTCTTGTGCGTCTTAACTGTTCGCCAGAATATCAAACGACGGAGGAGGGGGGGGGGGGCGGTATAAACACCCCCTTAAAGGGACTTTCTTGTAGCATTTTAAGGAATTTGGGGTCGGGGGGTCAGAACCCCTAATGGCGGGGGGGGGGGGGGGGGGTTCCGAACACCCCCCAAAAGGGACTTTGTTATAGCATTTTAAGGAATTTGGGGTGGGGGGAGGGGGCAGACTAACCCCTTATCAGTAATGACCCCCCGCCCCCACCATATCCACCCCTGCTTTAGGATGGGGCTGGCGTTGTCGGAACCCGTTCCGTAGAATGCAAAGGACATAACAGGCGGGCGGGGCTCATGGTATGGCAAAGAAGCCTAACAAGATAACCTTGCTTAGTGTTGAACGTCGATTTGTGTATGTGCATTTGTATGTGTGTGTGTGTGTGTGTGTGTGTGTGTGTGTGTGTGTGTAAGCATGTAAACATGAGAATCTCCGCTATTACTGTACGCACAAACTTGAAACTTGGCAAAATACTTCATATTAAGTGGGTGGCTATGAGAGCCTCCGCGCACATTATTAGAGTCCGCAATTTTCATTATATGCATTTGAAATGTTGGATATGTAGAAAGACATTGGATGAGTTTGTTAGCCAGCTTTGTACCTCAATTTTTTTCGAAAATAAAAGTTCAATGCGGAAAAAATGTCAGAAGTAAGACTCCCGGCCTGTTTTTTATCACAAGAATCAGTACTGACGCAATGTTCCTATACAATGTTCCTATACAATGTTCCTAAACGATGCAAATCACCAGCACGTCAGTGTTTTATATGTGTATGATGAGCTGGCACAATGTTATCCTTTATTTAGGAAGACAGTCGATCTATTTTTGTATGATATTTGATAACGTATCGTGGAAAAGGTAGAATATGCATGCAAGCTGATACAGAAGAGGTTTTGTGGGCATGGGCCATTCCACCTTATTCTTCAAAATGGCTGCCGTGGCTACGCCAGCCCACAGAACGTATAACCGGTAGGAAGCGCCGTGTGTCTGCCGTCTGTGTTTGTGTATGCCATTATGCCGTTTGTGTTTGTGTGTGCCATTGCCGTGCGAATCAGGCTGGGGGGGGGGGGGGGGGGGGGATTAAAGGGAGATATTGAATGAGTTCGTAATCTAGCGTTGTACAACTTAAAAAAAAAAATTAAAAAAATTAATTCATTTTTCAAATTTTGGCGCCACTATTTACTCCCATCCTGTCCTGGAAGAGGCTGTGTGGAACAAACCAGTCAGCTCTGGAAGAGCGTGCCTTTCGGATGAGTGACGTGAAACATCAAATTCGTCACAGTTTACACGGCTTCCTGAGACCAGCGATGCCATGACGTGAAACTTATAGTGACGTCATTTTGCTGCTCGTTCTATTCTTCTTCTTCAGAATTTTTGTCGATACTCCAGCCCACAGAGCGTACTAATGGCGAGAAGCGCTGTGTGTCCGTCTTTATTTGTGTGCGCTGGCGTGTGTTGATCAGAGGTTGGCTTAGGAGAGGAGGGAAATGGATCAGAAGGATCAGCTTAAAAATATGAACAACTCTGAATGTTCCTAAATGAAAAACGCACGTGAGCCGCCTTCAAATAATACGGTAGACTTTGGGATGAAATCCGTCTTGTTTTTTTTCCCTTCTCCCAAAACATTTTTTTCTTACAATTTTGTCTTCCTGCAATAATACTGGCCGGGGGGAGGGGTGGGGGGGGGGGACACTCTGCGTCCCCTCACCCCACCGCCAAGCTCCCCTCCCCTCCCCTCTCCCCGGTTCCTACGCCACTGGCTGAAAGACTCTGTGATGGGATTATGTGCGGGACCGCGAAGCTGTGCTAAATCGGGCTATCATCTGGGCTCAGTTGCATGAGTAAGCTGAAGTCCTGCGCAGGCCCTAAGCAAGATGCTCCACTACAGCAATACAGCCCAGGCGCAGTTGCATGAGCAAGCTTAGTCCTGCGCCAGCCACTAAGCAAGGTGCGCCGTTATAGCGGCGCACCTTGCTTAGTGGCTGGCGCAGGACTAAGCTTACTGATGCAAATGACCCGAGAATCTTAAACCTAGTCTTTTTTTTTTTTTGTTTTTTGGGGGGGGGGGGGGGGGTGTGCATCGAATTCGAAATCACTGGAAGCGAGAAATCAAACATAACAGAGTAAAGAAAAAGAAAAAAAGACATGGGCATGCTACAGAAAAGAGTTGAATCGACCGTCGGACCTGCTCCACCAAGCGATAGTAAAAAGTTAACCGTTTTAACCCCACGGTCGCATTTTGAAAATTTTGGAGGCATCACCTAACGACCATATGTACCCGCTGCAGGAGATGGATCGACCGAGACAATTCAAGGGTAGTGCCAGATTAGCTTGGCGCCAAGATAATCTGGCACTACCCTTGAATTATCATGGTCGATTCATCTCCTGCTGTTGGGCGTCGGGTCTAAATGGGTTCATATTTAGCATACTTCTCCTTTGAACATTACAATACAATACAACTTTATTCATCCCCCATGGGGAAATTACATGTCTGCCGATTAATTCATTCGAGACGTGCCGTCTCCGGATACGCGGCTTAAGCCGCGGAGACGACACGTCTCGAATGAGTTAACTCATATCATACTGAGGCTAAAAGCTTCAATTTTGTACACTGTCATATGCAAGCTACATTAATATAGTACTTACAGATGAGGATATAGACCAATGGCTTTAGTTCAAGCTATTCTGGCACTACCCTTGAACTATTTTAATGAAACTTACTTCACACACTGGTGTATTCCGAATGATAGGGTTAAGACAATGCTCCTTCTTACAAAATATGCTGCAGGAAAAAGTCTGGATGTCGTAAATTTTTCTAAATTTTATTTTTGTTATTTGCGCGCGCGCGCGTGTGTGTGTGTGTGTGTGTGTGTGTGTGTGTGTGTGTGTGTGTGTGTGTGTGTGTGTGTGTGTGTGTGTGTGTGTGTGTGTGTGTGTGTGCTCTCTGCTTCTTATTTGCCTGGGACAGTTCCACCGATGTGCACAAGGGACAGTAGGTTAAAAACTGCTTGGAGTGCCCAGTCAAACAAATTGTGAAAAGCAGGGCAGAAATATCTCCGAGTCTCAAGACAATATTGACAAACCGTTCTACTGGCACTCCGAAGGCCGACCTAGTGGAGCAGATCGTTGTACGTCTTGATCAGCTTGGCGTCTGCCGGTAAGAAACTGCGTGAAAGAACCTCCACATCGGACATCCCCCCTCCTTTAGTCTCTCTCTCTCTTTCTCTCTCTGCGTACGTGCTCGCGCGCGCGTCTGCGTGCGTGTGTATATGTTGGAGCGAGCCGTATTGATTTTCATGATGACAACAATAGCGGTTTCATGTACAAAATCCGTTATGCTCTTTACATTTTTTAAAATATTATTTGCTGTAGTATAGTTTTAAGTGCAAGCAATGTATGTGTACATAATAATAGTTATCATTACATATATATGTAATGATAACTGTGGTATGAGAGCGCGGGCTGTGTGTGTGTGTGTGTGTGTGTGTGTGTGTGTGTGTGTGTGTGTGTGTGGACGGTTGTGCAGGCTTGGCCTGGCGCCTGTAGGCGACAAGCTAATCTGGCACAAACCTGTGCACGCGGCAATGGCGCAGGGGCCCGCGTTTGTGCGTGTGGGTAAGAGAGCGAGATTGTGTGATTTTGTATTATGTTATTTTGTTTTGTTGTGTGTAGCAAGGACAAGAATGAAAACAGGTCTGCGCACCTATTCTTTTATCCTTGGAAAATAAAGTTTTATTTCATCTCTCTCTCTCTCTCTCTCTCACTCACACACACACACACACACACACACAATGTGGAACTCACTCCCACATGACGTTAAAGCCACTCCGACATTATCTCGTTTCAAAACAAGTCTTTATAGATACCTGACATCACTCAAATAATAATATCTAGTTAAACGTAGACACACGATTGTACGTGTATATTTTAACTATCATGTGTATGTGCGCGTGTATGTATGTGTGTGTGTTTGTGTGCGTGTGCACGCGCTCGTGTGCGTTTGTGCGTGCATGCCTGTGTTTGTATTTAGTGGACTGTATATTTTGTATCACTGTGCCTTGATGTCCCTGTTTTGTGTATATTTTGTACTTAGTTAGTCGTAGTTTTAGCAACGGCAGGTACAAAAAATAACATAGTCACTGACTGTGTTAATATCTTCACCGTTGTAAAATAAAGATTCATTGATTCGTTGATTCTCTCTCTCTCTCTCTCTCTCTCTCTCTCTCTCTCTCTCTCTCTCTCTCTCTCTCTCTCTCTCTCTCTCTCTCTCTCACAC